>JACCHV010000050.1:1200000-1648831 GCA_018907245.1 Eupristina koningsbergeri
TTCTTTTCTTTTTATATTGCGCCCAACTGTAAATGCAGTATACTCCAAACTAAGAATTACCATGCACAATGTCATTCGGAAAATAGCGCCGACTCGTGCTTTTATTAATTACTTACGGGCTTTACACGAGCATCATGAATAAGCTAATACGACGAGTTGAACTTTTTTCCTATTTTTAACACTGATTATTTTTAATCGTCGATCAATAATCAGTTATTCAGCTATAAAGCTTAATTATTTTCATTTGGACGTGTTATTTAACATACCGTATACAAAATTTCATGCAAAATGTTAATTTTTTTAAAATTTTATTTCTTGTAATTCAAAAGAAGAATATTGTTTTTAAAAAGAACAGAATGAGTAATTTCTATTAAGTAAATTATTAACATTGATCTTTTAAAATACCATTCAATTTTCATTTCATCTAAAAATTTACATAAAAAAAAACATGAGCAACTATGTAACTAATTTTTTTATTTTCTTAATATTAATTGGTTTTAAATAAATAAATAATTTTGCAATATAAATTATAATTTATGTGTCGTTTTTATATGATTTTAAATAAATTATATAGTGATTTATATAAATTGAATTATTAACATTTAAAATATAAACTTTTACACCAGAAAATGATACACAAGTAATATAGCTATAGAAAAAAAACTTTTAATTTAAGATAATAAGAACTACAGGAACAACAATGGCAATTATATTATAAGAAAAAAATTTGCAATATTCATAGAAAAGTTTTGAATAATTATCAGTCTACATTAAAACTTCATGATGTAAAACTTATGCATAACATATAGATAATTTATATATTTTGTTTCTCTTGCTTATTCATTTCTTTTGCTTAATTCACTCCGCTACTCTTTCTCCTTTCTCTTTATACGTGTCCTTCATTTCTCTAGGTTCCTTAACCTTTTCTTTTTTCAGTTTGAAGGTGCTTTTTATGAATTTTTAACTTTTTTTGCATCAAGATTTTTTTTTGGAATGAATATTCCAAGCAAATAACAATTAGGTTAACATTTATTATTAAAAATATTTAAAGCGATACTTTTTACGTATGCATGGATTTGAGCAGTAAAATTAAATTTAACTGTAAACAATTGCCATTACAATTTTATGCTTATTATACAAAATAATAGTTGTGTATGCGGAATATTTTCTGCGAACACATTTTTATAAATGTGTAATTAAAGTTTATATGACATATATTATATAATAGAGTATATGTTATACATAAGTAATAATTTATATTACATATCAATTAATGTGACATATATTACAAATTTTTTAATTATTCCATTAACATTTAATAGACTATAAATTATATACAGGCATTCGTATAGATTATGAAAAAAATTCTTGCAAATGATAATATACAATCTTAAAAAAAAAAAAAAATAAACATTGAACTTATTTTGAAATGAATCAAAAACAGTGAAAATTAATTAAATAAACTATACTTACTATGTGATTGTTAAAATAAAATCGTAATATAATACACTATAAAAGATTTATGATATATTTATATAAGTTTTATTTTCAACTTCCATTAAAAATAATATTAATAAATTGAAGAAATTAAATATTGCGAAGAAAAAAATTTAAATAAATTAATATTTTACAATGGAAAACAAGAAATTTTTGGATAAAAAAAAAAGTTATAATAAAATCACATTTAATATGATTTCATAATAATGTTTGATAACTTTCATATTTTTTGAATGATGATTTGATTTATTATAAGAAAGAAATATATGGCATTTATTAATTATGATACAATAACTGCTTTTCAAATTATTTCATACACTTCTACTAATGAAAATTTTAATAATCTCCATTTATCTTTTTTCCAGTTCCATTGAAGGTGCTAAAGTAGAATCGAAAAAAGTGACCAAAAATAAAAATCCATATCATTATTGTCACAGTGATTTAAAAGTGAGTGCTATTAGAGTTGATAAGTGCAGATTAAAGAGAGTTACAAAGTGTCTTCGCAGTCTGGAGAAACGAGTGAAATAGGGGCGGTGATCGATAATTTACATAAAAAAAAGAGATAAAACGGTTTGAAAATGCTAAAGTTCATAAGAGGCAAGGGCCAGCAGCCTACAGCTGAGCGACAGAAATTGCAAAAAGATCTATTCGCCTTCCGCAAGGTCAGTAAAGTATATTTCTAACGTACATATTTTAATGATATGGTTTTTCAAATAAATCCCCTGATTTATCAAATTCTATTGGCCATGGAAATTTAACTTTACCATGAGTTCAGGTACTTGAAATAGGCGTGGCCTTGGGTTCGTCTTTAATCCGAATGCAGACACCTTACAACATCTCTTTAATAACTGTTATAAATTTTTCAGGATTATTTTTAGTATTTCAAAACTAGTTTTTGGAATTTTCTTTATAATACCCTACCTGTACCCTATATGCACGAATTAACAAACTTTTTCTTTTACTATATTACTGTATTATGTTATAACATTTATAACATAATTTTTTTATACCATCGTGCAAGCAAATTATATTAATTAATTGACTGGCACTTAAAGCTATGATTAATTAGTTGAAGTTAGGCGTTGAATTATACTCCACGTAACTATTTTCATTAATCTATGAATTTAAAAAAGGAACACGTATCAAGAATTATGTTACTCGAGTGGATATTGTTCAGTATTGAATTATTAATTTAAAATCTTTAATGCGTCCTTTCGACGGGAATAGAAATCAAAGCTAAAAGTTTTAAATTATTTCACGATAAAATCTATTTATAATAATAAATTTATAAAATATGAATTTAAAAACAATAATTTTTTTTTTATTTTACTACAACTAAAATATTCAATAATAAATTAAAAATTACGAGGAGTACGAATATTTAAAATGAATGATATATCATATTGTATTTCATAAAATTTAAAATTTATGTAACAATTTTTCTTGAACAAAATATAAATAAACTAAATTTGAAATAAATATTGAAAAATAGTTCATGAGTGTATAATCGAATTCATGATTTATTTAGGAATATATATGAATAATATCACTTTTGTAATCTACTGATATTTATTTTCTGTATGAAATTCTTCACAGACATATTAAAATAATCAAATAGAAAATTCTTTATACACTGATTTCAAAATATTGAATTATATCTAGTGATCATTATGCATTAGGTAGAACTCAGATTATTTCAGAAAAATTCCAATCTTTCGGACATTATAAAAATTGTATTTGCGCTATGTAATTATATTTTCACTGTTAACTTCAGATGAATACGAATACCTTTTTCTTTAAGAAATAAAGTCGTCTCAAAAAATTTATTCTTAACACAATATCGAGAACATATTTCTATTGAATATTCTAATTCGATTTAAATCTAATTTCTTTTAACACTTATAATGTCTTTGTTTTTAATAGATTATTACAATAAATAGCTATATTTATTCTCGATTGTTTTAGAGAGACCTTATAATTCATTACACAGATATACATTAATGACTTCATTGAGTAAAATTGCTTTTAACATATGTTTACATCAATGTTTGAGAAACAAGTTTATCTTTTTAATGATAAAATATAGTAGGAAACGTTTTAAGTATTAGAATCTTTTCTAAAATTATTAGTTTACATGCGACAAATCAATTTTAAAAGTTCATTTAATTGCATCAGTTTTTTTATTCGTAATTATTCAGTTTTTTATACTCATCTGTAGAATTTACATTTTAAAAAGTAAAAACTTTACGTTTTGTGTTTATATGTTAGAATTGTATAAATATTTATCTAATGATACGATAGTAAATAATTAAATATAATTAGTCTTTTCATTTTTTATTTATAAATATTAATATAAATTAGGTTCAAAAAATGATGTGGTAATTGAGTTATTCAGCTATGTAGTTAAAATAATCTGGAAACTATTGGAAACACTTTGTTTATTATGCAATTACTTAAGTACCGTTAAATTCACTTATAATTTCATCATTGTTTTCTCTTAGTTAATATTTTAAAAACACGATAAACATTCTTAAAATGAATTTATATTATTTCTACAATGCTTTCAAGGCCATATAGTATTTACGATAACGATGCGAAAGTACTCAAGTTGTAATTTGTAAATGTGTGGTATGTAGAGTGATAGTATTCCCTTCTTAAAATATAATATAATTGGTAACTTCAAGACAAACATTATTTGAATAATATTATTCTTAGTTTTTATACTAAATTTACTTTATTTTTCATTTTAAAGTTGTTCATTTTTTTCTTCATTTTTTAATTGTAATTTACAATTCCAAATCTATAATATTTGTTTTTTAATCAAATCAATATAATTGAAAACAAATTAATGATTCATTTTAATGTTTTGTCTGCAACATGTATTAAATTGTATATTACTGTGTTGAAAATTTTTGTTGAAAATTTATTAATGTAGGATAATTTGATGTCATATGACCATTGCAGCATATTGAATTGAAAATATCTTATCACGTTTTATTTCCATGAATTATTATTACTAAAATAATAATAACAATAACATTAATAACAAAACAATAATCATTTATAAGCATAAAATAATAGAGATATTTAATTTTAATGTTAATTGAGTGATATTAGGAATAAAATAATTGAATTTTTAAATCTAATTTTAAGAATGATTTGATCTTACAAACATTTGTTAGGAGTGTTTGTAAAGAGAAGTGACTTTTGAATTATGTTCTCATTAACAGAACAATAGGTACCAAAAAGAAATGTTTTCACGAGTACGTAATGATAGATCATGGAGTGGCACTTTAAACTTATATTCGCGAATAATTTTCCGCCTGTTGTGCAGTCATTTTTCAGAAAAGTCGGGAAGCTGCTCAGTCGGATCAACGTACGACTTCTCGGAAAATTTAAATCTCTGGTCTCAAAAAAACAATTGTATGGTGATGTTCGGGGAAAATCTCCTTACATCATAATTGCGCACACCGTGTCTCACTACACGCAACAGTTAGATTCGCTCTCGTTTCGTGCAATACACCGTGCCGTAAAAAGCTCTCGGGTACTCGTACTGGTATTGGTGCTGGTACTGGCACTGGTACTGGTACTGGTACTGGTACTCGTACTCGCGGTGTTGCGCACGCGCGACTTTCTCACGCTCTCTAAGCACGGCTGCTGGGAGTAGCGCGAAGATTTTCGCGGAGGAAAACTTTCGTGGGCGTTGGGAAGCGTGTTTTCCTTTCTCTTCGAGTGCAGCCAACTCGTTTGTGCCTCGCTTCGGCTCTCCGGCTCGCTCAATTTAAATCGATTGAATTGCATTCGATCCAAGTACCAACACCTCGATCGGCGAACGGCTAACTCCTCGGCAGTTTCTCTTTTCGGCGGGAAGATAACTGATTAATCTGGCAAATTTAAAAAGCACATCGTGCAATCACTTATTATTTTTTATCGGTATCCAGTTTTTGCGATTCGGTGTTGAGCGCCCGTTTCCCACTTCTCGATAAGTGATTTTTTTAATTGCTTTTAAAACGTACTGTTTTATAGAGAATATTAAAACTCAAGTGCCGTGGATTTCATTCAATTATTCTCACGCCGATAATCGCGGGCTACACGATTATTAATAAAATGCCTAATCAGTAAACTCTATTTTCTTGTTACATCCCACGATACTAATACTCACACTAAAACACTTTTCAAAAAACGATCTTCATTTAGAGTTGTACTTTAAGGTGTGACACTGAACTCATAATAGTGTTCGTATGAACGAAGCATGCAATTGCAAGTGATTAACTACATGTAAAATGCCTAATTAATCGCGAGTGAACCGATTTGGATGTAAAAGTAAATTTAGAGTAAATGTATTTGACTGTCTGTGACTGGTTCTAGATAAACAAGACTGCTTTTAAGTCAGTAACGAACCATAAGACGTCAGCATAACTTCCAATAAAGCAAATTGTATCATTATTAAATCATTTGAAATATTTCTTTCGATGTTATGACACTTGAATTGGTCGCCCAATATTTTTAAGCATAATCAATGTTGCGTAAAAGGACGTAGATTTGTGATTCTTCCTTTTTTCTCAATTTAAGAGATATAATAAAATATTTATAATACATGTATAATATATTTTAATGATAACGGAGACATGAACAGACTTTCTTAAATTTCTTGACTTATACAGATATCAAATTCTATATGTATTTACAATGACGAATAGCTCGATAAAAATTGCCGAGGCTTATTGTCTGAATCTATAACCGAATCGATCTCGAATGTATCCTTGGCCATCTCGAGCTCCCTCAACTTGTTCTGCTCTTTATTAAAAAGCACTCACGAGATTATTTGGATATATAATAAAAAAGATTTATGATAAAATGTCGCCTACGTTTTCGATTGTGCGTGGGCGCACAAAATTGGTATTCGTATTAATGCGTGAAGGCCAATTCAAAGAATTCCATTTTACACAAGCAAAGGCACGCAGAGCAAACGGTCAGCGATGCGAGCACTCAAAGAAAGAGAGAGAGAGAGAGAATCTGTGTACCGTTGATTCTGCTTCCATAACGTATTTTAGAATTTTCGGATTTTTCCATATCTTTATTTCTTCCACCTCTTATCCTAGTTTATGACCTTGTTAGTCCAATATTTGTAGCTTCACATTGATCAGCATTTTTTTTTTTGCTTAGTAAATTCTGTTGCATTTTTTCTGCAATTCTTCCGCATAAATATTGATAAATATTATATGATTATTTCCTTTTGTACAAATACTTATTTAGGAATATTGTTAAAAAAAGCTATTTTTTTTTATTGGTGAAAAATAGTCAAATCAATTATTAATTATTTGTACTTTCAAATTATATATACTAGTTTCTCTATATACTTGTAAAATAATTATATTAAAAATTTAAAAAAATTTATGCAATAATGCAATGGTTAAAATTAAGTTTAACAAAATATTCAAGGTGAAAGCTGTCATAGTTTAAATGCATTTTACAAATAAAATACTATTTTAAGTTTTAAGTAAATAAGAAATTTCAGTCCTTGTAAGAAATAACAAAACTTATTTATTTAAGCATTAATAACATAAATTTTTGTAAATGACTATATATGGACATAAATAACTGTTGATATAAAGCGCTATAGAATAAAATCGACTAAAACATTCAGTTCAAAAAATACAAAGGATGTTTTATATTATTAAAACATTTAATAACGCAAGTAACTCAGGAAGATAATTTTATTAATTAAAAAAAATTAAAAATATAAAAGAAAATTCAGCAAACCATTTTCTATTTCATATATTTATTTAAATATATATAAATTTTACAAATTAAGTTAAAATTATATAATTATACAAATATCAATTGTTATTATATTAATACAAATTAAGAAGATACTATAGCTTATAAAATAAGTTTTCTAATGACATACATTTTACAAATGTAAAAGAGAAATAAAGGTTTTGATTATTCATAGATATTAAAGTTTATTTATAAAGTAGTACAAATGTATGGAAAAATACGAAATATCCTAAAATATCCTGAAAGCCCTGAAAAATATACATTGTTTTTTAATTATAAAATATTAATTTTTTTTATAATATTATAAATGAATCTATTTGATTATAATGTTATTTTAAACCTGTTTGATATAAAATCTTGTTATGAAATATTCATAACTATTATTCATAACATATTTCATAACTAGATTGTAATAATTTTTTTAGGATTAATATTGAAACTAGAACTAAATGATAAATTTTATAACGAAATTAATATATTTTTATGATATTAAATTAAAAAAATAAAGTATTTTTTTAATTTTACTGGTGAAAAGATTTTTTTTAACTTGAATAAATTTATTTATTAATGATTTTTTTTTTAATTCACAGTTAGTAGTCTTTAAATTTTATTTACATTTATACTATTTAAATAAGTCTTGTTGTACATTTGTTTTTACAAGAGTTATGAAAAAAGTATTGAATGCCACAACAGTATGTTTAATTGGATTTTATTTATACAACTAATTATGGATTTGTTTTGTCTATAAAGTATAATTAATTTGCGGAAATGCAATTTTATTGATTAAAATTTTAAGAGTCTTTGGAAAAAACTTTATACGAGTATAATACTAACTGTAAATTTATTCATTATAAATGTACAAAAAAAGAGAAAGAAAAAGAAAATTTTATATTTTGTAGAGTACTCTTTTTAATTGAAGTTTGTTTTACAAATACAAAATTTTTCACTTCTTTTAATAATAATAAAAATGTAATAACAATAATTTTTATTATGATTTGGAAAGTCTTATGTAATTATTTATACTTTATTTTAATGATTTATTTTCCTTTTATCGTGACGACTGCATACCATGTTGATAAATATGTGAAATCTTCTTTGATAAAGAACAACTTCAAACTTTATTAAAAATAAAACACTAGCGTTATGAATCACCATTCATGAGAATAAATACTACTGTTTTTCTTTAAAAAATTAGTCATGTAACATTAGTAGAAAAAAATGAAAGAGTTTATCGATCGACGGCTTTTCCAACATAAACCTTTTCTCTTATGTGCGACATTTATCGGGGGCGTGTTATCGCGACCAAAAGACAAATATTTATCGATCGTGTATGTAAACACATAACGTGGAATCGCTCGCAATACATAAATTCAAAATTTAGGCATGATAAGCTGTTCTACATCGTGATGGCGCTACAATTACTTAAACTCAATTCAGCTAACTGTATTGTTTAAGTTTATACTTTTTAATTGATGTTTATAGTGTTTTCAGAGAGACTCGAATCGATTGTGATTGTTATTGATTTGAAATTTTATTTCATTGAATTTTTATTGTGACATGTCATACTTTATTTTACAAGAGTCTTAAAAAATCTAAGCGCTTGAACTATATTACTAAAATATTAAAACATATTTATTTTTAATGTTTAAGGTATAATAAAATAAATGTTAATTGAAATTACTTTTAAAAAATTTTAATGTATGAAAGTCGATATTTTTATCTTATGACTCTAACTCTATTCATACCACAATATCCATAACATGTGTAACATCAACGATTCTTAATGATTTTCAATGCTATACTTTCAAAATATATATAAATAATT
This sequence comes from Eupristina koningsbergeri, assembly GCA_018907245.1. Classification (NCBI taxonomy): domain Eukaryota; kingdom Metazoa; phylum Arthropoda; class Insecta; order Hymenoptera; family Agaonidae; genus Eupristina; species Eupristina koningsbergeri. The sequence continues at coordinate 1,209,104 of JACCHV010000050.1, forward strand.
TGTTAATGTAATATTATGCATATATTTCTTTTTTATAAATTTTATTGATTCTTGATGAATTGGTTATGGTATGCGTATATATAAATTTGCCCTACCCAAATCACTACAATAAAATTTATGACATTATTGAATCTTTCAAATTCTGTTAAAAAGTAAATTTTTTTGAATATTTTATAAAATCAATTTAATTATCTTAAAGCTATTCCTCAAACAACCATTGCATTTTGATGATCGAAAATAAAAAAAATTAAAAACTTATGCTATCTAAATTGCCATTTATTATATTAAAAGTACAGTATCACTTATTCATCCAAAAAAAATTTTTCTTAAATTAACATTAATATATCGTAAAATATACAAAATGTCCATAATTTAATGGCAACTGAACTAATAAATAAATTTCAATTATTTTTTTTGTTATTACTTTACTTTTACTTACTGACCACCGAGTCGAATACTGTCGTAAAATGTTGTAAAAAAGCAGATTCTTTAGACTATGACTAAGATTTTTTTAATTTGAGAATAATTAGTTTTTTATAAGTTGAGGAATCTGTGATGTTCTTTACCAAACTTAATCAACGATGTAGCTAAAATGTATAGGCCTTAAAACACGATAAATAAATAGTAGAATCTTTTGTACCAATCTTTTTGTATTTCTATGTGTGCTCAATTTAAGCTACACCTAACTGTGTCTGATAGACATTAAAGGAAAAAAGAATTCAAGCTTTATTCATATGTGGTGTCAAATAAGATCAGACTGAATTCCAAAAATACAATGTGACTCAGTGTATTCAACATTGCGTTCTTATTCTGAAGTTATATAGTTCTATGATATTTGATGAGTTTTCACACCTCAATGATTATTTTAACAATATTTTTATTAAAAGTGCTGTACACGATGAACTATTTAGTATTTTTAAAATGAATGTAAGTTAGCATATGTTAAGCAAAAAGTATTTATGTATTCTTTAACAAAGTTGCTCAAGTACCTATTTTTTGTGGACAAAAATATTACATTCATTTCTATAAAATACCAATGTTATGAAATTAAGCAATTTTTTATTTCATTCGAGCGGCCATGATTTTGTATGTTGCATTTATTATCTGGTAAGTTCGGATATTATTGATATTAAATTCCCAGCGAGTAATGTAAAAAGTTTTCAAAGACTCGGTTGTTGAAATTTGTTTTTGATTCCACATTCTAACCGTTATCCTCGGCAACGAACACAAAAACCGACGATTAAATTCAGTCACACTTTGTAATGGTCGTTTTCTCCCTCTTGCCACCAGGTAAAATTACCTTTTTTCCATTTCGTTTTTGCTTTCCGCGATACTTTTCGCGCCGTTCCGCTTCCTTTATCTCGTTTCCCTGTAAGGAAAGGCACAAGTGCCGCGAGTGGCAACTTGGTTGAGAATGAGTTTCAGGTACGGCCATAACGTGTAGGCCGACGTACTATTGGTTTCATCTCCTATTTTTTAATACTGGCAATTTGTGCACAATGAATTGACACGAGGAAAAAGTGCCGACTTTGTACATTCTCCAGGATAGAAATGAGAGTATTTACAGTTGTACACGTCAGAGTTCTTTAACGAGAACATGTCGATTTTATTTTCTTTGAAAAGAAGCATTTCAACCTACTAAATTAATCTTAATTAATTTAATAATTTAATTACCATCCTGAATTTCTTGAGAGAAAACGTGGCCTTTTTGATTTTTTCATATATTATTTACAGGAATTTATTTTTTTTTTTATTTTGTTATGGAAACATTACAAAATCGCTTCTCTTAAGTAACTTAAGGTACACGATCATTCATTATCGTTAATTATCATTTTCCAAATAAAATGACAGCAATTATATTATTATCTTCGTGAAACATTTATTTGTATGACCGATCAGTTTCACGACAAACGTGACATTACATTTTAGTTTAGAATTACTGCTTGATATTCATTAAATAATAATTTATATTACAGATAAAGTTAAATATCATCAAAAAATGTAAATCAAGCTATGTTTAAGAATGATTTAATACAATTCGTATAAAATTTGTAATTATTAGTAAGACTGAGATGAGTGAAAATAAAAAAAAAAAAACTGATAATTCGAGGTACAGCGGAAATAAGAGAGGAATTTTTATGAAAATAAACATTATAAACGATTCAGTGAAAAAAATTCGAGTAAACAATTTCAATGCGTGTGTATAGGTCCGATACCTTCCGCATTTTCCGAACAAAATCTTTACTTAATTTTTAATTTGTCATTTTTATATACAAATATTATTATTCAATATTTTGTTATTGCATTTTAGTGTACTATATCATTGTTTAATTAATTTTTTGGTGCCAATCCTTTACGCACAGCTGTCTTCAAATAGATATTGTGTATAAATGATTTCACGGCAATTTTTAATTCATGAAAATTTCACAACTCCAAAAAACAGATAATTAGCTTGTACAGGTAATGTATATTTTTTTAAAAATCTACTGGTAATGTTAAAGGTACGAAAGTGGAAATTAATTTGGTCCAATCATTGACTCTTGGCAAAAGTTTGTTCGATGTGCCTGTTGATGAAAAGTCAGAACTCAAGTTTTCGTATGAGGATTGAGTCTTCGAGTGGAAGATCCTATCTGTCTGTGATTGTCTTGGTCGGGCGGAAGTCTGCCGTCGTCATCATTCTCGTGGACATCCGTGTCTGGTATAATAAATGAATTCAAATCTGCACGTTGGTCTTGGAGACTCCAACATATTGCTAAAATCGTCGCAGTTCTTTGCTATTTCCCTTTGATTATTTTTTTTTTCTGGTATTTCCGTTCGTTTTAGGCTGCGATGTGAAACTTTATTTGGTATTCATAAATTTTTACTGCTTTTATATTTGATCAGTTGAAGAGATTGAATTTCATTTGTCATATTAACAAAAAATGAAATCCTATATTATATTTTGTATTATATAATTCAAAATCAATAGAACAAACTCATAAAATAATCGATTTATTTATTCAACTTTGGCTAAAATATTAATAAATGTATAGAAGTAAGTGTAGCCAAATATAAATATAGTTATAAATAATCAGTAAAATAATTTAATAAAAGATAAAATTTACAAACATTTTCTTTGCTATTAAATATACAATTATACAATATTGAATTTTAGCATCGATTGAAGTCTTTAATATTTTATATTATTATTGAAATTATAAAATATAATTATAAATTATATCACAATTTAGTAAACACTATTAATATTTTAAACATTCCATATTGTATCTAATAAATATTAGATTATTATTTCAAGTAGACATGCAAGGTAAATTATTAAAAAAAAATCTAATAAATGTTAATAAATTATAATTAAAATAAAACAGTACTTATAAATAAGAAAGATAATAATGAAAATCTATTAATAGAAATATGAAATAAACAGTAGTATTATAAAATTCAAGTTTGAATTAAATTTTTTCTTAATTTTCAACTTATTTCAATGATAACAATTCAAATCCTGGTTCAAACCTGTTGAAAACCTGTTTGGAGCATTAAAAATCGAAACTTGTTCTAATTTAGTTTATTTTTTTATTTTTTTTATTATTATTTTATTTTTTTTTTCAAACTATTAAGGTAAATATACATAATATATACATATACTGTAACATAAAATATGAACATACTGTATAACTCTATAAAAATGAAAAAATATTTAGTATATTAAGTACATATGATTGTTAATATTAAGGATATATTTTTAAAAAAATGAAATAAACGAACATTTTTAATTTTTGTAAAGTTATAAAGTTAAAAAAGATTATTAATAACTATTTCAATTATATTTATAATACTTAAATTTTAGTTTAATAGAAACTAATATAAGATGCTTTATTTATTACAAATATTATTATGAAACTATGCCATTACAATTAAGATCATTTTTATGTACAAAAAAATAAAAAAAATTTTATAACCCGCATGCTATAAGTTATCTAAGGGTATACAATATATCACTACAACATATTAATTTCAATGCATAAAGAAAATATTACCAATATTTTTTTATTCTTCATAAGAAAAAAAATTTTCCTTTTCTATATTTCATTCTTATTTATTAAATTTTTATTTAAATATAATATTAGTTTTTTAATAACATATTCATATGATATTGAAATGGTTTGATTGCTTAGAAAACATGTATGAATACGAATGACTTTCTTTATATTTTCTAAGTATTTTACGCAGAATATTACCATGTTAATATCGATGTAATACGCGTAATTTATATAGATTTTGTATAAAAATGAACGCTTACCGACAACGCATACACATAAATTTGTTTGTGTATTCCCATTATTTAGTATAGTTTATATGATATTGAAGAAAAAGAGGATTCTATATATTTATTAATTTAATAATGCTCATCTAGTTACTTTGTATTAAAAATGCAAAACAAATTATTATAAATTTTAAATCGCAATGTTTTACCTAAAGAAAAATAAATTGTTTTAAATTGATGAAGAAATTTACAAAATAAATACAATATAGTATATATGGGAAAAAAGTAAAGTGTGTTGAAATAAAACTCATGATTTTTTAGTACATCTAGTAACTATAGTATATAAAAAAAATATTTGAACTGAAAAGGCTGCTTGTATAGTCTAGTAAAACCAATAAATAAAAAGATGTCATTGAGAGAAAGGGAGAGAGAGAGAGAAAGGGAGAGAGAGAGAGAAAGAGAGAGACAGAGAGAGATTTGAAAAGTTTTCGTGTCACAATATTTTTTCTATTCTTCCTGACTATATACTTCCGCTTATACATCGCACACCACTGTGGAAATTCTTATAGAAATAGTCATGTTTCATGTATGCATGTGACGTTTGCCTTGGAAATGGTTCTGGTGCGTTTCACTTGATTAACATATAAAATGTGTCCTAAACACACATCGTTCAATATATTTCAATATAAGTGTTTTTGTAAATTACTGATTACTAAATATTTGAGATATTCAAAATTATCTAAATGTCTATTTCATATGTAATTATTATCGTAAATGATATATTTTATTGAATTTATTACTAACTAAATACATTTATTTTTTTTTTTTGTTTATCACAATTTATGTTGTATGCAATAAAAAAAAATTATGTAATAAATGTTTAATGAAATAAGTTTATTAATAACATTCGTCTCCGAAACTAATTGGTTGATTTCATTTGTTTCAATATTTTTGTCAATAAAATGTTGTCAATAATTGTTATTGCAGTCACCAAAAACATGAAATTTGTAATAAATTATCTTAGTTATAACGATGCATTTTCCTTTTGTCGATAATGTACAATGACATGATTCAATATTAAAATATGACCGGATTTTCTAGATTGTATTTTTAAAAAATTTATAATTGTAAATTTAATAATTTCGGAATTGCCTTTTCAAATAAACAGGTACTTAGTTTTGAGGAATTTCTTAATTTTATTAAAAATTCAATCATAATAATTAATAAAAGTACAGATTTGAGAAGTTTTATGTGTACTTAATTCATGAATAATAAGCCTTATAACTTTAAACTAATTCATTTAAAAGTAATTTAATGTTTGTTTCTAGAATTATTGAAAGCAAATATTTTCGATGCATTTTAAATAATCGTAGAAAACAAAATTGTTCACAAATGAGGAGATCGAACATTAATCTTCTATGCCTTACTCAGATTCAAAGCAAATTAATGAATGCGAGTGATTTGTGTGGGGGATTCACACATATATAAATAATTGTGAAAGGGGGGGAGGGGAGTAAGCTATTGTGATTCAGTATGCGGAAATGACTTCCCCATGATGACAGCATGCAATTCACTTAAAATGTACTACTATACGAATGGTATTTTTAATAATTTTTAGAATTTAAACATACTAATACAACCGACTTTAACATCAAAATATTCTTTAGTTACGCGTGAGGTTAACCACGTGAGTGATATATGTGACCACAACAACATTGTTTAATTTTAATATTAATTTTATATTGCTTCTAATATTATATAAAGATTGTAGCTATTAATTGCAAAATGAATGCTATGTTTTATGATGATTGTACTCAAACATTAAAATCCTCATCTCGTGTATTTTCGATTTTAAACAATTTATTTATTTATAATTTTTATATTCTCCAAGTTATATTTTTTTTATATATATTGTGATTCGATAAAGGCAAAGAAATTCTTTTTCATATTTAAAACGCAAGTAAAAGAAACAAAATTATTATCGATAAAATTTGTGTTTATGATTTTTTTACCTATGTTTATACACATGTAATTTATAGCGTGTATAAAAATTTTCATGATATGAAAATGCGAAATACTTTTTTAATACTCATAGTAATTGATATTTTTATGTATTTGTTAAGTATGTATATACAAAATATTAATAATTCAAAGATAAAAAGCCTAGATATGTAAGTTAATGAGTTGAATTATTGAGCTTGTAATAACAGGTATATAAGATAATTATAAGAAAATAAAGGTCATTTTCAATTCATAAATTGAAAAAAATTATAAAGTAAATAGTAAAATAAAAAATAAAAAAAAAACTGATAATCCACGATTTTAGCATTTTATTTACGAGTGCTAAATTTTAAATAAAGTGCAAAATATTACTAGAAAAATCAGGGGAGATGTGGTACTTATGCAAATTTTGTATGGACACGCGAATGCCCAGTTAAAAGAGAAAATTTATTAAACGATTGAAGATTTAATATTTACATATTTTACCATGTTGTATTTGGCGAGCACGCGTAATTGCGAGGGTGAGTGACGTGAATACATCGGTTACTCATTAATGAACTTCCAAAGTGAAAAGGTGTCCAGACGCCAATGATAATTGCTATGATTTGAGGCTTTATTAAAAAAATGAATAACTTTTTCCTTCACATTGAGTAAATATAGCTCTCGGTGCAACGCGTAATAAAAGAAATTGATTATTAGTGGTGTGTTATGCGGTACATATTTCATTCAATCGAAAGTGAAATCGCCGAGCAAGAGACCGAGCGTAAAATAGATCTGGAGGTGCGGGAAGAACGAACGCAATATTCAATCGATTTAGTCGAGCCAAACCCCTCAGAAGCGCAAAAAATAATTAACAGCGAGTTAAAGAAAAAGAGTCACCCGGGTGTGAGCGAGGAAACGAGCTGGACGGTGGCGGAAGCCTCGCATCCGCCCGGATGGAAAAAGTCTGGAGGAGTTCCCGACGGGGCACCACCACGTGTGGTTGTCGTCCAGCAGGTTCAGGTGAGCCGCGGGTCGGTGGAGCCTCGAGCACATCTCCGTGCGAGTAGGACGCGTGTCCCGGGGAACGCGAGGGGACATCGACACCGAGTGCTCCAACCGCCGCCCACCCACCCACGCCTTTCACGTGCCGCTTTCCCCCCCCCGCTCCCCCTCCCCTCCCCCTCCCGTCGCCCGCGCGCTGCGTGCTAAATTGTCTCCGCTGCGTGCGAGGCTCATTTTTCTCTGCCGACACGGAAGAATAACTCCTCCTCCTCCGTTCGGAGAGCCTTCGGCGCTTTTTTACCATCGCTCAAAAGTTTATAATGAGAAGATTGTCGGGCAAGAAATGCTGGACAAAAGTTAATGAGTGGATGGAACGACCCTTTAAATTTAATCGGACTTTACGATTTCTTGGCGCGTTATCCTTTCGGCAAAAGGAATTCGCGATGTTCCATACTTTTCCATTATTTATCCTTACGCAATGCTGCGGGTATTTAAATTAAATTCATGAGTAAACGCTTGTAAAATCTCGATAAGGGAAATGTTAGATGAATAAATTGCTTTAATCCACGTAGAATCACAACAAGCGCTGTAACACGAGAAAATGTCATTTTTACATTTTGAAATATAATGTCATGAAAAATTGATTGGAAATGAAAAAATTCCTAGTTCAAAAGAGTATCATTATTTTTTTTTATTTTTTTACCATGTATTTATAGACTTGAGCAACGGTGAAAGATCAATTATCGTTGAAGTCGATTGTGTATTGAATGAAAACACACACAAAGCAGTACACATTTATCACTTCATACTATGACACAGCGAATTACATATTGGAACTGTTCTTTTTTCTTTCTTTTTTCTCACTCGTACCTCTGAATTATATTAGGGCGAATGAACATTGAATACTACTTGTTGTAAAAAAAGAAAAAAGAACAAAAAGAAGAAAAAAAGGTTGCACGTGCAATTCGCAAAAGACTGTTTAAAAATTCAGCAACGATAGATCCGAGTTGGAGTTTTCAGTAGAGCAGTACGGCAAATGTAGATGCAAGTAGGTCGCTCTAGTTAATGGTAAACTTAGACGTAACAAAAAACGAGGTTGGCTTATGGGCAAAATAATAATGGCTGCATTAACGATTACGGAAAAGAGCCATTGGCGATATTATCGAGAGTTTCGCGCGGTGCGAGCGCGTTCGCAAGAGAGGAGAAAAGGAGAGAGGAGAGCCAGGTAGTGCTTGGCTTGCGGCAGAGCGAGAGGGCGATAGGCGTCGGTGACGTTGCAGCGGGCAAGCACCTGATATTGGGGCCTCTACCTGAGCGAGAAAACCGAGGGCATCCCGTCCCATCCCCGGGGCCTGAAAAATGCCCGAGACTCGTGTTACAAAGTGAGAGAATCTGCCGACCATCGACCGTGTCGCTGCCCTTGACTCTAGCCTTTGCCTTTCCTCAATGGGCAGCAGCCTCCCCGACTCGGTCTCTCTCTCTCTCTCTCTCGCTCGCTCCCTCCCTCCTTGTATCCTCGTTTCTATTCTTGACCCGTCGGTTTCTCGACCCGAGAGCCAGCCAGCCACTAGTTTGCCATTGGACTTGGCGTCTTCGCTCTGCCTCTCCTCCTCGTCCTTTTGGCGTTGGCGACTGACATTGTGTAATCCTGCTTTTCAGCTCTTTCGACTCTTTTCATGGCTCTTTTTATCCATTGTGCCCTTTATAATGCCAATGTAATTTTCAAAGAGCCTAGACGATTAATTTCATTTTAATGAATAAATTTAAATGCAAAAAAAAAGTTATTTTTAACAAAAACTTTAGTACTAATAACTCTTGCTACGTTCTGCGCAATTTTTTTACCGCATTTATAAATAATAGACCGGACGTATGATTGACATTTTATTTTTTAATCCTAAAACAAATTCATTTATTGATCGATTCAAAGTTACTTAAATAGCTTAAAGATCGTCTATCCTTTAATTCGGTTTGCAAAATCTATATATGCAATTTTATTCTTTTTAAGTTATCGTTTTAGAATTGTAATGCACCGTCATTAATCACTTTTATGATATAATTTTAGAGCATTAATTTTAACAAATTGAAAAATAAAATAATTGCACAACTCTTTATCGAAAATTCTAGTGATGTATACTAGTGAATAAGTACTCTTTATTAATTTAAAATATATATACTTTACATTTTCTGTGTACACTCATTATATATGATTTACTTGAGAATATAATGTGTATTATCTAAGTAAACTGTGATGAATAAGATACTAATTTATGGAGAGCAAAAATAAACTATACCAACAAAAATCATGAATACAATAATACCTTTATAACCCTTTATGAAAAAATAAAATAAAATACAAAACTAAACAATAATCTCAATGTTTTTTCATCCAAATATAACGATCATGTTTAATTTTACGATTAATCAATTTTTGCTTATGAACACCAACATACAACGGGAATACAAGAACAAAATATTTCTGAAAAAGCCTAATTAAAATTTGTGACTTGCAAATTAAATGTTCTTTGCGTTACAGAAACAAGGAAATGTTTTCGCGAAATATTTCACAAGCATTTGATGCATCATTTCTCATAGACCTTTGGTAATTTATCGTTTAACAATATCGTGTAAAAATTCAGCTTTAATAAAGATAATACGTTTAATCACGGGATTCGAGAATGCGAAATTGACGATTCAGTAATGGGCGCGGAAATATATTATAATTTGCCATATTGGTGGCGGCCACGGTAATATCCACCTTGAATTTCCGAGTAACGTTTACGAAACAATTTTCTTTGAATGCGAGAAGAAGCACCGAGCGAAAGAACGAGGACGACGGGGCGAGGGGCGGGGCGGGGCGGGGAGGGGTGACGGGGGGCGAGGATCGCGAAGGGGAGGGAGGGAGGGGGCTGCATACGAAGCTCCTTAAATCCTCGCATTTACTTAAAAAAAAAGTCATCTTTTCTTCCCTCCACGTCATCTGGCGGAGTGACTCATGTAATAATAGGCGCACGTAGCGCAAAACGCGCTACTAAGGCCGATGTACGTGGTTGCGCGTGCCACAGGAGAAAAACGGGGGGGACGGAAAAATTGAAAAAAGAGAGGAAGAAAGAACGTGTGGAGGGGAAGTGCAAAACAGGAACCTAAACGGTTATATCGCGGTGCGGTACGAGCTTGAGGTTCCCCTATTTGCATTCTGACACTCCCTCTCCCCATCCACCCCCCTCCCCCCATCACCCCACCTCCCCTCACTCCTCCCCCCCGTAAATTAATTAGGGATCTATTTCATTGCTAAGAAATCAAAAAGAGATTTTGCGATATTACAGGTACAAGTGCCTTCATTCTTTATACCAATATTCTCTTTTGTGCGCTTTCTCTCTTTCGTATTTAGTTTTCTCATATCAGATGTACTTATTTTATTTTTTTTCCCGAGATGTAAAATTAGACTTCAATTCATTTCGCAAGCTTGCTACGGTAATGTAATGCTGGCGTTAAATTGATTCATCTATGAAATTTGTTCACATTAATGTATGAAATGTTATTTAACAAGATGAAGTAAAAGGCAGGCACTACTTTCTGGACGTTTTTAATAATTAATTAATAATATTTTTCGCTATAATTCACAGTTTAAAAAAATATTTATAATGAAAGTGAGATTGCATTAAATTGAGGAATTTTCCGCAGTTTTCTTGTACAATTCGTCCTGATCATAAATTTAACATAGATTTTAACGAGAGATAATTAAATCATTTTAATATTTATAAATGAAATATAAAATTTTTTTATTTATATAAATAGTATGCTGATTTTTTATGTAAAAGTAGATCATATATTAAAACAGAAACGGTTCTTAAGCAATAAATTATTAGGAATACTAAAAAAAGGAATAATAGTTCTATGTTACGATAAGACTGGTTAAATTTACGAACTTGAATCGGTAAAACAGAACACCGTTACATTCCTGATTAATTTATAGTTTCAAAAAATTTTCTTATTAATATAAATATTTTTTTTGTAACTTGAAAAATGTAAATATTTAATATTCCTTTAAGAAAACGTTGCAAGTATCATACTTTATTTCTTTTTTTTCAGTTATAATGAAATTCGCTAACATTAAAATTGTTCAGATTTCATGAAAATTATTTATTGATATTTGAGAATATATTATACTATTTTTTGTTCAATTTATTCAAGTTGGTGTACATTTTTCAAAGAAATTAAATGTAATTTATTACTTTTAAAAATAATCTTCATAGTCTATGATTTAGGTGAATTTTTATAATTTCCTTGCATTATCATTTTCAATCATTTATTAAAATAATCTTTTTATTAAATACTTTTTTTTATATATATAATTTATAGAAAACTTTTCTAATTTTATTTTTAAAACTTAATTATAAGCCTTAAAATTTATGTATTGAACGAGAAATAGATCAATTGTTTATGAGGATATTAAGGATGAGCAAAAATATGAATTTTACAAAATAGAGTAACATCATACTCCATTTATCTAATAATTAATAAATTAAACTAGAAATCAGATTTCTCAAATAAAATTATATCTATTATTTTTTTATTATAAGAATCTCTCTGCTTTTTGTTAAAGTTTATTCATAAATTTAACTTTTACACCAAAAATTGTAATATTATCCTTTTGCAAAGTTAAAAAATTGACATAAATATTTTGGCACTTGTATTTGGACAGCATAAAGACGGAATCATTGGAATAAATCCATTTTCATCCAGAACCACATTTAATCTTTACCACTTAAAGTTAATTAAGTCAGTTGGTTTATGTATTAAGCCGTTTGTTTTCTCGTATGCCTTCTGTCTTCTGGTCGGTGTTTACTCTCTCCCTTGCCATTTACAATCCTCTTTGTTATTCACACAAACATCTGCAACGAAAAGACATACATGCACACAAAATGCATATATCACAACCAAAGCGACAAAAGCCCCGTTGATCTCCAAGTTTTGCTCATTTCAAGTTCATTGACATTTTTTGTCTTTTAATTTCTTATCAACATTTTGTATAATGTAATATAAAATTTTTTTTATTCTAAATAAAGAGTAGTATCATTTAGTTTATAAATAGAATATTATTACCTTTAATGATTCAAGAGAATTTTTATTGCATAACTTAAACTAATTAAAACAATATCAAATTAAAAATGTATAATATTAAAATCTAAGATTTCAATTATTAAAAAAACTTTAGTATCTTTAGTTTCATTGATCGATAGGGATTGTCTGTCTTATAAAATGTATAATATGTAACTTATACAAGTATACATATATGTATAAACAAATCTACATAATATATTTTATGAATAATTTTATTGTAATTTTGGTTTATTCATTTAAATATTTAAAAGATATTTGACGAATAAAACTATCTCGGTAATATTCCCTTAAATCTTAATTTCGAAAAATAAGCCTTATGCTTCAATTCTATAATTTATAATAAATTATAACGTTAACAATTTTACAAATCAATGAATGATAAATATTGTTGATATTGTAGTATTACGTTTTACACATTACTTTAACAATAAATCAATGCTTTTGGTATTAATACAAATGAACAATCAATTTTATTTATCACGATTACAAAATATATTTCGAGTCCATAGATGAACACAAACGTTCAGGAAAAAAATATTTGTTTATTAAATGAGTAATAATATCGAGTTAACATTAGAAATGATGTATTGGTCAGCACGAAGTAGACAGTTATACTTTTTATAGTTACAATTATATTTTATTGTAACAAGATGAGGAAATAAAGATGACACGCAATTACTAGTGTGGCATCCAAGTGAAATCGTCAAAATCTGATTCATCAATTCGCCTACACACGCAATGCTGACTAAACGAGTCTTCGACCTTCGCCAAATTTACCGATTGCGATACTCATTGAAAGACAAAATACGCCTTCATATTGTCTTTTTTGCCGAACTATTGGTTTGAACCGATAGTTTGATATTTTACCTATTTCTCGGGTTCTCAAACCAAGGGGATAATCTATAAGATATCTTAGAGTCAACAAAAGGGTGTGTCGTGCTATGCCATTGTGGTATCTATTTAATTCACTATTTCTCATATCTTATCGCAAAAATAAATTATTCTTTCTTTTAAAGAATTTTCTTTTTATCTCTGTATTTTGTAAATTTATTGCATGCAAGTATGTGTGCCCCACCCTCCTCCAAGTGGAACAGTTTTCTATGTGCGCTACCCGGAAAAATCTTGATTAAAACAAACATCAAATTATGTCTGGGGGCACGATCCGTATGCGGAAGCTGTCGAATCCCAGGAAATAGAGGTCCTTCGCAATGGAAGGAAGGCCGGAAAAGTCTGACCGAATCGAGAACAGTCATTCGACCGGTGGCGCCAAGTATCTCTAACATTCATCGTTAATAAAGAGAAATTACAAAAATTACAGCAGTCTTTTCTTTTATTTCCTCGGTTTATCAACTACTCTTTGGATTAAAATTTAAAATGCTTATTTATTGGTTTTTTTTTCAAATTTCTTTATTGATAAAAAATATTTTACATTCAAAATTGTTTGTGTAAACACAATTGCTTAAATATAAACTATTTATAAACTAAATACCGAATATTTGAATAATTACTCACAGAAGAATGTAATTCTAATATTTTACTTAAAAATATAAAATATGTACTTGATGCATATTATATAAAATTATTTTTTAAAAAAATGTTTATCTTAAGAATCAGAATGAAGTAAATTACTAAATTACTCTGAGAAAAAGTATTGAAAAAAACTGTTTTTTCTTAACTGAGATACCAATTATAGATTTATTTTTCCTTTTACCTAAATTAAATTTTTATCTTTGACTTTTATTTATGATATTTTAAAGATTACACAATCATACATAGTACAAGCAAACAAGCACATTAAATATATATATATATATATAGATATTTAAACTACAAATTTTTTAATACAAAGTATACCGGAGTAAAAATAAATTTGACTTTGTAGATAAAAAAAATTATAATATCCTGTATACAGACTAACCAAGTTTATGTAATTATGTTATCTTAATCGATCGATATGCGGTTAATCGATTATACTTTAATTTTATTCATTTAAAACTGTCGTTTCTTTTTTAAATTTAAATATCTGTTATAAATCCATTTAATTAATAATTTGATAATAATTTAATATAAAATTAGCTTATTTGTCATTTTAACGTAATCTTGTCATTTTATGTATGTAGTACAGTACGTACGTAGTCTATTAATGAAATGAATGTAAGCATTTTTTCTTCGATTAAGTAATATATAATTTTCATTTTATTTCTTCTTGTTTAAATATTATTGATTTTCGATTCAAATATCTGGTACTTACAATGCGAAATCGATAGATCTATTTAATCTATGAAACAATAATAATAAAAACAATGTATATAATATAATATTATAAATTGCAAAGATGTCTCTCTACTTTTACTGATAAGCATATATAAAACATATACTGTTTTTCTCGAAGAGATAGATTTATTTTTTTCCACTCATCAACAATGTAACGCTATCCCGTCTTTTATTCATGATTTTATTATTTATAACTAAAGGCTTTATTACTATCAATATTATATTATTATTTAAAATACAGTAATATTAATAAATAAAAAAAAAGAGAGAAACGAAGAAAGAATAAAGGAATAATCTTAACTACATTTACAGAGTAACTTATCACCTAGAATAACATTATTTTAGTTATTGTGACTCTATCGTCGTTTGAATTATCATAACACGAATGTGTCCCTGGGGATTCCTTAAAGCAATAATGAAGCACTTTATACGCCCGGAAGCCCTATCTATTGAGACACCAGTCACTCGATCACCTCTCATGCAAAAACCATTTACCACAATTTAACGAGAAGAAGAAAAACAAAAAAAACAAAAAAAAAACAAAAAGAAACAAAAAACCCCATGGGGAATTATACATAAACCTACATATTTACATTTCTTTTTTTACATAATAGATTATTTTAATTAACGCTACATTAAACTATTTGTGGTATTAAATACGAATTTTATATTTATCTACATGTAAGACCGATTGCTGTAGAGATCTATCGTGCTCCTCGAGCAGGAGAGCATTAATTGAGGAAGAAGGTAAAACAAAAATAGCTCATGGAAAAATAGAATCTAGCTCTTATAAAAAGAAAATATCTCTTGAACGTATGGAGTGAACACACAATAATATTTTTATTTCTTTGTTTTATTTTTGCAGACGGTTCAGCATGGTTTCCCAAACAAACCTACGGCCATCGCCTGGGACCCGAGTTTGCGACTGATGATCATCGGCACGGCATCCGGAGCCATCAAAGTGTATCCTTTTCTTCCGTTTGCTCTCTCTCTCTCTCTCTCTCTCTCTCTCTCTGTCTCTCTGTCTCTGTCTCTCTCTCTCTCTCTCTCTCTCTCTCTCTCTTCTTTCTCTTAACAACCGTAAAGAGTTAAAAGCTTGTTTGCTCTCTTTTCTTCGGTCTGTCTACTGCTCTCATTTCTATCAGACTCTATCTTTCTTTATATTTTCCATCTCAATTAGGGGTAACTGTATTTCCTCCTGGCTGACTATTCTTCTATTTGTATTTATCTTAAGATCTGGCTATGATTCTTTAATTTACTGAATATTATCATTGCATTTACATATCCTTCTAACTCCTACTTCCTTAAACTCCGTAATGCCATAACTACATGTACTTTTCCGAGACTTAACTATACTCATTTGCGGTTCGTATACATCGTTTTGTAGAACTAAGTAGTTTATACCGCGCATACTTTAATTGCATAATCTTAATTTAATAACGTATAGATAGTTCTTATAAATATTTATAAATTTTTTTTTTGTATTTCATGTAACCATACGCCTTCTTATTTACTGGAACTTTAAATTTTATAGATATACATACGCGATGAGTGCTTGTTGTTATATTTATTAAACATTATAATTTTAATAATAAATTAAAATTAAAAAATTTGATTGATCTCAATAATGTTTTTTTAAATTTAAATAAATTACAAAAATCATTTTTCACAGACTCATTTAATTCGATTTGAAAAATAAAATTAATTATTAATTTTGTAACGTACATTACAACATTTCAAAAACTTATCAAGATTTTGATTCAATCAACTTTTCATTACGGTAATACAATCGCAACATAAAAACATTCTTTTCAATTTAATGGCCTGTACATTTTTTCTTTACAAAGAAAATGTATTTGTACATTAAAAGTTTTTAATTCATTAAATTTTATTTAAATTTCATTATTTAATATAGTAATTTTGAGACTAAATATAGATTATTTATATATATAATTATATATCTTTTATAAGTTCTATTAATGAGTTAAATAAAAATGATATTAATACATTATAAATGCAAAATAAAATCATATTATTCAAATATTATTCCTTTCTGTAATTAAAACTGAATATGAATTACGTATATTTAAGCTTTTCATAATTAATAAAATTAAAAAATTTATAATAATTAATTTTATCAGTTGATATTTACGTTATGAAATACATAAAAGCTTGTATGAAAGGGTAATCGTAAATTTCATTTTACAAACTTAATCACTTTGTTTGGTTTCATTAGGTTGTAACTGTGAAGATATAATATGATTGTGATTTTGAAAATTTATATTATTAATAATACCATATTTTCATATATTCTTAAATGAAAAAAATTATAATTAAGAATATAGTTATAATATAAGCAATGTAGCCATCATAATAAAATACCAATAAGTATTACTGTTCTAAAGAATATTTTATCTTTACGTGTGTTTCGTTGGTACATGTTTAGACATGAAAAATATTAATAAAAAAAAAAAATAAATAAATAAATGAATAAATACTATTGGGAAAAGGATGTGTAGAAAAAACGCGTCGGTATTGTTTAAAATCCATTGTAACAACGCAATGTGAAATTGATTTAAATTCGCGTTAATGATCATGTGGGACCGGTTGATTGTTGCTCTAATGTATAACGCGCACTTTCGCGTTTCTGTGCAAAAAGTAAAAAAGCACGTCAGCGGTTTTTGCACTTTATATAATAAGAGCACATACGAAGTCGCGTTACTCCATCGTTCCGCGACACCTTCGCGAAAAATAGAGGCAGAAAAAGAGGTGCATCAATTCATTAGTAGCTCCCCCTCCCCTCTAAAGATGTCAATCTCGCATTTATCAGTTATCCCCCCCCCTCAGTCCAACTCTCACTCTCCATTCCATTGTTTATGTTTATTTTCGCGCAATCGCGCTTGCAGAAATCCGCGAAATTGGGCCAGCCGCTTTAGGCAGCTGTCCACCTGTGTCAAAATTCATATTGTCCTTGACACTAGTAAAATTCCCGACTTGACAGTTTTGGAAGGCCAGGCGTGGAGTTTTACGGTCAGCATGCGAGCGAAAGTGGTGAAATTGCTGTCACGAAGATCATCGCCTTGCCAAATGAGGTAAGTACTTGCACTTTTCTTCTCTTCTTCGTCTCCGAATGTCTCGCTCGCTCGCCAAAAACTCATGAATCTCGTGTGAATTTTCTTTTTACACGAGATCAAGAACAATAACTTTGTTGCATAAACGGAGGAGGAAGAGAAAACCCCATTTAGGAAACAACATATAAATACTTGTTTTTATATTACACTTTAATTGAATATAATAAGCAGAGTTGTCGCTCATCAGTCAGTTTTTGATGAAGCCTGCAATTTATTAACGTAAAAATACCTTTTAAGAATTCATGTCAATGTTGACATTATTCTAAAAACTAAAAGGTGCTTTATTAGTTTTTATCTCTGCAATTAAACGTGCATTCAAACTCAAATGAAAATGTAATTATAAACAAGCTCGGTTCTATAGCCTAGTGTCGCAAATTGAAATTGGATTTTTCTTAATAATGTTTTTTATATATGTGTTGTTGTTACGCTTAGTCTATTACTGACCTTTTTTTAAAAAATTTGAGAACGAGATTTTATCTAGTACGCTGATATCAATATAATATTTTAAATAATTTAAAAATATATTTATATTTTACAGTTTTAGTTAATTTTCTAGGAAAGCTTTTCTTGAAAGAAAAATATTTATTAATTTGAGAAAGATAGACGTAGGATAAGAAACATCTAAATGAAAAAATTTGAAAAACGAATGCAGATTGGAAAGGCTAATGATACTTCAATGATGCCGATGCACGATAAATGTAATCGCAATAAAACTAAGCCAACAATTAATTAGCTCTTGGCGCAAAAGTGAATGAATCCATTACGTATAATTTTCCTCCACTCCTAATGAATCTGCACTCAGCGGCTTTTCATATTTTTCAATTCGGGGCTTTCCCCCGTGGTCCACAGAAAATTTCAGCAGCAAAAGGAAGTGGGGGTGGGTGGGGGGGAAGGAAGCTGCGCTTCCCTTGAGAAAAATCGTCGACCACTCAGGCGGCACTGCAAATATTTCTCTATAAAACGGCACATGCACGCGTAAATGCACGTTCGCCCATGAATTTATTACACAACGTGCAATTTGCCCACGAGCACTTACCACCACAAACGTACGCGCAAAACAACTTAACGAGGGAGTCAGCGGTGTTGTTGCGCGTCCCCGCCCCTCTTCCTCGACGTCGACGTCGTCGTCCCTTGGTATGTACGTGGGTCGCGACTCCTGGACACGTGGCTGCATGTTCATTTTTACACGACGCATCAGGCTTTTTTTTTATGCGGTGACCTCGTTTCGCAGGCACGGGAAAGGGGTTGCGCAAAACAAGTGCATTGCTCTTAATGGGAGTATTTCAACTATATGCGCATCTGCGCAAATAATTTTGTTGTTCAATTTTTTTTTTTTTTTTTTTTTTTTTTTTTTTTTTATTTTTATTTTATTATTAATTTTTATTCGCTCACTGCTAGGCGTCGGATTGTGTCGGCTCTTTCATTTTTGCGTGATTTTTCATTTTTCCCTTTGTTAATAATAATGCATTAGATTAAACCTATTTTTGTAATAATTTTTTCATTTTTGACAAATACCACTGAAATTTGAATAGCTTCTTATCGCTTCTATATTTTATCTGCATTCTGTACAGTTTCATAAAATTAATTTTTAACGGTTATTTAATTATTTGATAAGAGTTCAGAAATACGTAATATAGTTTATTTACTTGCAATACTATTTTGTTATCATTAAAATGCTGATAAATGGGCATTTCTTGATATTTCTTTCAAAAAAATTAATTGATCAAATGATCTATAATAATTTTTAGTCTTGGCATAAGTTACTCGTTTTTTTCATTAAACGAATTAAGACTGAAAAATAAGTACCAAAAAATATCAGATTTTAATGATTCAAAAAATGGTCCTGCACAGATATTTTATTTTATTTTTTTTTTAAGTTCCCCTTACGACTGTAAAAGATTTACACAACTTATCTTTTTACATTGGCTTCTAAAAAATAAGTATACATTTTTCTCAATTTGCTTTCCATAAATAAATGTGATGGTAAAAGACATATTACTTAAAAAATATAAAAATATTTATTATTTACATGTACATATGCACTTTTAAACGTTATTTTTTATTATAAAAAGAAAAAATTTACTGATATAAGATATGATTCTTCTCTGAAATATACGTCAAATAATAAGTACATATATTTTACATTATGTTCAATTATTATATATAATTCAAAATTTTGAATAAGATTTTTTAAATTTTATATTATTTTATCGATCAAAGTGACCTTTCTTAGAAAAACTTTTATTTTTTTCACCATTGCTGCGTTCATTATGAAACAGATTCACATCTATAGTTATATAATTTGTAAAATTCTTTAATCGCTACTTCAACGTATTTAATTTTACAACTTTAAAACTTTTATTGTAATTGTATGATTAAATGTTAAAATTCAGAGGTACCGAGACCTAATTGCTTTTTTTAATGATTAATAATTATAATAATTGAATATCTCATTTAAAGCTTAGACGCTAATATTAAAATATTAAATAAGACAGATAATTTGTTTTTTATGCGTATCACATTTCTTATAAAGTTCGTTGATAAATCTTCTTTTCATTAAATAAAAGAAAGTGACTTTTTATAATAGTTGATAAGGCTTTATTAATAAATTTAAATCATAATTGAATAAAATTATATATGATATTTTCATATCTTAAAAACGTATTTATTATACATATTTATACTTTTTTGTTTTATATTATTATGAAATTCCTATTCAATTTTAATAATTTTTTAAACTTAATATATGATAAAATAAAACTATAATAATATTTTGACATGAACTGGACAGAATTAGGGTAATAAAATTAAAAATTTGAAACCTGTTGTCTTATCAACATATAATTATATAGTGATTTAATTTGACTCTGTATGCATGTTTACCACACGTGAATTACATCCTTTTAAAACAAGTGAACAATTCATATCTTTCGTTGAAAGAGTTTTTTGTACTGAAATTCGCATTACTTAGATAAAGTTACATGACAATTACCTGCAATTGAATTATAAACAATACAAATTCTTTTGCCACACGTTTGCCATCTGTTCGTCGCGCATAAAAAAAAATACTCTATTGCAAAATGATTCCTGAAAATTGTTCATACGCACGACAATATTTGTGCGCATAAAAAAAAAAAAAAATTATAAATAATAGTACCACCGTAACGTGTAACAACACAACGAAACAACAACGAAAGAACAACGAAAAAAAAAAAAATTCATACTTGTAAGCCGCACAAGAATCCCCAGGTCATGAAACTAATTGTACCGATGAGTAGTGTTAACTTAATTTCCCATAATTACTCTGCCGGACAGCTTAAGTGTTCTTTAATCCGTAGTAACCCTCTTAGCCACCTTTTCTCCCCTCCAACTTGGGTGAAATTGGATCACACTAATCGCATAACTGTATTTCGATGACGATGCGTCGCTCTGGAAGTCCCAACAACGCATTCGCTTCTTTACCCATTGTCTGTGTAAATATTTTGAAATAAGATTTCTCTCTCGAATCTTTGTTTGGCCTTCAGTTGTAATTTATTTCGAGGGTCTTCTTGCGCATGTCCTGGAGGCTGGAAAACAGTTTGTCCTAATTTTGGACGAGTGCTTTCCATTTTTCGGGAACTTCGTACGAACGCTCTTTCAAAGCTATTATTCCAATCAATTTATTAATTAGTACTGCGGGATGTCACGAGATAAGTTTTACCCAACCAATATGTAATTATTTTAATAAGAGCTTGCGCTTTCTCGAAACTGAAAATGTCTGTTCAACACCTGTAAACACTTTAGCGAATAAAGCACAATTAAAATTTAAATGAAATTTGGATTTTATATAAATATAAATGGAATGTCCGATAAAGGGCGCTTGAATCGTGGTTCTCCAATATTTTATGTGCACTTTGATTTCTACTCATTAAATAATCAAAATTTAATAATATATCGAGACACGTGATGTTATTTATGCAATATTATTTCTATTGCCATTCAAATATATTATTTATTTAATTTTACAAATATATAAATAAATTATTGTTTCTTCATCAAAAATTTATTGAAAAAAACTTATTCTTCCATACGTTTATTCTTCAATTCCGATAGAATAAAAGGATAAAATATAAAATATAACAAATAATTATTGTTTCACAATTGTCAAAACAATTACCAGTATAAAAATGAACTCCCATTATAATTCTTAAATCAATTTAAATGTACATATTACGTTTAACCATTTTACCGAGACATAGTTATTCAATTTACAATTTAACTTTTAAAAAGTCTCATTATCTTACTCTATGTATTACTTATTGTGGCTAATAATGAAATTGAGTCACTTTGAAAACTTGGTTAATAATTTTCTTGTTGGAACATCAACTCAAATTTGTATAATCAGTTAATTAAAAAAAATGCTATAATTCAATAATGTATACTTTTGGTATTTTTGTGAGTTGCAAAAGATTAGTTGGAGCTAGTTACAGTTAAATTCTGCTTGATATTAATTTTAAAATTAATATTTTGTGCACATTATAAGATAAAATTAAATTAAAAATTCAATATTTTTTGTGAATAATCCCTTATTAATATATACAATACATTTTTTAATTTTTATCGAATAATTTCCTTGGTAATTACAAAAAATCCTCTTATGCACCAAAGTTATTGACTTTTATATATTACGGCACGCAATCGTGATGATTAAAATTTCGTCTTAAATGTTAAAAATCATTTAATTTGATTGATTATTTTGTTCAAGATATAATTTACTAATTTTTTCAGATTATTGGATTCTTTTGCGTTTTTTTTTTTAATTAATTAAAAAATTAAAAAACATTAAATTCATTAATTAAAAATAAATTTTAGGGTCGTGTGGTTTCACTCTGTGATGACAATTCATTACATCTTTGGGAGATCAATGAAAATTCGGTTATCGAAACCAAGTCTTTATCCCTGGAAGGTAAATTGAAAAAAATCTCGGCAATGTGTCTCGAATCCAACGGAGATCATCTTTTACTTGGTACTGAGGGTGGCAACATATATCTTCTTAATCTGAAAACTTTCACGATGTCCGATACTATAATTTATCAAGATGTAGTTATGCAAAAGTAAGTAATTATAATCTCGAAATTTATTTAAATGAAACTGTTGCTTCCATATTTTTATAAAAATATAGAAACAATACAACATATGAAGTATACTGCTAAATATTTCATCTACTCGTTACTTACAATTTATCTCAATGGATTATTAAATTGTTAGTGACTTACTACTCATTTAATAATACGTGACTTTAACCAAGCATATTGTAATTTAAATTATTCTAAGTATCATCGTATAGACTTTAATGAATTGAAAAATACAATTAACACTTCTAATACAAATTAATTAATTAATAAAAAAAATTAACGAATAAGTACTTTTTTAAAAACTTATTTTTGAAGTTTCAGTATTTTAAGCAACAGATATAATTTAACAAGATAAGATATAAATTAATAAAAAAGAATTGAATTTATGATTTAAATTTAAGAAGAGATAAAAATTTTCAACATATAAGAATAAATAATAATTAAAAAAAAAAAAGACGATATGCTTTATTGTTAATTACTATCCTATATAAGTTTTGTTTCTTCTATTTTTACTTGCAAAATATTGTCTAAAGATAAAAGTTCGTTATACAGAGATCCATATGAAATTAATTGATAAAAAAGCAATGGATAATAAATGACATATGTCTATAGTGTTCCTAAGGACTTCAAAGTTAACCCTGGACCAGTTGAAGCCATTGCCGAGCAACCTGGCCACCCCGACAACATCCTCATCGGCTATAACCGTGGACTCATGGTTTTGTGGAATAAAGCCACACCCGGTGCTCAACAGGTGAACCTCTCATTCTTCATAGTCATCATATCTCACTTGGTTTTCTTCTTTTTTCATTGTTTTTCCTTCAATACATATTCATTAGAAAATTATTTACGAAGCAGAAAAAAGGTGCATCGACAACATTATTTTTCGTATTCATGTTTTTTTTTTTACTAAGAGTCATATATTAATGCTTTATTATGGTACACTATAAAATAACATTTTTTATCAGCATTAATTATTATTTATTATATTATATATTAAAAAGTTAAATTAAATTAAATTTTTTAATACTCTATGAAGTTTGAAGATATATTATCATCTACTATAATTGCATTGCTTCTTTTTTTTTATTTTATGATCCGAACAAAGATAATTTTATTTAATAAATTAAAATTCATATCTTGATTTACGCTTAAAGAAATATTTTGAATAAATAATTAATAAATAATTATACATTGTAGTAATAAATATTTATCAAAAATATATTCAATGAAATAGTAAGTCGTTTAGAAGCATGCAATTTTAATGAATAAATATAATTATTGCAATGCTGTTTGTAAAAGCTTTAAGATATTTCTTTTAAGTAAATACGTACAAATGTGAATTTTAAAGTACTGTTTAAGAGTAACTTATCTTAAAAAGTTTTATACCTTTAAAATTATATTTATGTAGATTCTTATTATTTTTAATACAAAAATTTTATTCAGTTTGTATGATAACTGCAAAGATATATCATTATTATCAATCATTATATTAAAACTTTCTCGTTAATTCTTTATGCTTTGAAGTAAATTCACCCAGTGTGTAATATCAATCTTGTTATCATAAAATACTGTAAATTGTTAACCATTCATTGTACTGATGATTTTTAATAACCAATCAATTACTTATTAAAAAATTTTTATTTTAAATGATCCATACATTTCTGACAAAGATATAATAATTTGCATTTTTTAAAATACAATACCTTTGCTTATCATTTTTATGTTTGTAGTTGTTTTTAAACATCATATCTGTTCCTCTAAATATGAATATTGAAAAATTAGCAATGCGTAAAAAATAAGCAATATTTATGAAAACATTATAACCGTATCATTAAAAAACTAAAGGTCTTAAATTTTAAATTACAATTTAGAAATTTAAAATGTGCACATTTTTAATTATGATTTTTTTCTATATAAAATATTGTATAAAATATTTTTCATATAAAAATTCTATACTATAAACTAAATATATATAAAATATATATATTATTACCTTGTAATACATAATATAACAATATAGTGTATTCAACTGTTTACATATGTGTAAATTTTTAATTTGTATATATATAAAATGAGAATACACAAGTGATATATAATATATATGTATGTATCTAGTTAATTTTATGTAGTTTATATTCTATTATTTTAATATTTAAAATTATTTAGGTGTTTTTTTTTTAAATAAATACAAATATAAAAATATTAGTTTTGTATGAAATTATTTTTCTTTTTCTTTTAATAAAATCAATTTTTTCAGTTGACAATACAGGACACAATGAATATGTATTTGTTTAAATTTTAAATAATAAACCAAAACAGTTTATTCTAAGTAAAATATCGTAAAACCATTACATATGTTTCATTTGTTTTCCATCATATTTCTCTCATTTTCTCTCTCTCTCTCTCTATCTATCTATCTGTTTGTCTATATGTCTATCTCTTCCTCCCTTCTCTCTCTCTCTCTCTCTATCTCCCTCTCTCAGTCATTCGCTAATTCATACAACTGCATGTACCGATTCATTTACATTCCATTTGATTCATTTAATTTTTATTTACGTTTATATATCTGTCGAGCCGTCTGTCTGCCTGTCTGCCTGCTTGTGTAATAATCTTGTCATCTGTCTCACTCTTTTATCGTACGACCGTCCTCCTCCCCTCCAAATTCCAAGTCGTTTTTCTGACCTATCGTTTGTTTGTTTGTTCGTGTCTGGTGGTTTTGGCGAACGTGTGTATGTCCTTCACGCGGGGGTTGTACGTGCAATCACGCCCTACACTCCTTCACTCGGCAGCTGATGGGTTTGTTTTCGCGTGCGCAGACATTCGTCTCCACGCAGCAGTTGGAGTCGGTGCACTGGGTCTCGGACACGCGCTTCGTCTTTTCCCACAACGACGGCTCTTACGCATTCGCCAGTCCAGGTAACGAAGAGCCACCGACCCCCACGACGCCGTACGGCCCATTCCCTTGCAAGGCCATCACCAAGATCATTGTGCACCCTACCGACGAGTGAGATATATTGCATTTTTTATCCCTTTTATCGCCAAAACATCCTCCCCCCCCTTCCCTTTTCCAAAACATGCAAAACTCATCCTCTTCTCTCGATTGATTTCCTTTTTTATCGACAACACAAATGTGCGGGAAATTGTGGTAAGACCTACCTTATCGAATCGTAGAAAAAAAAATAAAAAAAAAAAAAAAGATAAAGCGTGTAAATCAACGTGTCCAATCCTTAATAACTATTTTTGTTTAAACAAAACTCATTGATCGCCTATAACTACCCAACAAAGCAAACATATTTTGGTTTGTTTATTTTGTTTATATTCGAAATATCTACAGCTAAACATCACTTTTTTTGTTGGTACCAATCATATCGGTATCACAGATCGCGTAATTTCGTTAATCATTTTTTAAAGACGCATGATTTGATAAATATGTTTCATGTCTATCAAGATATCTAATTCAGATTTCCTTACAAAGTATATGTAAACACAGACAAATTCTAAAATTGTAAAATCGAGTATTTTTAAATTTAAATTGACTTGCAATCACCTAACCATGCACATTTTCTTAAATCAGCAATCGGTTAATTTAATGTAGGGAAATTAGATCCTTCTCACTTACCAAATTATAAAAATTGTTTCTCTAAAATTATTTTATTTAAATTTATTACAAAATTTTACATCTTTTAAGAATATTTAAACCAAGCATGAGATTATAGATTCATATTAATAATTTAATGCATACAATTTTGATTTCAAGTGTCTTGATTATAATTTAATTTACATTTTTATTTTAATTTTACATTACCTCTATTATCAAGTCAAATGAAAATAATTTATAAAAAATGTAATGATCAATAAATATAAATTATTAAAAATAATTTATAAAATGGAATTTTAATGGCAAAGATAATTGATAATTCATTTATTTGCTTTAATAAAAAAAAAGTATATTGATATAACTTTCACTATATACTGTATTATATTGTTGACATGTACAATGAATTTAATACATTAATTTATTTTATTTAATATCATGATGTTTTTATTAAATAAAAGTTTTAATCATAATCATGGAATATTATTTTGTAGCTGTAATTATATATACAACATACACGCAACAACAACTACTATAATAATAATAATAATAATAATAAAAGTAATTTATTGTCAAAAATTTTAGCGAAGATGAACTCATTCTCTTCTCGGGTGGTATGCAACGTTCGGTTCATAGTGATCGTCATACTATAACTGTAAAACGAGAAGGGAAACACAAGAAACATGTTGTTTTTGACTTCACGTCAAAGGTTATTGACTTCTTCACAATTTTGCCGAAGAAAAAGCAGCTTTCTCCAGAAGAAGAAGAAGAAAAGGACGAGAAAACAAAAACTTTGGAGTCGCCGGAGGCTCTTATCGTCCTCGCTGAGGAGGAACTTATTGCAATAGATCTGACGGATCCTGATTGGAAAATGATGGCTCTACCTTACCTGGTATCACTTCATGCAAGTGCTGTAAGTATACTAAATATAGTAATTGTGGCACTTAAAAATTTGATACAATAACTTGCAAGATAAGTCTTTTCCACTTTATTTCTATTTTTCATTTCCACTTACTTTATCATCAATTAAAAGATTTTGAATCCTGTAATAAATAATTGAAAACTGATATTCTCAAATATTAATGTCTTCCAATAATCAATAGAAGGTGAAAAATTAGTAAGATAAAGTTGTAAGGTAAAATATTTTTTTTTTTAGGTAACTTGTTCACAACATGTACCAAATGTCCCAGAGGAATTGTGGGACGCCATTGAATCTGCAGGGAAATCACAAACTGAACACTTGTATTCGGAGAAGTCATGGCCTATCGACGGCGGTGTGATACTCAATCGCAAAGTCGTGGATAACGAGAAATCAAAAGTGCGCGAGCTTTTACTCACCGGTCACGAGGACGGAACCGTACGCTTCTGGAATGCTTCGGATGTCGCACTCACACCCCTGTATAAGTACAATTCCTCGATACTCTTTACTGGTGAACACCTGGACGTACTCGAGCAACCACCTGAAGATGAAGAGGATGAATGGCCGCCTTTTCGAAAGGTTACTACTAAATACCTTAATTTAACAAATTAATAAAATTCTTACTTAATTATACTTTTTCACTGATTATTGTATCATAAACATCTAATTATCAATGAACGCAAGTGTAAATGTACTTTCTATAATTCTAGGTGGGTACCTTCGATCCATATTCGGATGATCCTCGGTTGGCTGTGAAGAAGGTGTTGCTTTGCCCTCTATCGTCCAGTCTAGTGATTGCTGGTACTGCTGGTCACATTATTACTGCAAAAATCTCCAACGAGGCTACAAACAAAGAGATCAAAGCCGTAAAAATGAACGTAGTAAACGACCGGGATGGTTTTGTCTGGAAAGGTCATGACCACCTTCCCGCCCGCACTGCGAGTATTTCGTTTGCTGTTGGTTTTCAACCTCATTGCCTTTTGCAACTATACCCACCTGCAGCAGTAACCGCCTTGGCTATGCACAGCGAATGGGGTCTACTAGCCGCGGGTACAGCACATGGTCTTGCCGTGTTCGATTATGTCAGAATCAAGGCTGTCAGTGTCAAGTGCACCCTTAATCCGAATGGTGAGAGATCAAAGGACAATATACAAATATTTAGTTACAAATGCGTGCTATTTAAAATATTTATGATATAAACTTTATTCTGTTTGACATGTAGATCTCTCTGGTGCTGGTGATACGCCAATTTCCAGAAGGAAATCATTCAAGAAATCCTTAAGAGAATCATTTAGAAGATTAAGAAAAGGAAGATCTCAGCGTAGAGCAACGACTGCTGGTAGTCCGCCTCGTACTGCAGCTCCAGAAACGAAAAAGAAGGAAATGTAAGCTTTTAACAATTCTTTATAATAATGTTTCATAACATAATTTCATTCGAAATAACAAAAAAAAAAAAATTTCACACTTGTAGTCCAAGTTTGGCATCTTCTCCAACTGGTGAGACACCCATTGACGTGAAGCCTGTTGAACGACAAGTTGAAGCTAGACCAGTTGACGATGCATTAGGCTCTATGGTTAGGTGTCTATATTTTGCGAGAAGTTACATTATTAGCAGTGAGTACTTTTATAAAAATTTAGTCTTGTGTATTATATTTTATTGTATATTATTTATAATATATTGTATATTTGTAAAAAAATTATTAAAAAAAATATAATTCTATAACTTCAAAGAAATTTGCGAAGGATTGTTTAATAATTAAAATATGCGTTGTCATTTTTATTATTACGCACATGAATTTGATACTTCGTAAAATTGTTCATATTATATTATACTGATTAATCGTTCAAATCATTTCATTCATTGTCTATTGAAATTTTAAAATAAAAATTAGTCTAATGATTCTTGTAAATGTATATATAAAGCATTAAAATTTTAAAACAAACCTCTAAAATCTTAAATCTGAAGATAAAAATTATCAAAGTGAATCTCAACAAGTTATTTTTAAAAATATGTTATATTTTTTAGTGCAAAATACAACGCCAACGTTGTGGGCTGGTACGAACAATGGAACTGTGTACGTCTTCACCTTGGCCATACCGGCAGGTGTGCGTCGTACCGAAGAAGATGTAAATTGTACTTTGGGTAAAGAAATCCAGTTGAAACACCGAGCACCGGTAATCGCTATCAATATCCTCGACGGCTCAAGCGTACCTCTGCCCGAACCCTTTGAGGCCGAACGTGGTCTTTGTCCAGGACCCGACATGGCCTCAGCTCATCGTGTTCTCATTGCCAGTGAGGAACAGTTCAAGATATTCAATCTACCCTCGCTTAAACCTTTTTGCAAATATAAGCTTACCGCTCACGAAGGCTCGCGAGTGAGGAAAACCGGCTTTGCCAAATTTACCTGCCCCGTTGAACCGTCCGGCCAGCACGAAGAGACCTGCTTATTGTGTCTTACCAATCTCGGAGAATGCCTCGTCCTCGGCATACCTGAACTTAGAAGGCAACTCAACGCTGCAACTATCAAAAGGGAAGACATCAAGTAGGTTGCCATTCTTTCGTGGTCTGATACATTCATCATTAAATGATTGTTTCAGAAACATTTTCATGGTATTCTTGAAAAAAAATTTAATTTTACTCTTTTGAATTAAAAAAATAACACGAGATAGTAAAAATAGCTATTTAATATATCAGAATACTTTTTATTCACGATTTTATAAAATTGTAAATAGATACGAAAACCATTTTATCCAATATAAAAAGCATCTTAAAATTTATTTTTTTGTTACGCACAATATTTTAACTATTTAAATACTATGCGTTTTTACAATAATTTTGGGACTTTTGCTTATTTGAATTTGTTTTTTATTTGAAAATAATTTTTTTTTAATAATTTAGAATTAAATAATATGCATACTTTTTATTTTATCGAAACCTAAAAGAGAAAGTAACTATCATTTGATGAAACAAGTTTTTGGTTTATTCCTAAAATGTTAAATATTTCAAATGTAATTACTAAAAATTTAAACTTTAATATTTTTACAGCGGCATATCATCATTAACGTTCACAAAAACTGGTGAAGCTCTGTATCTTCATTCGTCATCAGAGCTTCAACGAATCTCCTTGTCAGCTGCTAAGGTAACAAAAGCTCATTGTGCCCTAAACCTACCACCTAATGCACGCTCATCTCCCGAAGTCACGGTATCCGAGGAAGTGAGCACACCCGTAGAGCAAGAAGAAAAAACGGAAAAAGAAGTTTCTAAAGAGAATGTTGTACAGGAAAAAGAAAATGCTCAAACCCAGCAACAACAATTACCCAAAACAATTACTGAAAACGGCGTCGTAGGATCTAGTAAGTTTATGAGATTAACCCGATATGCTTTTCCAGTCGATTTGTCTTTTGCTTTCATGTTTGTCCATCAAGTGTTACGAGTCATTTTTATGTCTGCTTCTATTTATTATACGTAAAAGTAGTTTATTGTCTATTTATTCAATTTATTATGTTCTCTTCGTTTTTAATTCGTAAAATAAAGAATTTTTAATTATATAAATATTACTGATCGAGTTCTCTACCGCTTGAATGATTGAAATATGATTCAAATAATTTTAAAAGGTATTAAAATAAATTTAAATTAAAATCTCTTAGTAAAAATATTTTCCCAATTTAATAAAGACCTGAGGTATCATTCATCATCGTAAAACAATATAACTTAGCGCGCACTACTAAAAACAAGAAATTATATTAGATCGTTTTTGATTAAGATAATAACTTTTAACTATTATTTACTATTTTTATTATACGCAATTTAAGTGTTTTTTGCTCATCTCTGATGTTTATCACCATGTTTATATATTTTTGTTTACCCACAAACTACGATACATCGCTGATGAGTAATTTCAGAGAGCGATCACTGTTACTACGGTCAAAAAGACTCAGGATAAACAAAATAAGCTGCAAGCACTCGACATAAATAAACATTAGTATTTCTCTTGGCTGATCCCGTATTTTTTAGCGAACGGTGAAGAATCGCCGAGGGAACCCTCGCTCAAAACCGCCGCAAGTACAACGGATGTTAACGGTGACGAGGACCGCCAGGATCTTAGCTCCATCGGTGACATCACCATCGACAGTGTCAAGGATCACCTGCTGTAAGTTCAATAATAATTTATCGGAATTGATTATTCACCCAATTGCTTTCTACCTTGCTCACTACGAATTTTGTGTAGAAAATGTTAAAAAATTACATTCGTTCAAATTTATCTCATTCAATATTATTTTTTTATATTTTCCAAATCTCAATTTCACATTTAAATTTCCGAAGTTTAACAAAATATATTTATTCCACCACAAAAGGATCAGTAGCATTTGATTTACAAATATTTACATGTTTTATTCCTCATTGTACGTCATTTATCACATAACCACTATCCAAATTGCATTTATAGTTTAATTTTTCTTTTGCTTCCATAAAATTTTAGTTGCAATTAAATTTAAACAAACTTTTTATTTGATTTTTGTTCTTGTGTACTCGCCATGCTACTGGCAGTAACAGTTCACTTTTCAGAAATGCAACTTCGTCCGAGGATCTTCACAGTCGGCTCGCGGGTCTGAAGATGGAAGTGACCTCGCGTACCTCCGAGATTTCCACGCAAAACCAGTCAGTTGTAGTGAAGACAACCACGGTAATATCGCAACAGGCCTCAACCAATGGTATCACCTCGAATGGTGACGTCGAAACGCAAAATTTGCAACAAAACGCTTCCGAGCAAGTCAACAGTGAGTTTTAAATCATTATAAAAAGTCTTGAATCGGGATAACATTTTACGCTAATTCCTTTCCTTTCCCTCAATTATCTCAATTATCCCCTTTACCATAATTATCTGGCAACGTGACACATTATATACATTAAAATTTTATCGACATTAACGTAAATGTATCTCTTTTTCATAATGTAACTAACACTTTAATCAAGCCTTATATATTTCCATGTAACTTGTAATAAAGTTTATATGTATTTGTAATTATTAATATACTTTTAATAATATTATGATGTTATCTTGATTGTCTTAATTTATATAACGTCGAGTTAATTCTGATATAAATGCTTTTATTTTCTTCAAGTTTAAAGAAATTGAAGACTTGATATTATTTGTTGACATAAAATGTTTCCAATTCTACATTTTACAATACTTACTTGATATTTATTTTATGTTTTTTGTGATGAAAAAAAGTAATTTTTCTGATTTGTGAATGTTTATATTTTTGTTGCTTGATAATTAGGCATTAAGAAAAAAAGAAAAAAAAGAATTTTACTGTAAAAAATAAATGTTTATCAGACCCAAAATTATTTACAAACATGCAGACTGTAAAATACAATTCATAAGAAGAATATCTATGTTTGAATAATTTGCAATATTATACATAGTGTCACCAAAATATTTTATTTGTAAATCTAGTGAGGTAACATGCCAACACAATATCGATATATTATATATTATATATATTCCATGTTTATGTGCAGTCTTTTTTATAGGTATTATATTAACAAACTATGATTTTAAAGTAATTTGAAGATCAACTAGCATCGAATATTTTAGATTAATTTCAGTTTTCATTTCAGCATTTTATAAACATATTTAAAAAAAAAAAGTAATTAAAACAATAGCTAAGTGTATTGAATATACTTAGACATTTTAGATTTAAAAAAAGTTTGAAAAATATATCAATAAATTTACAATTCTTGTCTGCCAATTGATAGTTCGTCAAATGCCAATGAATATTTAATACCGATTTTGTTATTTTATCGGCGTACAATCTAGTCATGTAACAATGCGCTCAATTATATTGATAATTTATTGATCATGATTGTTATTGTTATTGCACACATTATCGTCACATTTTTTTTTATTTATCCTGAATGCATAGGTACCACCGTAGAGAGAGAGATTCGCAGTGGTACCGAAACAACAACCACACACGCCACCATCACGTTACCTCCAAACGTTGAGGTCAGAAATTACAAACGAATGAACAAACATTGAATAATAATCTTTTATAACTTTCGGAAGTTTTTCTATTTTTTATTTATTCTTTCTTAATTTAAAATCTGGTGACAGTCTTCTGTGCTACACAAATAGATATATTATATTAACAATTTAATACGGCTTTTAAACTTTATTTTTAGTACTAACATAATGATAAATTATTTAAATGTGACAGTCAATTTATTCATACACATATACGTACATCATATCGTCACTAATCTATAAAATCTAAATCAATATATTTTTTTCGTATAGTTATTATATGTATATATAATTACATATACTGACTGTAATATTGTTTAATTTAATTTAATTTAAAGTGATATTCTAGAGAACAGATATTTTAATATAAAATTATATTTATCTTAAAAGTTACATTAAATACGAATTTACAAACATTATTGGACATAAAAATTATTATATAATTAAATGCAAAATAGTAAAATTGACTATTACATCGTAGTATTAACATATACTTGAAGGTCTAATTTTTTATGGATTTTAATTTGGTGTACCTGTTATAAAATAATTGTTTTTAACATTGCGACTAATCATTAATAATTTACTTTTATACATTTCCTATTGTTTGTATCTACGAAAGAACCGTTTCAGACTACCCATGGAGATGACACCTTTATATTTACTTTTTCTATTATATTGCATGATTATATCTTTCATTAGGTCACCATATGAGTGTAAAGATGTACTGTGTTTTATTACTGAGTATTTATTTGATGGCCTGGTAAATGCGACAATTTAAGATTTTTTAATTGTATACGATTTAGTAATTAACGTGGTAGTAAAATATTGTTTTACAAGTTTTTAATGTAACTACTTTAAAAAATAATGATTCAATGTTCTAAGTTTCACCTTCATAAAAGATGCAGTTTATTGATGTTAAAAAAAAAAAAAAATAATAATAATTGATAGAAAAACAAGTAATGAAACACTCGGAAGAAGTTGTATGTAGTAATTTTTTTTTTTTTGTTAATGAATTTTGTTTGACAAAACATTGACATAAATTTGATTGATCAGAAACTTATTATACTTATTAAATGAAACATTCAATACTCACTAATTAAATTTAATTATATTTTAGATTAGCGCCGCAGATTTAGCTAATTTAGAGGTGACAACTACAACTGTTACCACTGAAAAGTCAAAAGCTCCATTAGCCAGACCTGAAGAAGTTGGATCGTAAATAAATTTGTTATGTACGTTTCATATATAAAAAGAAGATATGACCCTATTTAAGGAAAAAATAAATAAAGAAGCGGGAATAAAAGTGATTTATTTGTGTACAGTGGAGCGTTAGGTAGAATTTGTATACAAGCACTCTCCATTAAAATTTACGTACACACGTACACATACATTTTTATTTAGATTTTTAGTCGAATTTTAAATATGCTAGTTTAGTAAATAAAAAATAAATAAAATTGCATATATCATTAGATGATTGGAGAATATTGACAAAAAGACAAATATAACAGCAACAGAAATGGATGATTAAATTTGATATTTCTTCATTACAATGCATACATTCATTCTTTTTCCATTGTATTCATTATCTAAGGTGTAAAATAACTAGTACTTTATTTTTATCAAATAGATTTTTACTCATAAATACTATTCTTTAATTTTATACATTTATTTTTTAATGTACTCATAATTTATATATATATATAAGCAATGCACTTTGTTTTTAATTTGAAAGTTATTATGTATTTCGTAATATAGTTAATGGTTCTTTTATAACTTCATATTACATAAATTTATCGTCTTCAAAATAGTTATTAAAAAAATTATTTATGGTACAAATAATCTAAATTAATACTTATTAAATTAATAAAATTTGTACAGTACAGTACATAAATTCGAAACACGAAAATATATTTATTTTTTTTATGACTTAATAACAAAAAATTTCATTTTAATCATTATTGATCTTGATTAAAAATCTTTTTATTAAATATTAGATTTAATTAATTATGTTGTATGCTAGTGTTATAAATTTTATATTCAAAAATTATTTTTTTTAATTAAATACTTTGTTATAAAAATACCATTTGAATTACAACAAATAAATGAAAAAATTTTTCATAGATTATAACATTGTAAAATCTTGAAATACATAAGTAAAGACTTTTAAAAAGAGTTTACTATACATGCTTTTGACGAATTTTGAAACTATACTTAATATGAAAAACTAATCATAGGTAATAGTTCAATGTACACATTTATGCCAAAAGCATGAAACAACGTATATACTATATATTATAAAGCGCAGTTTAGATTTTAAGATTTTTAAATTTTTATGACTTGTTGCAAGAAAAACAATTGTATGTAATTTAACATGGATTCATTTATGTATAAAATATTGAATTATCTTAAAATTATGAAATTATTGTGTTAGTGAAATTATTTAATTGTAAGCATTGATGAGCAAAATTTTTATTTGGGCGTACATAAATATAAAATCTGTGCATTATTACAGACAATCCATATGTAATTATATATAATTTTTTTTGGGGGGGGGGTATTAAAAACGCTGTACAAAGTGCAAGGATACATCACAAAACGTGGAAGTTATATAGCAGCCATATTATGTATTGTGTAAACATTTATAAAGTAAAATAGATAGACACAAATAGTTTAAAAATGGACAACGCAAATGCAACTTAAAGCCTTGTGCAGTATTTTAAGCTTAAAGAAAAATGAATATAGCACTTTACTGGCTAATGTATCACTTAATGTTCAAGTTGAATATTATGGAATTGAAAAGTCACATAATTAAATAAGTAAAATAAATTATTTTGAAATTTTGAAAAGCGATTCATTAATGTCTACTTATATTTTTATGAAAATAAATTCTGTAATAAATGAAAAAAAAATGTAAAAAAATATATATTTTAATAATATCAAAATAACTACGAAACTTCAAATCCATAAAAACTTTTTTTTTGTAAAACTCTCATGTATTGTATAAGAACATTTAAAAAAAACTATTACAACATAAGATTATAGATTTATAAAATTTATAAGATCGTAAGGATGTTTCAAATCATGAAATAAAAATCACTGGATAGTTTTATAGCATTATTAACCACATTCAGAAAACTGAACTTAATAAAATATATAATATTATAGGCAAAGAATATAATTTTTCAAAATTTCAGTAAAATAGTATTATAATTACAAGTTTACAATAAAATTTGAGTATATTATTGCCTAAGTATTTACGTATGTTACATAAATATTTTCATTTGTGTTACTTAGCTATTGATAAATCATTAATGAAATTGCGTTTTACAAGTTATATTTTCAGTAGTAAGAATTTATTAAGTAACATTCTGCATTTTAAAATAATTACTTCATTTTTTATTTATTTTAATTTTTAAAATAAGTGTTGTCCTATCTATTTTACGCTCACATTTGACATGTTTTTTATAATTTTATTATTATTATTATTATTATTATTAATTATTATTATTATTACTCGTTAAATATCTTGGTGGAGGACCATTTGTTGTGTATTACTTTTACTCGAATGCGTATCTCTGTTAATTCATTATACACCAGTTTATGTATTACACGTGTATGTATTTACGCACTGAATTACGTTTAAAGTATGTACAAGTTGATTACTTTATAACTATTAAAATTTGACAAAGAATTTTATTTATATTTAAAATAATAAATTGATGGGCTCATATAATATAATTTGTTTTCATATTAAATTATTAAATGATAAAGAAAATCTTTTGTAGTAATACACCTTTATCAATAGAATAATACATAATTTATAAATATTATAAGTAAATATATTCAAATTTATATAAAATCTTAAATACAAATAAAAAAAATATTAAAAATCTGCTCAGCCTATGATTAAAAGTTAATTTTTATTGAATAAACTACATTTCATGATATTTTCCAAACTTATTAAATTATCAATGCATTTTATCTAGTTTAAATTGTTTAAATGTATCAATTTTTATAATTTGTTACTGCATAATTATGATAATTTAATATTTTTAAGAGTTTCATGATTATGGTATTTAATATTTTTTAAACAAAACTAAGTAAAGAAGTAATCATACTTTATATGCTACAAATGTTCAAAATTCAGTAAAACGTCGATGTTATATTTTCCTATAATGGAATATTCACTGCAATAAAGAATGCACGAGAGACTCATTCTTCCAGGACTGGCTATATATCGCAAAACGTTTTAGAATTAATATTTCTAAATCGTTATTTTTATATTGTATAAAATATAATATTTAAGGTGGTTTTACACGAATAGTTTTCAATTTTATAAAAGAAAAATGTTTGACTATGTGATCAAGTATATATTTAATAATATTCTTTGGTCACTTTTAACTCTAATATTCGTGTTTAACTAATAAAAACGAATGATATTTGTAGCTTCGTTCGCTTCCAAAAGTGTCTCCAAAAGCGATGCGTCAACGAATAGAGCATGCATTAAAAATGTAAAAGTTTGTATACATGTACTCACAAACACACGCAAAAGAGTTGTGCGCGAGGGTCTGTGTGCCCGCGTGTATGTATGCGTACAGACGCACATTGCAAATGTACACATACATACACTTTATAAACGATTAACACGGGGCCTTTGTAGATAGTTTTTAATCGTTTCAAGTTTTGTCATAAATGTCGAATAAAAATTTGTATGAAAAAGAAAGATAAACACATTGATTATATGCATACAAATGCATTTATTACATTGATCAAATAAATCGATAACCATTTTTTATAATATTTTATTTGTAAATTCTAGATTTTACAAATAATAAATAATAAAATTTAGATTAAATTAATTAGAATTTACTCATGACAAATTATTTTATGCTTCAGTAAACTTTCTAATAAGAAACCATAGTTATTTTTTTTAATCGTCGATTTTATTGTTCAATGATATTAATAATTCAAAACCTATGATGTTCTTGTTTAGTAATTTTTTAAAGATATTTGTACATGACACTGCCTTATAAATGAACTTCTTAACAATTGACATATAAAATATTTACTGTAACATCACTTATTCTATATTATTAAATTTCTGAAACAATAAATACGTTTTCTTAAAATTATCCTTTGTTTATTTAAAATGAAATAAAAATATAAATGTATGATATATCTACTTTGATTATAATTATAATTTAAATTTTATAATTTATAAAAGTTGCATATAAAAATTCAATTTCGTGAAATGAATTCAACTTTTAAAATATCAACGACATATCAGAGTAATGTTTTGGCCAATTTTTTTTTTTTTTGTTATGAGAACTTTTAACGGTGGTTTAAGTTTAATTTTTTAAATTTTAAAAATTATGACAATAAAAATCAGTCGATACGCTATAGATTATGTAAAGAAGTACGATATAGCTATATAGGTATGTAGAATTTTTCAGGAAATGATAAGAGAAGTTTTCTAAAGAGCATGGGGCAGCTCAAAAAAGACAATTGAAAAAATATACTTTTTTGATCAGAAAGACTCTATAATATATATCTATAAAGTTGAACACTATATTTTGTCTTTGATTTACGATATAGTTAGAATTAAAATTTAAAGTTCTATTAGATTGTAACGATTTTTTGATATTAATTTATTTTATTTCAATTGCAATACAAAGATGATAAATGCTATATTTTCTATAAATTTTGAGAATAATAAGAATTTTTTATTTTTTAATGCATAATATAATGTCTGTCATATATATAAAATAGAAAACTAGTTTGTAATTATACAATTTCTGTAATTTTATAGTAATTTATATTAAAATCTCCAATTAATTATTATATCTGTGAATAATAATCACGAGAATATCATTTCCAAAATTTTATTTATATATATTATTAATGAAAATAAAATTAAAAAATCGAAAATAAATGTCAGTATATATAATTTTATAACTTGATTATATAAATTTATCATATTTAAATATTTAAATATCATATGCGCTGGCGTGTAAAAGTTTAGTTCGTATAACAATCCATAAGGTTCGCTGCGATCGACAATGCAATGCTTTTTCACATTAGATCAATGTCTATCGTTTTATTAATAATAAAGAGGATTTAAAATTCTTTAAACACTTGTATGGTGTTTATATCTATTTTACATGAGTATTGAAAATATTTACGTTCCTTTTGTTTACTACTTTTTTGCAGCGTTAAATAAATAATCACAATGGCGGTTAATACACAAAGTAAAAAATTAATAAAATTTGTAATGGGAACCTGTGTACCTACTTTTAAATCAAATGCATCAAGAATTAAAGTGCCTTATTATGAGTTTGATGAATATTTACACATGGTATGGCATTATTATCAATTTTTGATTTTTTAGGTTATATAACTAAAATATATTTTAAAAACTATTTTTAATGTTATTAGCATTTCAAAAAATCGAAGATTATTTTTGCTCATGATCCGAACAAAATTTGTAAATCTGGAGATATAGTGTTACTGCAGATATTGCACCAACAGATTTCAAAACTTATCACACATAAAGTATGTTTTAAATAAGAATTATTCATTAGTAATAGAGCTTTTATGATAAAATAATAAATTTATAAATTTTTTTTCTCCATATATGTAGCAAATACTTTATAAATATTTTTTTGTTTTTTATCATTATTTTATGATTTCTTTTAAAGTATATACTTGTATGTATAAAATATATAATCACTTTTAAATGACAAATTGTTGGAGATTCTAAATTGTTTTTTAATGTAAAATTTTGTTAAATAAAATCAAAACTTACTATTGCAGGTTGTTAAAGTTGTTTTCCCTCTAGGAAATATTATTGATCCGATAACAAATAGAAAAGTTGCAGGTAGTAAATACAGAGATGACATTAATAAAACAAATGAGTTATTTGGAAAATCAGAAACTGGTTTTGATTATGAGAAAGCTCCAGAGCGAGGATATTTAGAGGATATAAGAGATTTTTCACATAAACCAGCTTACAAGAAGTTTTATGAAGATCCTGAAAATCCACAGCCATATGCTGTTTAAGTTTTTTGATATAAAATAAACAATTTTTATAAGTTATTTTTCCTAGTCAAATATGATTTTTAATTTTGTTTTTAGTATAATGAACTTTAATAAAAATCGTTTTATTAGTGACCATGAAAATAAAAGTGTACATTTAATAACAACTGTTTACAAATTCACAATAAAATACCTGTGTATTTTTTCATTTTTATGAAATAAAATGAATATTACTTAATTTTGTTGACTGTTTCCTTAAAATAGCTTGTTTAACAGTAAAAAAATTTATATTTAATAGATAATTGAATTTATTACATTAATCTATTATAATGATAGATAAATGAAATTTCATTGATTATGTTATTAAATGATGATATTAGCAATTAATAATAAATTAAAACGAAACTTAATAAATAAAAACCAATGAAATATTTGATAAATATTTTAATAAGTTAACAAAGGTCAACTTATGAATAATTTAGGTATAACATTCTATTAAACACATTAAAAATTCATTTAATTGGATTTTTTTCAAGAATTGAAGATTTCTATGAGTAATTAAAATAAAATCTGTAATAAATATTATCTTCATAATAAATAAGATGAAAATAAAGAAGAAAAATTGTATTAAAAAATTTAATAAACTACTTATGAAAAGTTTCAATTCATTATTAAAATTAATTATTTTCTTGCAGTTTATTACAAAATTAGTGTATTGTTATTAAAAAATTTTTTTTTAGAAATTCTTCATCACTCAAAAAAAAAAAAAATTAAATTTTGTAAATTTATATCTATGCATTCTCAATAGACTTTGATCAATCTAAAATTGTGTACTCTCATTCATATAAAAAAGGTAAACTTTCACTACATTGTCCCATCACACTCTTAATTATACAATTTTTCTATCATAACAATTTCTTCATGAAATTTTTGCTTATCAAGATCATTCAGATAAGAATTCCCTTTCAAGCGCTGCTCCCATGGCATTCCACTCACGTTCATCTTCCATATCTTCTGCTTCAAGATTGCAAATAGAATCTTGTGAATTATCTCCAAGGTCAAGATCATCAGGTAAAGCTTCGCCACGTCGAAAACGCGTGATTGGATCATCTTCTTCCTCGTCATCGTCTTCATCAGCATAACATCGGTTTTTATTCTCGTCATCTGAAGATTTACTACTGATGCTATTATTGTCACTGTTTTTTCTTCTCTTTTTTGTGCATGGGACATCATCAAAATCTATAATTCAATCAAAAATTAAATTTTTTTAGAAAAATGTATTTAATAATAAAAATATTAATATTTAATACTATAACGACACGGATTGTGTCGTGGGCCAAGATATTTACAGTCGAGAGTATCTAGTAAATTTATAAAGAAAATGTCAGACAGAACTTCGAAATTATGTTTAGCTGTTATATGATAGAGTTCTGGAATGTCCAAATGTAAATAAAAGTCACAGTCTTGTCTGAATTTTTTTTTGTGAACATCCTAGTCCCGACGGTAGATATTCCGGTTCACGACAAAGGTTGTGGCCTTAAAATATTTACTTGTTTTTTCATGTACCAGAAATCATTCGTTTTATACTAAATATTTTTTTTAAATTTCAATTATTTAACAGTTTGACTAGAATATTATAAGTGACTTGATATAAAAAAGTATTTATGATAAAAAGAAGGGTGCTTTAGAAATCAAATGGAAGAGAGGATGAAGATGAGAAGAGAAAGCGACGAAAATAAAAAGAAACGAAATGAGACCAAGTGAGGCAAAAACAAAAAAAAAGAGATAAAGAGAAAGAATGAGTTGACAGCAGATAGAAGAAGACGAGATAACGTAACCATAAAAGACAAAAAAGTAAAACAGAGACAGAGGAAGGAAAATGTGAAGGTAAGAGAATAATATTTGGACACAGTTAAATGACAATGGAAAATCCTATAATAGGAAAAGTAAGAAGGCACAACAACTTGAAGTATTGAAAGTAGTGAAAAAAGGATGGAAGATTTGGTAACTCCGAAATGAGAGGAGCATAAAGTGTATTTTAGTGGCATACAAATAAAATGAGTTATAATTCAAAAATTATATATATGGATAAAAGACAGAGAAATAAGTTTAAATAAAGTTATACGTGTAAATAATAAATGTAAATGTATGTAAAATAAAGGTGTATAAATGGAAGTTCATTCTAGAGCCAAAAGGCCAGAATTACAATAAATTAAAGTTTAATTTTGTTGATCTAATATTTAATTTAGAAATAATGTTAATAAAATTCAAAATATAATTAAACATTATTGATCACCTAATTATTAATAAATTCAATTATTAATCTCAAATGAATATAGATTTGTTTATCGTCAATATAATAAAACATCTGTAATTAAAAATTTTTTTTAATATATTAATAATGTAAATACTCACAGCCATATACATCATTTGAATCTGAATCATGTTCTCTTTTACAAATTTTCTCATCATCATCGGAATCATCAAGCATATCTTCAAGATCAGACATGTCTTCATTGACTTCTTTATCCATATTTGCAATCTCTTCTTGAGTAAATACCATTAAAGGATTAATAGTATTAGCAAAATTATCTTCTGTTACTGGTGTGTCATTCTCTATGTGTTCTGGTGTACTGCAGTGTGCGGGCGGCTTCCTGAATTCGCGAGCCTGCGGTTATTTAGTTTATTAAATAAATAGATATGCAACAAGTTAAAAATTGATTTATTACAATAAAAAAATACAAACATCTAATAAATAAAGTATTTAATATGAGACTGATAAAAATAAAATATACATTTTATAAAATAAGTTTATTATTCCTTAATAGATTTTCTGAACTTATTTTCATTTAAATAATTCTACTATCTAATTGATAAAAGTATTATATATTTTGAAATCTTCTTTAAAAAAATCCGTTCTAATTAAATTAATTTTAGTATTTGTTTAATTTTTTTTAGTTAATGTTAATTAAAATTTACATTATAAAATTGAAAAAGAAACTTATTGTTTTCACTAAATATAGCAATGCTCATATCTTTTAAATATGCTTATTCTGGTTTTTAATTTTATAATATGAATTAAATTTATATTTATTTTTTATCAAATATAATCACTAAATTTTTTCTTTAATAATTAACTGATACATAGTTATATAATTTTTTTCTTTAATTAAAATATTACCTTATGTAATGGCACTTCTTTTAATGGATATAATC
The DNA here is from genome assembly GCA_018907245.1 of Eupristina koningsbergeri. Lineage (NCBI taxonomy): Eukaryota > Metazoa > Arthropoda > Insecta > Hymenoptera > Agaonidae > Eupristina > Eupristina koningsbergeri. The sequence goes on from JACCHV010000050.1 coordinate 1,252,784, forward strand.
TTTCGTCTACATGTTCCCATCGTTCTGCACAAGTCCACAGCCAATCTGGATTGACAATTCTAACTTTCCCTTGTCTTTTTGCTTCTCTAACTTTAACAGTTCCTGGTTGAATTGCTACTAAATGTGTAGATTGTTCTGTAAGATCCTAAAAATATATTTTATAATAAATATTTTGCTTTTTCTTTTATCTGAATAATTACAAATACTAACAATAAATAACGCAGAGTAAAATTAATTAAAATCATTGAAAACTATGTAACTTTCTTGTATAAGGTGTAAAAAAAAAAAAAAAATATAATATATAAGTAAATACCTGAGAAACTTGTGCTCCAAATGCTCTAGCTACTTTGTAAGCTCGACTTTGATGTAGTTTTTGATTATTTGGTACAAGACCACTAAATGTTAAACACAATCCCTCTAAAACGCGTAATCTGACTTTTGGAATTATTTCTCTTAAGGTTTTCGATTTTGTTTCAATTGCCGTTTCAGTGTAAAATTCTGTATGTATTCTTTTTAAAATATCTTCTAAATATAATAAATAATCATCCTGATCTTCTAGTTCTTGACTATTGAATTTTGGTTTTTCTTCTGGTTTTTGATTTTCTTTCTTATCTCTACTACGTTTTCTTTTAGTTTTTAATTTTTCTGAAGAAATATTTTTATCTTTACTCTCGTTTTTACTCAAAGTTTCATTGACTTCTGTATTTTCGGAATTATTATTGCTTGTTGAATTTTGTTTAATATCATCCTCATTATCAGCAACATCATTATTATCATTATCATCATCATCATCATTATCATCACAATCTTTAGTTACTTCATTTACAATTGTATTATCAACTTTTTCCAATTGTTCTTGTACATCATCAATAGTTTTAGTACTATCAACAAGATCTTTATTTGCATCTTTGCATTCATCTTTATCTTGATTCTTAGATTTGCCATTTTCATTATTATCGCTTAAATCATCATTTTGCACAGCTTCTTCCATAAGAGATTTTGGTGGATAAGGATCCTCAAGTTTTCCTAGACCCGGAGGTACATTTATATCACCAGTATGTAAAAAAAAATTATATGGTTTTACTTGAACTAAATTTGCACATCCTTGCCACACGTCATCTCTATCATCTATGATGCAAACCATATCAACTCCACATGGGAATAAAGCTCTATCAAATAATTAATAATTAATAATTTTCATCAAGATAAAAAAAAATTTTAAATTCATAAAAAATTTGATATACTTGAGATTTGCAGTCTTAGATTGTGGATCAAAGCACTCATCTCTGGATAAAATTCTGTGAGAAAAAAGTTTTCCATCGCTATCCAAAAGTGCAGCTACTTTGTGAGCATATTGACGAGCTCCAAATGTACAAATGTGTAATTCATAAAGCTTACTAACTTCTGACAAAAAATGTCGTGTATGTGGTCTTAATCTTGTATGATACCATGGAGAAGTAGGCCCATAAAGTTGAAAATGATATACATCCTAAAACAATATTTTACAAATAAATTTATATATAAATAAAATTTATAATATCACTAGTCCAAAAGAAAAAAATTAATAATAGTTTTTAATTTATATGATTATAAATTTAACGTAATAACTTTTATTTGAATGAATTATCATGTATTTATGATATAAAATATTATGGTATTTACTTACCTCCATATTAGGTGGAATATTATCATTTGTGGTATGAACAATAGTTTGATCAAGATCAACCAATAATACTAATTGTTTGTGTTCTAATAATCTTTCTTTATCTTCTCTACCAATTTTTTCTGCTAATTCTGCTGTTACTTTTAATTCTGGAACACTATGAACCATTGGTACATTGGCTTGTGATACAAATGGTTTATCAGGATTTTCATCAAATTCTTTCCTTAAATCAGCTCCACATTCTGCACATAAATCTTTCATAACAGTTGGATGTTTACATCCTTCCATAAGCAATACTGGTTGTCTATAACAAATGTAAATTTTACATATAAAAAATTATATTAATATGCTATATATTAAAAAAAAAAATTATTGTATAATTATCATTTAATCACTATAAAGTCAACAATATACTTTAAGATTTTTAAAAATAAATTATGCTCAATTTTTCTAATTATATAATAAAAGAATAGTTTAGTTAAAAAAAAAAAAATGTATGTTTCTAATAAAAAATAGACCATATTTTACCCAATTTTTTAATTTTATATAAGAAAATAATATGTAATAAATATTAAAAAAAAAATTCATTTCATTGGTTTATTTATGTATTGTACAATTTATCATATATTGAGATATTATAAATTGAAAACAAAATATATAATTTTATTTTATATTTTAATAGTTTTTGCAAAAACGTATTTAAATATTATTTACAAACGGGAAAAATTGACTACTTAATTATAAATGCATAAATTAAGAATATCTATTGAAAACATCTAGATATTGAATTAATTAATAAATATTCTAAACAATGTTATAATAATAAGGATGCTTAAATTGTCATGTATCTTTATAAATAGTTAAGTTAAAAATTATCAATAATTTCATGTAAAAATACAAGTTTGATTGAATGCAATACGCAAATAAAATATAGATGTAAATGTTTATAAGCAAACAAATAAATTGTTGAAGACTAAAATATTTGAAGGTTAGGAGTGAAACATTAAGTCTAATGTATGTTTTTATTAGGTACCCCGGATGGATGATTTCATTATCTTTAACGAGGAGCTTGATAATGCGACCAAAATGTGGGGCTCTTAACTTCTTTTCTATTTGCCCCGTCGCAACATCCTGATACAATAACAGTATCCTTCCAGCGGTAACCATCGTACCCACTGACACTCTCCATTTCTTAATTCTCGACGGTTGATCCTCTTTTGGAAACTTTACTTCGACGTTTGACATCGTATGCCACTTAAATTAGCTATTAACCTTTCTTGTACTTTTTAGATTATACTATACGTGTGGTGCTCTTTTTTTTATTTTTTCCTCTTTTCAATATCTTCCCGGATATTTCTTTCCCCCCTCCCCCCTTGCGGGCAAAACTGTTTTACGCGGGAGACTGTGAAGCGTAAACATACACATATGTTGCTAATTTTGCTACACACTAATGTTGCAACAGTCGATGGCTCCGTTACTCGTTCGAATCAATGCAAACACATCAATGCACACATCAACACATACAAACGCCGTTTTTTGCACGCGGTTGTAAAAATTGAATTTGCATTTGTTTCATTAGCGTTCTATCATTGCATGGCATTGTCAATTTAAAATTTATATGCATTTTGCACAAATGCATTCGCATTCGCTGCTCTTTCTTATGCATAGCATAAGAATAAGCATATGTGTAGGCTTTATAATCTATAATTTAATCGGGATATTGCAAATACACAATGTAAAAAAAATTTATTTTATTTGGGAAATTTAGGAGAGTTAATATTTTAATTATCAAATCATTGCGTGCCAACTATATTTTAAATTGATGCAATGCTCGTTGGATTGAAAATTAAAATTTTAATCAATAATTCATACATTTGCAATATAGTACTTTTATGCGCTTACACGTGTGCTATGCTGAATTTTATAACGATCACGTGTATGGAAAAAAGCATTAACAGTTAATGTGCGCAAATCGAATTTGTAAATAAACACAATTAAATTCGAAATATATTTCAAGTAAAATTATCTTTTGTTATTAATTGGATATGCGATTTCCGTAAATCACAAAACAATTGATGAATTGTGTCAACATAAAAATCATGCAATTGCAGACAATTTGTAATTCGTCCAGTATTTATTAAAAAAGGCGCGAAAGTTATCGAAATGGAATTCAATGTTGGTATTCGACAATCAAACTGTTTTTGCTTTTTAGGAATGTCTCCTTATTTTTTTTTGTTTTTCTTTAAATTTTATAAAATTAAATAGTTTTTAAAACTGTAAAGATGTAGAAACCTCAGTTACAATGTAGAATAATATATTGAAAAATGTGTGTTGGATTTGTTTTTTTTAATACTAAAAACATTCATCATATTCCAGACATAACCTTTTCAAAAAATTTTCAAAAATATAAACTTTCTGTTAATTGATTTAATTTATATGTATAATACAATATAAATTATGTCATATTTTTTTTTTATAAAAACATGTTTTAATAAATACAGGAAAGCATTTATTGTTTTATGTCATGAAACAATATTTAAACATTATAGTAAGATTGTATCATAAACAAATAAAAACAATGAGGGTCTTAAATGTTGCTGAAAAACATGATGCTGCCAAAAATATTGCAGGCTATTTATCACGAGGCAGATTTACACGTGTAATGATTTTTATATAAATGACAAAATAATTAAATTTAAAATATAAGAATATTCTGTTAGACATGTAATCTTAATTTTTATTATAGAGAGAAGGTTTATCAAAGTTCAATAAAATTTTTGAATTCAAGTCTAATTTAAAAGGTCAAAATTGTGAAATGGTAATGACTTCTGTATCTGGGCATTTGACAAATTATAATTTTGTTAGTCCTTATAATAAGTGGAGTAATGTTCAACCACTTACCCTTTTTGAAGCACCAGTTGTTAAAAGTTGTATAGATGCCAATAGTGAAAAAATAAAAAAAACTTTACAAAATGAAGTTAAATTCTGTAATATGTTAGTTATATGGACTGATTGCGATAGAGAGGGAGAAAATATAGGCTTTGAAATAATTGATGCATGTAAAGTTGTAAAATCTAATCTACAAGTATACAGGTATAATATATATTGTAATTGCATTTACTAACTTACACCTTTATTAATATTATTATTTATACAGATAATTTTATATATAGATTTGATAAAAATCTTAAGAATAAAATAAATATATGAATTTAATTTTTAGGGCAAAATTTTCTGAAATTACTCAGATTTCTATTGATAGAGCCTTTCAAAATTTAGATGTACCAAATAAAGCCATAAGTGATGCAGTTAATATAAGAAGTGAATTAGATTTAAGAATAGGTAATGAAAGAAATTTGATGCTTTACAAATATTTTATTTTAAAGCCATCATTCACCTTTATAAACAATTTTTATTTTAAAGCTTTATAATACTGTTAATGTTTGATACAATTGTTATGATTTTTTAATTCAGTAATATTTATTTCTTTTAACTTACATATAATATTTAATCTACATTTATTTAAATTCAAATTATATTTAAAATATTTTTAACTCAAATATGATAATTTATTAATAAATATTACAGAACAAAACAATCAATCAATTCTATATTGTATTAGCTTTTTTAACTCAATAATTTTTAAATAATTATTAAGATCAATTTTTTAAAAGAACATTGTATTAATAATATTGCAAATCCATTACAACTTTAATAATTTTTAATTAAAATTCTAATTTATAGGTGCTGCATTTACAAGATTTCAAACACTGCGGTTACAGAAATTATTTCCTAGAAATTTAGCAGAAATGATTATAAGTTATGGGCCATGTCAATTTCCAACACTTGGATTTGTAGTTGAAAGATTTTTAGCAATTGAAAATTTTCAGCCTGAAAATTTCTGGAAATTAAAAGTTACACATTTTCAAAATGATCTTACAGTTGAATTCAGGTATATTATTTAAAATTGAATTGTTTGCAAAAAAAATTTAATTCAATAATTTTAGAGCATTTTTGAAATAGAATAATATATTTAATTTTAAAACACGAAACAAATTTGACATTGTGTAGAAAAAAAAAATTAGATTTATTTAAATCTAAAAAAGGCCTTTCATTTTTAATTGAATTTATATATTAGTTGTTTAAAAAATATCCTTTTAGGCATATTTTCTATCTTTACTTACATTTTATATTTACATGTATATTTACATGAGTTACTCAATATTAAATATTTATTAATGTACAATTATAAAAAATACTATTTAATTCATTTATCATAAAATGAATTTGTTTTATTGATTAGAATTATCATGAAAAAACTAAATTTCATTCATAAATATAATACATCATAAAATTAAAATATCTACATATTAATGTTACATTTATAAGATGAAAAATTTATTTATCCTTATGCTTAAAACTTTGCTCACTTTATTATATCTAATTATAGAATAAGAATAGAATAAAAATGAGTTTGTTGATGAGGTATTTAAAATTTATATAATGAAACTTTTTTTTGTTTGTAATTATATTAATAAAATTAAAACAAAATACGAAAAACTAATTTGAATATTATTATTTTTTTTTTTAATGCATGTAATATATATTAATTTACATTTAATAAAATTTATTTTTTCTCTGAAGGTGGTTTAGGAATAGGTTATTTGAAAAACTTCCTTGTGAAGTTTTTCTAGATATGTGTCAAGAAAATCCAGAAGCCACTGTAAAGAGTGTAACAAGTAAACCTAAAAGTAAATGGAGACCACTGCCACTTGATACAATTGTAAATTTTATTAAAAAATTTTATTTTAATTGATAAAAGAAATTTTTTTTAAACGATATTTTATTACAAAATTGAATTAAAATTTTTTTAGTATAAAAAATGGTTACAAATTTGTTTTTATAATGGTGATTAATTTGTTGATTAAATTAATAAATCGTTAAATTATTTTCCTTATTTTCAATGTTTTTATGTATGTACATGCATTTTACTATATATATGATTTTCTGCACAATTTTCTATACATGTATGTATTTTTAATTCAAAGAATTGATGAATTTGAGTTTCATATAAGAGTTCATTAATTATCATTAGAAGTATGATGTATTCTAAAAAAAAATTGGTAGTTTTAAGTGTGTATAAAATTCTAAGCTTTAAAATTTTAATAAATTCCATTATCGAATACTTTATCGAATTTAATATTACATTTTGAAATATAAGGAAAAATGTTTACATTTGAATTAATTAAACACTAATTATAATAATTTTTCTAAATAAAAAAATTAAGCAAGAGAAATACAAAGCAAAGTTATAATCGGATTCATAACATTTGCAAGTTAAATTATATGTTAGCACTTAAGATTTTTTAAAATGAAAAAAATAACAAATAAATTTTTTTTTCGTAATATATTTTAGCAATTAGAGAAACAAGCTTCACGCTTTTTACATTTCACTGCGAAAAAAACAATGCAAGTAGCCGAGAAATTGTATGCACAAGGTTTCATCAGCTATCCACGTACCGAAACAAATAAATTTCCGAAGGAGCTAAATTTAGTACCGTTAGTTCAACAGCAAACATCCGAAAATTCAGCTTGGGGTAGATATGCACAACGTGTCCTGGAGGAAGGCATAACACCAAGACAGGGCACTAAAAGTGATCAGGCTCATCCCCCCATTCATCCGACAAAATATGCTGACAATTTACAAGGTATCCTTGGACTTAGTTTTTAGTTATTTTTTTGTGTAGAAATTTGGTTAATAATTTAATATGGATAAGTTTGTATCACATATAATACTAGTATTTCTATATAAATTAAAAGCTGAAAATTAATTTGAACAATTTTTACGAAATGATCTTTTTTGCGTTTACAATTAGTAAATTGTATAATTTTTTTTATATGAATTATTTTAAATATAGAAGAAAGAAAATTTTTGTCTATATTAGTTTTACGTTTTAAAATAACTTGAAATATCTTAAACTATTAAAATTAAATTTGTTTTAACTAACACAAGTATGTTAATTAAAAGATAAAAAAAAATATAAGCACAATGTAAAAATTAAGGAGAATCGTGAAAAATAATGAAAATTTTCTGAGAAAATGGTAATAATAAAGAAAGATTCAAATGAAACAAAATGTTGAAGTAATTTTTGAAATATTTGTAATGACATTAATAAAATAATTTTAGGAGATGAAGCGCGAGTGTACGAATTTGTCGTACGACATTTCCTGGCTTGCATCTCAAAAGATGCTCAGGGTTATGAGACTATTGTCAACATCGAAATAGCGGGTGAAGGATTCTTGACGAATGGCTTGCAAATAATAGCCAAGAACTACCTGGATGTTTTTATTTATGAAAAATGGAACGCAAAAGAGATACACATTTATGAGCTTGGGCAGAAATTTATGCCAACGTCCATCGAGATGGTCGAGGAGACAACAAGTCCACCAAGACTTTTAACTGAAGCTGATCTCATTGTGCTCATGGATAAATACGGAATTGGGACTGATGCGACTCACGCTGATCATATAGAAAAAGTCAAATCCCGATGTTACATGGGCTTAAAAGACAACAAATATCTCATGCCTGGAAAGTTGGGTATTGGGCTGGTAATGGGATATGACAGGATGGGATTTGAAATGTCTAAGCCTCGTCTCAGAGCTGAATTGGAAAGAGATTTGCAACTGTTAGTTTTTGTCTTATTTATTTTTAAAATGTTTATGTACATAAATATTGTATTCAATTGTCATATTATTTTAGAATTACGTATTATTTATTTTTATTTAGAATTACACTTTCGCCAATTTTATAAAATAAATCAATACTCTTAATCGATAATTAAAACAAATGATATACATTTTAATTAAGAATTTTACAAAAAAATCTAAATCATTTTTTTATGTACTTTCATCTTTCTGATCGAGAAGACAGTACCTCACTTATTAAATAGTTAGAGTAACACTTAACAAAATTTTTTAAAATATTATATATTACTTTTTTAAGAATCTAAAAATTATCAATGATTTACATGTGTTAACATATTTATTATATACAAATGTTACGATAATATAAAGAAAAAAGTTATTTTACTAATCTGTTTTAATGTTTATATGTATCATTTATAATATAAGATATTAAAAATGTGTCTATAAATAACTAGCCAAATAAAATGAGCAAATGAATAACAATGAATTCTTTATAAAAATATTATATAAGAGACTATGCAGTTATACATTCGTATATTTTTAATATGTACAATTGAAATAGTATTTTATACGATTTAATTGTTTTTATTTTTTATATAATTTTACAGAATTTGTAATAAAGAAAAACAACCAGATCAGGTGAAACAGGAACATGTAAATAAATATCGTGAGCTCTTTAAACAGAGCATGGAAAAAGTTAATATGATAGACAACGCGCTCGCTGAATATCTTAATGAGCAACCATGCAATAATTTTATAAATATGCCACCAATGCAATCCTTTCGACGTACCGATGATCTCAATGACACCGGATACGAAAGTAATATTTCTAATCGATCGAATTCTTTACAAGCGGCCAGACAAGGACAACCAACACCACACAATAATAATGTCGGAGTTCAGAATCAAATGAACAATCGTCAATCACAGCCTACACATACACCCAGCAGTAGTATATCCAACTTCGATTTCGACCCAAGTAATACTGAGATTATGTGCAATTGTCACGAATTAGCTAGAAAGTTGGTCGTAAGGAAGGCAGGGCCAAATCAAGGTAATTTATGATTCCTTTTTATGATTTATTTATGTCTGCCTGTATTTAATGTTGAGTGTTTAAAGGGAGAAACTGTTAAACTAGTAATTTTTATTGAGTTAATTAAATTTTAAATTTCTCATGTTTATAACTCTTCATAGTTTATTGTAATTATTTTTAATATAACTTTCAAAAGGATAAAAAACTATTCTGCTGAAATATGAAATGTATGGCACATATTTGTTTTGGTTTTTTTTTAATTTTTCCATCTAACTGAATCTTAATTTATCCTAAATTATTTAATATGGAGAATAGGGGTTTAAAAAATTATATTTTGATTTTGAACTATTTTTAATTTGATGTATTTATTATGTAGGTAGACAATTTTATAAATGTGCTAAGCCTCAAGGATCAGAATGTAATTTCTTTCTGTGGGATTCTGAAGCGCATAACGAATTATCTAACAGTATAACACCTATAACGCAAAGATCTACTCAGAGTAATTGGAACCAAAGTCAGAATATACAAAATAATCGTCAAAATTATCAAACATCTTCAAACAGCAGACAAAGCAATCAAAATTCTTTTAATAATTTTGGAAATAGGAACGATGGTGCTAATGCACAAAATGATGACGAAGTTATTTGTAATTGTGGAAATCCAGCAAAAAAGTAAGAACAATATACTTCTTTCAATAATATCTCAATAAAAAAAGGTGATGTCTATCATTTAATGTTTGAATTTCTGTAAATCATTTTGAATCCATTTAAAGTTTATAATAAAATTATATTAATTTGTCTGTATTTATTTGTAAAAAATGAATACACAATTTTACTACATTTCATTTATTAAATATTATTTTTAAAGCAAAAATTTGGATAGTTCGAAAAAAATAAAATATAATATATTTGTAAAAAAAATACCACACTGTTTAAGCTAATGAACTATTTCAGATTGACAGTACAGAAGGAAGGTCCAAATAAAGGTCGCCAGTTTTATGGCTGTCAATTAGGTCCAGGAAGTCCTTGTAATTTCTTCCAATGGGCTGATACAGTAGAGGAAAGGGGTAGTTCGTCTAACTCGTCAAATTACGGACAAAGACGAGAACGTAATTTTGGAGGAGCTGCTGCACCAGCTCCGAAGCGGACGCGAACAACCGGAAACAAACGGAAGTGTGGCGTATGCGGCATCGAAGGTACGTTCCAAATTTAATTCCTCAACATTTTACTAGTTATTTCTATGTAAAAAAGAAATAGAAATAATGATTCATATAATAGTATAAACAAATTTTTTCATAAAATAATTGTGTTATTCGATGTTACTATATTCATAATGAAGATATCATTTTGTATTTTTAAAAAATACGATTATTGCTGTAGTTTATTTGATATTATATTTGTGAATTTCATTCGTGTTATGTAAAAGAAATTGGATAAATAATAAAAATTAATAAAATAAAAAATAAATATAAATGAATAAAGATTAAGAAATTAAAAAACTTTATTAATAGATAAAGATAATATTAAAATTATAGATTTATACAATATTTTTACACTTAACAAAATTTCTCAAGTTAATAATTTTACTTTTTTTTATTTTTTTTTAAGATTAAATTTAAGTTTCCATTTTAATTATGTATAATTTAAATATAAAGTTAAATTATCTATACTGGCTTAAAAATCTATCTAATTGATAAAAAGAATAAATTGAATTTATTTTTTCTAAGAATTAATTGATTTACATTAATATTGGATAAAATATTATATAATGCATACATATTAAATCATAATTGCATATATATACAGAAAATATTAATTAAATTTAGTTTGTATTTACTATTTAAAAAATGACATATTAATCAAAAAATTTTTATGTTTCAGGGCACACAAAAAGAACATGTCCTAATAATGTCATCGACCAAATTTGAAGCATTAATTTATAATTTATTAATTATTGTTTAAAGATAAAATAGTTCTTTACCAGATATACTATTGAATATTTATGTGTAAATAATACTTTAAATAATATGTATAAATATTCTATAAATATTAATATATAGCTTTTGATGTAAACTTTTTAATATATCTGATATAGAGTTACAACTGAATTACAAATTAAATCAATTAATTATTATTCATGACATGATAATAATTTCTATCAATGACTTAAGTTTGAACTTGCTGGCTATTATGTAGCTTGCTACGTAAGCTTTCGAGTTCTTGTTTTTCTAAATCAGCTTCTAGTGTTGTTTTTGTCAACTGAAAATATATAAATGTGATAAATTGTTAATAAATATATGAACATTTTATATATATTTTATATTATATATGCATTAATAAATTTATCATTAGATTACCATATCGAATAAAATTTCAAATTTTATTTTTAACAAATTATTTTCTTCTTCTAATTTTAGAACTTCTTTTTTTAGTTTTTCGTTTTCTTTAAATATACTACCTGCTACTCCTGATTCTATTAATGTTAAAAAATTAAATTTAAAATTTATTTTGTATTTTTCTATTCATTATTATGAAGTATTACCAGGTACCCATGTCCCTCTATCAAACACTGCTTGTTGATCACCTAGGCAAATTCGAATTTCATCAGAATTGGGACCAAACTCTTTTTCAATTGTTTTAGGGCTTAAATCCTTAGAGGTTGATGATATTGAAGCTTTTCTGGTTGGTGTTTTCTTTGGAGTAAAAGTATTTTTACTTAACCAATGTGGTATCTTTAACATTTTATATAATTTGAATAATTTTTATCAAACTAAAAAGGAAAATACAATAACATGTTTAATATAATTATAATTACAAATTTTTATCGTCAAATTGTACTATTAAAGATAATTAAATATTAGGCTTTGAAAGATTACATAAAATCAACAACTTTATTTTATTTTTATAAATAAAAAAAAAATAATTTAATTGTAAAATTGTATTTTAAATTTCTAAAATAAAAATTGTAACTTAAAATATCATTCAAATCTCAATAATTTAATATTTCAATTAGTTATAAAATATTTTAATTTATATAATTTTGTATTATAAAAACGATTTTATTTACCCAAAAACATTTAGCAATCAACTATTGAGTTTTAGCTTAATTCATTATAATTTATATTTACATTGCTAAAGGAAAATATGTTTATTTGTATCATAATAGAGAAATACAATTATAAGCAAAATAAAAAATAATATTACGCAATATTTAATATTGCAGGACCGTTAATATTTGTTTGTTTACATTTAAGTTGGTTAGTAACGAATAATTATATACAATCATAAACCACCCCCACACCAGCCTTCGAACTTTCGAATTTAAAAAAAAAAAAATACGAAAGGGTATATCATCAACTGCACTCTGAAAAAAAGTTTTTTTTCTTCGACTTAGATTTCCCTTAGATTTTAAAAAAAAATTCATAAAGATTTTGAACATAAATTTTTTAAACGCGATAACTCGACCAATAGTTAACTTAAATACTTAAATATTTATCGATTCCATTCATTTAAAAAAAAAAAAAAATTGTACCCTCGCTCAAATTTTAATTAAGCAAGTATTTACAATAAAAAACTAAAAATTGTTAGGACATGAACTAAAGACAAAGCGCATGCGTGAACAAGGAAATTTGAATTCAAATAAATAAGATTGACCAAAAATAAAAATTATGCAAATAATTGATTAATAATCTAAAGAAAATAAAAATAAAAAATTTATAATGGAATAAAGAATATCAAACTCGCGATACGCAAGTAAAGTAGCATTTAGAAATATTACTTTGAAAAATTTAATATACATTTTTTCAAACAAATCATTATTAATCTTCAGAGGCTGATTCGTAGGTAAAATATCTACACAACAAAACCATTTTTATTAAATACACCTTCCTCATTTTTTAGAAATATCGTATTTTTATATCGTCTACAAAAATGGTTTTGACTTAATATTTAAAACATTAAACTATATAGCCATTTCATTTTTTTTTATAAAAAAATGCACCTTTTTTGTTCATTACACTGCAATAATATTAATTAAATTAATTTACTTGTTTTCTAATTTATCATAATCACTGTTTAATGATAAGATACATCGTAAACTTATCTTTTTATCAGTTCTTTAACAGTTGTAATAAAACTGTATGTGTGCGTGTGTGACCCTTGATTTCGACCTAAAAGCATAAGAGGTGCATTATGATCTTTGATTTATGCTAATGTAACCAGATTTCAAGGATTCAGCAAAATTCTCTCCCCATTTATAGCATCTTTGCAGCTATTCATCTCTGCCAAAAGTTCTGAAGCATCTATTGGAGCTGCAGAGACCTACTTAATCTAGAAATGTTTAAATCTCTGATGTCAGCTTGAGGTAGCCGCATCAGTGAGTGGATAAGGAAGTGACCAGAAGTTAAAGGAATGAGATTATTTGGGTCATTAGATAAGGGTGATAATAGACACGAGTTTAAGCACGTTTCTATTTGCTTCAGTATGGTGTAGATCTCCTAACAGGTAACTTGGGTTTCACCTGTCACGCATTTAAAATGATTCTTTGCGAGTTTGATGGCGTTTTCCCAAAAACCCCATAACTCCCATAAAAAATGAATAAAATGCCATTGTCCATTTTCCGAGGTCGAAAAATTACTTGTGACTTTATTGTTGATTATCGATTTTTCGTTCTTCACGTCGATGAAATTTCTTTCGTTGTCGGAATGAATTTCTCATCATCTGCCAAGGCAACATATAAATCGCCTTAAACAATTTAAAAAAGAGTCGATGGATAATTATTCACTAACTTTATATGCACGGCCTTCGCAAGCATACAAAGCAAACAAAAGTACACCTGTAACTTTTTATTGTTATTTTAGCACACGATTTCACTTTCATAAAGAGTTGCCCTACGTAATCCACTCCACAAGTAGTAAACGGTGGAATTCAAAGGTGAGGCTGAAAAATCTCCCAAATGATGTTGGACGTGCCTTGAAATATGTAATATAGATCCTAATTATCTTATTTACTGCATTTTGTAGGTCAATGAGGCGTAATTATGGAAGATCTTACCGTCTGTCAATTAGCAGCCAACAAGTGTTCAAACTCATTTCGATTTATAAGTGTTGTAAAGTAATGATTTGCCGATAGTGAGATTTGATATTTTTGCTCATTAAAAATGCTGAAATTTAATCTCAATAGTAATATTAAATTTAATAATTTGTACAATGATTTTATAACATTTTCAATCTTTTTTAACGTAAAAAAACCTTTGAACTACTCTTAAAGATTTTTTAGTCTTTTTTTTAAAAATATGTTATTCTTCTTTTTGGATTTAACAGCATATGCATTTGTTGAGTTTCTACTTTGCTTATCCTCGACCTTAATGAATAAAAGCAAAGAGGTAAAAAATTGAAATATTTAGAAGTATTTTATTTTCAAATCCATTTCTTAAATTTATATTAAAAATTTAAATGTAGATCTTTATATACTCCTTCTATAATACTAAAAGTAAGATTGAATTGAATGAAACACTTTACGTAAAAGAATTTGATTATTCATGTTTATAAAATCATATAAAGGAATAAAATTATAAAAGAATATAAAAGATATATGCCAGTATATATTATATTACAAGATATATCAAACTCAAGTTCCGTGGACCTTTGATTCAATAATTAAAAAAGTTAATTTATTCAATTAATGTAACAAAAAAAATATTTTACGTTTATCACTATTTTTAATTATTGTTTATTTATATTAATTTTGACCATATTATAAAAGTAATTAATTATAAATTAACGTTCATGCTGTTAAGATAATTTATATTAACGTTTTTTTTAATTGAATAAAAATGTTAAACCATTAAATTTTATAAATCAATTAATCATTAAGTTGTTAAATTCTTATTATTAATATAAACATTACTTAACAACCCCTATTGCAAGTATGATTAGTCGATAAAAAGTATGTGAACATATTTATTATTATTAGAAATTTATTCCTACAAATATGGATTTAGTTGAACTGAAATGAATTAAATAGGGACAAAATTACATAATTTTAATTTTTATTTTATGCACCACATAATTAAATTGATAATACAGTTTTAATACAAATCTTCTTCACTTTGACAAATTTTAACTATTTACTTTCTTTAATATAAAAAAAATTTTGTTTTAACATGTGTGTTCTGATTTTTCAAATTTGTAAAAATTTTCATTAATAGTTGAATTATTATTCGAAATTTACAACATAATTTGTTTTTAAAAATTCATCAATCGATTGTGATGTTTATAAATTAAAAAAATTACTATAAAATACTTTGTCAAACATAAATTTGTATCATTATTTGTAAATTATTTTTTACAAATCGTTCATTCGAAATTTCGAAAGTACGCACAATAATACTAGAAATATTTTTTTTTAATGGTGTCCGTACATTTTATATATTTTATCCGTATAAAAAATGTTTACATTGTATAAAATCTTTTGATTAAAATTCAACGTAGAATTGAATAGTTAGATGCAACGTCAAACAGTATATTACACATGAAATAAAACTTTAGATGTAGCACACATTGGACCATTTTTATTTTTAATAATTGTTTTAAATAAAAAGTACGCGTACAACTACTTCTTTATTATTTTCAGAATTTAGTAAAATATTACAAAAATTTAGTACAATTACAATATTGCATTACTTAATTTATGTAAAATTATTTAATAATTTTGACATTTATTCAAAATAATTACTATTACAATTTTTACGATAAAAATATTTTTAATAAACACGTTGCAAATAATTTGTTAAAATTCAACCGAAAAGACTTTAAAATTGTAAATTTGGTATTATTTATTTTTTAATAAAAATAAAAATACAAATTATTCAAAACTATGATTTGAAATTCGTTTTTACTGGGTCGTTAAATATAAAATTAACTAATTTGTTTGCAGATTGAATTGATGAACTTACAATTATTTTTAAAACTTTAACACTTTAACGTTTAAAAGAATATATTTTATAAATATAACAATTATTAAAATTGTTAAATAATTACTAATTTTTTAAAGTAATTATTTAGATATTATTTCATATAAGAAAATAGTAAATTAATTACGTAGTTTTATAAAAAAAACGCTTAAAATGCGTTTTATTTTATTTTTTAATGGAAAGACTTAATGGAGTTTACGCATTTTAAACTTAATAAAATTTAATACGATTTGAAATTATTTGTATGATAGTATTTACTAAAGTGAAATGAAAATATATTGTTTTTACAATCTAGTTGGTATATATCTGTTGAATAGACGATTAATAGTTTTTAATAAAATTTTAATAATTTAACTCTCATTCTGATTTTTAGATTAAAAATCAATAGGTCACAATTTATTTATTAATTTAATTACATAAAAGTATATGAATAGATAATTTTTTAACAATTCAACAAAAAAAAAAATGTGCGCAATGCAAATTTTTATTTTAGACTATAATAAATGTTTAATACTGAAGTATAGATTTCGCTTTTCAAAAAACTTTTGACCATAAAACTGAATTATTTATGAATATATGATATGTTAATATATCATTGTTTATAATTATTTACTTAAAAAATTTTTTTTATTACCATATAAAAAGGCTAGCATAATAAATAATAATAAATCTACGATGAACATTTTCCTTAGATAGAGACTAACGATAAAAATCTCTGTGACCTTTCGACATACATATGTATTTTAAATCAACAAATGTACACATAATAAATAAATCACAAATATTCACAAATAATCTTTAAAAATTAATTTGCAAATATGTAATTTAAATATTATTAAAAGTGTATTGTGCAAGAGAAAAATTGCAGTCTTTAATTTTATATCAATGATAGTATTTCATAAAAATGAGCAAGTTTTCTAAAACGAAAATTTATTACGTAGCACTGTAATTTTATTTATAAAACTAATTAATGATATATATGCAACTTTCCTAAAAAGTCACAAAGGTTCCAGTAAGTTCACTTTTAAATTCACAAAGCCAGCCTTTATTATTATTATAAAATTAAAAATAAACTATATTTAGGCTATTATATCGCCTTCAAAAACAACGTCAGCGACTTGATCGCAAACTTTTGCATACCATAAAAATATATACTTTTATAAAATATCCTTTTCGGGAGAAAATGCATTTATCTTTTTTATAGAGATGGATGATGGGAATACTTTTATTTAATTTTTTTCCTAGAATAACATATTTATGAACGGCCAGTTTGCTTTAACTTCAACTTGTAGATAATTCAGTGATAGAATGCATTCGATGAGCAAATAATTTTTTTTTATTTTATAGCTCTACGAAATGTCATGGAATATTACGTCGTTGGTATTTATACTGGCGTAGGAAGTGGAAGGGCGTTGGCCAGGATCACTGTAGAGTAGAGGTGCAGCTGAGTTGACAACTCGTTGTTGCGAACAATCGTGGACGACTTCCTGTTCTCCTTTTCGGCTGTATTGCTTAATTCTTCTTCGTCTACGATAAGACATCACGTCTGTAAATAATAATTACCAATGTATAAATAAAATTTTCGTTTTTAGTTTTTATCTTTATACTAAGAGTTAGTGAACAAATGAGCAGAATTAACAAAAAAAAAAATCTTTAAAAACTAAATTAGATTCAATCTCTTTAAATCTTGTTATGAATAAGGGTTTTAACAAGGGTAATGAATAGGTTAAATTAATAAAATATATTTTTATGATTTAGAACAAAATAGTTTGTTAATGAACAATCCCCATTGCACCTACCTTCCATATAAAGCTAACAAATCACAAGAGAACATAGTTTGAATTTCAATATAAGAGATATATTTTAATTCTTTTTGAATAGCTTCTTTAAACATATCACGAATTTATTATAAATAATTTGCTACCTCCCACAAAAAAAAAAAAAAAAAAAAAAAAAAAAAAATAAAAATCACAAACAAATAAAAATAAAATAACAAAGTATTACTGTAAAATAAATTTTTTATTGACTTCACTTATTAAATTATTTGTTAAATTAACAATTAAACTGAAAATAGTACAAAAATATAAATAAATATTACAAATATTGACAGTAATTACGTTTTAAATAATATTATGACTAATAACTAAAGAAGCTTATAAAAAATTGAGTTTAATGTTAAAGAATTTTTTATAATTAAACAATCATCGTGTAAATTATTACATTGTACAACAAATATATTTAACAAAATTTAATAAAATAAATTTTCGCCTCCTACTTATAAAATAAAAATTTTGTAAACAAAAAGCGTAAGAATACTTTCAAAATAATACAAGGACGGATGAGCATTTTTAAACTTACATACCATTGGAATATTATTGAGTAAAATCCTATTTTAAACCACAGAAATTTATCTGTTCAGTGTGACTAAATTAAGTATTATATTTCAATATTTTTAAAAAACATATTCTATG
Organism: Eupristina koningsbergeri; assembly: GCA_018907245.1. Taxonomy (NCBI): domain Eukaryota; kingdom Metazoa; phylum Arthropoda; class Insecta; order Hymenoptera; family Agaonidae; genus Eupristina; species Eupristina koningsbergeri. Next base: position 1,271,628 of record JACCHV010000050.1, read on the forward strand.
AAATATAATAATCAACCAGACTTTATGAAAATCACACGATATGAACACTTAGTAGGGTTTCGGATAGGTTTCATACCTATCTTTCATAATCAACCATTCGGAAGGTAGGTGCAGTGCTTGTATGTGTGGGAGGAGATTTAAATTTGCTTACACGATGGTTCAATGAAGTCTCTTGTACGTTGTCCAGATTTCCTCGCATTGCTCTCTTGTGATTAGCCAGTTTCTCCCTGTTCATGGGTGAGCCTGGAATCACGAACAGTCGTGATTCGATCAAAATTTATTTTTTTTTTTCAGAAAACTATTATAGTTAATTTTTTTTAATAAAAATTATTCAAAACTAATAATATTATTTCAAAACATTTTCTATTATATTACCTACTGTTGTTAAAAACTTGTTATAGCACTTAAGCTTTGTTAATGTGCAAAACAATAACTAATTTCAGGCAAAAAAGATTATTAAATTATTAAAATCTAGATCTTACCTATATAACTTAAAAGGACGGGTAAGAATATGAGACCATGAGCTGCTCCAAAGAGCACAATTCCTAAATACATTCGAAAGTAAAATACCTAAAAAGTTAAATATTATTATTATATTTTATTTCTATATTGTTTATAAACATTAAAAAATTTGAAAATTTAATTACTTTAAAAATTTGACTTTTCGCAAATCCAAGAACTATAATTCCTCCGAATTTGGTTAAAGTGATACCGCTAAATACTGAACTACCCATATTCGTTAGTGCATCAGCAACTCTTTCGACTCTTGTTGGCTGAACAGAAACTGAAAAGGAATGCACCAAATGACTGCAGAATTCTACAGCTATACCAACAGCCTGTAATAGAATTAAATTTTAGGATCATTTCATATGTAAATTAAATTATTAGTTAAAAATTTCTAGTTGACCTTGAAGTAAAAAAGATGAAATATTTTAATAAAAAAAAATTTTTTAATATAAATAAATTACATTAAAAAATGCATTGAAAAAGTACATTTTTTAAAAAGTAAACAATACATTTTAGAATAATAATATTTGTATCTTTTTACTAAAATTTGATGAAACCCATTAAAAATTTAATTCCAATCATTATATTTTTATTTTGTTATTAAATTTTGTATAATTTTATTTTTTTCGAAATAATAAATTTTCAAATCTATTTTCCGTTTTTTTAAGGTAACTTTTAGAAATTTTTAATAATTGCAATATTAAATTGAATAATTTAAACGAACCATTACAAGATTCACCAATGACACAGCATTGAGTGTAATATGCCACCAATACATTAAACCTGCAATGTTCATGACAATCATAGTGATTGTAATGATGACAACAATTGAAGAAAAAATGTCAAGGCCCATAAGCAGGAACGTAACAACGAATATGGCAAGTAATGATATGCTGATACTCTGTAATGTATCAGGCCACATTGTTAAGTACTGTTCATAAAATACATAGAAAACACTGTAAGGGAAAACTTCGACTTCATTTTTGTAACCCCATTTTTGTAAATTCATATTGATCATATTTGTTATATTAGCTGATACGGCTCTGGCTTGTCGCATTGATTCATAATAATCATATGATGATTTTAGAATAGTATGATATGCCATAAAATATGATGCACTGACTTCTGACATTTTAGTCTTTGGGTTTGTGATATAATTGACACCATGCCCATATGCTGCGTGACCCCCTTTGGCACAGCTCGGGTCAGGATTGTCTTGCAAAAAGAACGATACGTATTTTTCAAAGTCTGTTACATTTGGACGATTATATTCGTTTTGACTGATTGCACACGAAAAGCACGAACTCGAGGAACCTAATAATTATAAATTTAATAATTACAAAAATTAGGAATTAAAAACTAAATTTATAAATTTTTAATATAAAAAAATGTACATACTAGTATGAGGACAAAAAGATCCATCAGTTTTGTTATATTTACAACACGATTTGTCTAAACTTGCCCAGTCAAAGTAATCATCCAGCCATGAAGATGCTGGTTTAGCTATGTACGTTCTAAATATCAATATATCAATATTTTATTATTAAGTATATTATTATTAAAGATGTAAGAATCTTTTAATATTATTGTTAAATATACAAATAATCAAATATTTTATTAAAATTTTACCTGTTTGACAATTCTGATGCAGCAAAGATTTGAGTTGTTACTGAATCAGAATTACAATACTGTCCACTACATATTAAATTTTGAACTCTTGAATCAGAGTAATTTAAGCCATTCTTTATAACGAAATACATTGGTGGGCCAATTGATAAGTAGTTATTTAAAAATTGGAAATATTTTAAAACAAAACTATCTTCTGGCATAGATAATTCTTGATCGAGTCCAATTTCAATATGTGGAACTACAGCTATACTAGTACAAAGCCATCCAAAGAAGATAATTATAACTCCTGCACGAACCCACTTTTTCATTAAAAGTGGAACATAGGCAACTTTAAAAATTTTGTACAAAATTCCATCAACTACTTCTTCACCGCTATCTTTTTTAGAGCCCCTTACAAAACAGCATATATCTAATCTGTTGTTCTAAAATATAAATTATGTACATATATTTTTTAGATTCTCAATTTTTTATTAAAATAAAATATCTAATACTTACTGTTTGTCTTACAGTATCCAATGCAAGCAAACTTACAAAACAAGTAATTTGTAAAATAAAATCAACCAGTAACGCCATACCAGCATATAAAGCAAAGGCTTTTACAGCAGGCATATCAGATAATCCACCTATTTAAAAAAATATTTATATTTTCCAATTTTTATTAATTTTTTCAAAAAAGTTTCTAAAATATTTACCAAGGAAAAAACAGCAACTTTCTGATACACTTGTAAGTAACATACTAGGCCCAACTTGCCCGAGTGTACGTCCTATATGCTCTGGAATTGATTCATCAGGTCGCCGCCCTTCCCGTTGATGAGTTTGAACAAGAATAAAAATATTATCTACCCCGACTGCCAGTACAAGAAATGGAATAACTTCAATGATAATTAGTGTAGCAGGTAATCCTACAAAGCCAAATATTCCAACCGAGCATATTACAGAAGCTAGCACAATTAATACTCCACCCAGACCAAGTGTAATTTTTGAATCAATCTAAAAATATTTAAAAATAATGAATACAATATAATAGAATGAATTCAATCATAAATAAGAAAAACTTATTTCTTACTAAAAGTCTACCACAGGATCTTATCTGACCAAGTGATATAGCAATGTAAGCAAACATTATAATGTAAGATACTAGAATTGTCAATACATCTGATTGAGACTCTCTGTTTAATTCATCTTCTATTGATCTTTCAGATGTGAATGCAATGTCCATATATGCAGGTTTGTCGGTTTTAGTCCAATTTTTCATGAATTCAACATAACTAAAATATGAGATGATCATTTAAATCATTTATTCAAAAAATGTTATAATTAATAAAATATAAAATTTACCTTTTTTCCCATTCCATTGCTGGTATAAGTTTAGATTTGTTGTGATAATTGTTAATAAGAATAGTAAGAATAATAGCAGTTGCCTTTTCATAAGGAGGATCTCGAAGATTTTCTCCAGGTCGAACAAAACCACCAACAGCAATTGCTGGCTCAACGGGTCCACCATAATTTGCAAGACAATCAATACTGTATGGATTTCTTTAAAAGGAAAACAAAACAAAAATTATTATTTCCATATTGCTTTTTTTCACTTATATAAACATAATTTTTTATTTTTTGTAATATATTTATTTCTGTATTATCGCATCAACAACTCGATTCCAACTTTTCTTATTGAATGATGTATGCATAATTAATTTTTTGAAATTTATAATTAATATAATGCTTATTTTATTTATCAAAATTATTAATCAATTTTCTAACATATTTTATACATCAATAATGACTAAATATTAATATTGTATAAAATATACTAACTGTGTACAGGCTTTAAATGCATCTAAATAATTGATGGTAAAATTATTATCATCTTCACTAGAACTTTCAAATTTATCTACATCATCTTGCCAATAGCCCCAAATACTTTGAATAGCACATTGTGAAACAGTAGTAGGTCCAGTATACGGTGCCGAAAGAGGCGCAAAACAAATATCAGCCAATGTATAATTGTTTGGAGTTATGATTCCCTTGATACCCTCTTGAAGTTTTAAAACAGTTTTCAAAAAATTTTCGTCGAAAACTGGACCAAAAGTAATTTTACCATTGGATGTATCATGTTCAATCTAAAAAAAAACAATAGAAATTTATATAAACTAGATTCTATAATTTTTTTACAATTTCAATTATTATATTATATATTATTATTATCAATAATTATTAATTATCAATTATATACTAATTAGGAATATATACATAAAATCAGTTTTTATGAAGTTTAATGTATATATTATAGTAAAATAAAAATTATTTAAAGGTGTGAAAAAAATAAACAACTTGTTGAATTAATAATGAAAACAAAATTTCAAATTTCAAATATTATAATAAAATAAAAAACTAATATTGAATAAATATAGTTAATTTTTTTAATCAAATTTTATGTAGTCTGTTAATGTTAAGATAAAATTTATTTATATTTAAAAGTAAAATATTTTAATTTACATATAGAAGTTGTTTATATCAATTATATACCTTTTAAAATTGCTGTAGACTAAATTTTTTTTTTAGTTTAAAAATTTGTAATATATTTTTATACTAAAGTTGATATTTATAAATATTTTATGAATTTATTATAAAATATTAAGTATATTTTTCAATTATTTCCTTTTATATTTTACATTTTTTGGAAAAAAAAAATTTTATAAAAAAATTTTTATTTTACTAAAGTGGACTAAACAAATATACAATAAATTAATTTTTCAATATATTCTTTTAAATGTATGTTTATGGTAATTTGTAACATGTTTGTTTCTTTGTGATTAAAAAATGTTTTCCTTAATATCAATATAAAAACAAATTCCTACAAGTTTTTTTTATGTTTATGTTTATGCAGCTGTAATTTTGATGATAAAAAAATGTTTATTTGTGGTGATTTTGCTTGGCAAAAAATTGTGAAGTTGCTCTAGCGATTTTAATACAATTATCAAATGTTTTATTTATACTAATCGACTTGAACGTAAACAAACATATTTTAATTTTTTCTCAAGCATTAGTTACATCTTCAATGATTATTTGTGATTATGAATGTGTGTAATTTTGCGACTATATAGAAGTTTTTATCAAAATGAAGCTGATATATGTATATATACGACCGTGAGCATATTTTTAAGAGCTGCATTGTGTTGGAATCAAAATAATTACCGGTGGTAAATTAATAGATGTTATTATGATCTGTTCAGTTCTGTAGAATGGCTCGAAGTTGCTGTCGAAGTAGGCCCTTTCAACGCGAGATCGTGAACTAGGTGATGCCCAGAGTTCCACCGGATCTGTTGTGACGTTCAAGTATTTAATACCATAGCCGACGACGATGATGAAAATGAAACCACAGCTGAGAACAGTCCATGGGTGACTTGCACACGCTAAGAGCAAAAAATCCAATTAATATCTCAAGCCATTCGTCATTTTATTTTTAACCTTCAATCATCCTTTTCACTACTGAGATATTTTTAATCTATCGCTATTTGAATTCTATAAATTAAATTTTTAAGATTTTTAAGAAATGATTGTATGAAATTAGAAAAGCCATGGTCATTATCGATAAATCAAAAAATACGCACATATGCATATCTGTTTAAAAATATTATCTTGCGAACAAAAGTTTCCTTTGAGACGTTTTCATTAGGCTGATAAAATTAAAATAAATAAATGAGAATTTATGTAAAAGAAAGAATATGGTTTAAATATTACATTTAAAAAGTAAAATTAAACACCTAAATAACAATATACTGATTATTAACCGTCGAATATAAATTTTGGCCATTAATTATGATTATTGTTGAGAGGATCTCTTAATTGATTGTATGAAAAAAATTCTTTATTTTTATGAATTTATCAACATATAAATTAAATATGCAGAGATTATTTTGAAAATAATAACAAACACAATTTCATAAAAAAAAAAAAAAATGCAAAATAAAAAAAATTATGCAACAATCACGAATACTATAAATTTTGTATAATTAAATTTTTTTTAATAAAAATAATATAAAAATATGGTTTTCTAAATTTGTGAAACATTTGTATTAAAAATATCAGTTTAAAATAAAAATTTTAGTAAACAAAAAAAATTGTCATTTTGCTTATATTTATTAGTACATTTGTGTACAATTTATTTTTAAATATTGTTCGTTTTCTTTTTTATATATTGAATATTTTTTTTTATTACAAGTATGTTTCAATATATTTTTATTAAAGAAAGTTATCTGTTCAATAATATAAAAACATTATTAAGATATTGACCTTCTCCGTATGTTAATTCTTGATGTTTTCAAGCCTATAAGATAATTTTTAATGATTCTTGACTCAAAAAGTTTTTGTAAATATCACGTGGAAAGAAAAAACAAAGTATTGAAGTAATATTGGAACATAAATAAAAACTCAAGATAAATAATTTGCAGTAAAATTGAATTTTATGGGCAAACGAGAAAAATATATTTTGAATTTAAACGCTTCAATAAAAAAAAATTTCTCGTTTCATTATCATGAATATAAAACTAAAAAATTAAAAAATCAAAAGCCGCTCTAACGACATTAGTGAATAATCATATGAAAGGCTGAATAAAAAAAAAAAATTAATTTATCGCACAAGAGAGCAATCTGTGAGCGAGTTAGAAGCCGTGATTATCGCTCGTGTACAGATCAAACATTGGATTCAATTGCTTAAATGATAAATTACAATGTTGTATGGTACAATACAGGGGCTGTATTGAAGTCAAATTACGTAGGCGACGTGGAGTTGTGTAGCTTACCGGTTCCCCATCTGCAAAAAAACCTCTGCAGGAACTTGTCTGTGCCAGCGCCCAGGCGCTCGAGGAAGGTGGAGCTCTCCTCCTGGAGGCTCGATGGTAAATCATCGGTGGAGATGACGCCTAATTGAGAGGGAAAGAAGGAAAATATTCATGAGCTTAATCGGTGAGTAATTTTGAGTCGCCGAGTCATGGATGAGCCATGGCGACGACGACTCGCATCCCCTGTATATCAAGCGCAATACGTGTGTACGTCCGGACTGGATAAATCTCCGACGCCCAGAGAAACATAATCCACAATATATTTGGACATTTTTTCAAATTAATATCAAACAAATTAATTATGCATCTACTCTAACTGAATCATTTTCTAACAGGCTTACATATTCCTGTAATACATATTCCCCCCTCTCTCCTTTTGCTATACATATATTCACCATAAAAAAAAAGTATCAATATTTTACAAACTTTTTTTATAAATAAGATGTACATTTCTTTTTTTCATTTACTCAATTGATTAATGTTTAAAAGACATTTAATGGAAAGCTAAACTAATGCCTTATAGAAACTTTCATTTGAGTTGCATATGTACTTCTTTAACCCACTAATGTTACCATCCTACTTTACTAATTGAATATGCTTTCTAACTAACATTTTAAACGATATTTAAATACCATACCAATATTAATACTATATTTTATCATAGACTTATTTAAAATTTAACTTGAAAATGTAGGTCATTTTAACTTAAACGACTGCTTTAATACAATTGTACTTAAGTTTTTATTCATAATTCATTAATAATGTTTCATTAATTAGACTGAAAATATTATTTAAAGAGCTAAGTAAATAATCTATTTATAGATATTTCAATTTATTAAAAAATTGTTTACTTTTTAAATAAACAAATGAATGGTTAAATATAGATGAATTCCTTTAACTTTCATATTAAAATATATATTTCGATTCAAATAATTTTTTAACACATCGAAATGAACATTAAAAAAAAAAAAATTAAAATCTACATTTATAATGTTTTTCAAAAATGCGAGCATTCTATGATAAGTCTATACTTTATTTAATTATTCGCAATAAAACCTTTATATATATTAATTAAATTAAAACTTCATACGCAAACGGATTAATTTTTTTAACCAATTCATTTTATTCATCAAAATAATAATTGCAAGGTTAATATTTTATTATGAATATTGTACGAATAATTTAATTATTGCAATTATTATTGTCCTTGAAATCTTTTATATTTAATTTGGTACCAAAATATTTCTGCATAATTTTATATTGAAGAGAAAATGAAAGTAATGCCTTATTAAATACTTTTACAAAATGATGAAACTTTTCGCATAATTAATTTTGTTCTCTGAGCGTCAGCTTTTACTTATCCATTAGTAACGGCGTAGGATAAACTAATGCAGGACAAAACAACAATAAACTATTGTAATAAAAGCAGAGCTTTGATAAAATATATCTTAGGACTTAGAAAACAGCTGTTTGATAAGTTCCTTCGAAGTGCGATAAATTTTATCAAAGAATAATTAATATCAAAAATATAAAAATAAGATCTATAAGCGCATAACCAGTCGAAAATATATATTTTTGATAACGATGATCCACTCGTTGTATAAATACTCGGAGAGATAAACTATTGTATTTTTGAATATTCGTTTATTAATTACATCATTCTTTACCAATAAAATTTATTTTTTAATAATAATAATAGTAATAAATAAATAAATAAAAAAAAAAAAAAAAAAAACTATTACTAGTATGATTTATCATCTTATTTATTTGATATCAGAAAGAGTATGAATCTAAATATGAAAAAGGTCATACATATTTTACAGTATTACCAGGCTGCTTCCGGCATGTATTGCGTTTCTTATTTTATCATTCTTTGGCATTCCGAGGCTCATGTTCGACAGAAGACTGAAAGTTTTCTGTCGAACATGAGCCTCAGAGCAAATTATGTGCTTACAGTTAATTGTCTTAAGACAGAGTGACGTAACTTTTTAGAATAGTTTTCATTAAAAGATTAGGCATTGATCGATCATTAAAGTATCTTCATTTAAAGACACGACAAGCATAAGATAACTGCAATAATTTGCTTGAATTATGTACAATTATTTTTTTTTTTAAAAAAAGAAGAATTAGCAGATATGTAAAAGAAGCTGCAAAGCAGAGTATAAGAATGTCAGTCTAGATATAATTCGTAAATTATTACGCATTCAATATAAAATTTGTACATTGATGTAGACGCAATCATTGAATTGAAACATTCAAAGTATGTATAATTCATTTATTTTCATAAAAGCTCATACTTATACTTTTGAAATGTATATTCAATTAAAAAAAAAAAAAATAAAAAAAAAAAATAAAAAAAATAGTAATTATTGAAGCCGACTTGATGACATTTTATATGCCATCTCATGTTCAATGTACAAAAACTAAAATTTGCCGCCAGAGTAAATTAAATCTTAGTTTATTGTAATTATGTGAATCGCTTGATTTTTAAATACGATTAAAGATTTACAAGTTAATTATGATATTTTTGGTGGAATACGTCACTATTTTTTCCAGTTTACAAAAAAATTAAAATAATTCAATTTACAGATTAAAAATAAAACTATAAATAAGTTATAAATATTTTCTTAAATTTTATCATTTTTATTATGAGATGATTGTTATATGTATTTTTTTTCTTTTTTTTTTAGAAAAAATAGACGAACTCTTACATTCTTTTAGTAATAACACGGTTAAGAATAAATTGGATCTCTTCCAATATTTTGGATTTTTTAAGAAATTCAAATTAGTACATTCAATAATAAGACTACTATTCCAATAAATATTTATTTAAAAATAATTTTAATTATTTACTTCATCAAACGTAAGTAATATTATATTATATTTAATATCCAAATTTTAATTATTTTTTTACTAATACTATATTTTTGAGTATCAATACACTTTATGTTGTTGTAAGTTTTACTGTTCTTTAATAGTTTTAAATTATTCAAAATAAAATTTATTGAATTGCATTTTTTTTTATTCAAAAATTTGTTTTAATCTTAAAAATAATTTTTACACAAACTTTAATTTTATATATATATTTTAAATTTGTAGTATTTTATATTTTTATATTGTATATTTTTTATTTTTTAAAAAACTTTTTATATATTTGTATTTATGTAAATATAAATTCCAACAATAAACATGCAAAATTCGAATGTATGGTAAAAAAATTAAATTTAAATGATTCAGATAATAATAAATTATTTTAAGTTTGTTTTCAATTACAGAAAATTTTACATACATTTTAAATGATAAGCACTTAAGAAAATTAAAATTGTATGATTAAGTTTTTAACTGAATAAGCTATATGAATATAGAAGCAGTAAAGCGTTGATAAGATTTTGTTAATTAATTTGATTAACAAATGCGATGTACAGACAAACGCAGATACGGAAATATGCAAAAGTACTTATTAAAATATTCAAACATAGGATTTAACAAAATCCAAGTTATCAATTATTTTAATAGGTTTAGAAGAAAAATCAAAGAAATGAATAATAGAGAGTGGAAATAATTTGCATTTAATATTTTAATTTTGTCTTTTAATATTGAATATTAAACTTTAATATATATAAACATACAATAGTTATAGTTTAATAATTTTTGAAAAAAGTTAATCGATTTTCAGAATTTTATAAGCTTTTATTTGTTTATAAAAATTACAAGTTTTTTCTCAAAGTAATTTCTTTTGTGATATTTCATTGAATTTTACTAAATATTTTATATAAATTTTGAATACAATAATATTCAAAATAAACAAATAAATTCCATTCTCGTTCATTCAAAGCAGATGTTAACATTAAATAGAAAAGAAAAATGTAAGTTAGATTTGGAAACCTACTGGAACGTTTAGACTGAAGTGGACTGTCTTCTTGGTCAGCGGCGAGAGCAATACGAGCACCATCTCCTGGGTGATGTAGCCCAGCGGCTAGACGCCTACCCACCTGTCTTCCTACCTCCTCCCCTCGTGCAACTACACACATACACACACACACCATACGTACACTACTAATGAATATTCTCCTCAGCTTCATCTTTTTCCTAATTTTAAGTAACACTAATATATAACGTACATGAAATTTTTTGGAATAACATCTAACACATAATGAATGAAATTGATATTTTATAATTATTTGATCAAATTAAAGGAAAAACGTACAATATAAGTATTGTTTTTTACTACTTATGTAGTTATTTATATTTATTTTGCAAACAAATAATCCAATGTTTTTTATTTTAATCTTAATGGAACAAAGTTATTTCTGAAAAATGTTGTTGTATATTAAACAAATATGATTAAGATAATCAAAAGCATATATTAATAATTTTTAACTTTAACTTAAAATAATAAATACGTTTTTTAAGTAAAATTTGATTAATTAAAAATATTAGAAATTGTTATTCCAAAAGGATTTTTCACATTTAACTAAGTATTTTTTAAACTATTATTTAAATATATATAAGAAAATTTGTATTTATAAAATCAAAAATTTTATTAAAAAGTGCACAATATATTACTTAGAAAGAATATTTTAGTTACACTAAATTATTGACAAATTTTATATAAAATATGATTTTTAGTTTTATATTATATGTAACAAATTTCTACGTTTTATCATTGATTTCTTATGAAAAAGAATTATATAAAATTAATGTTAAATAATTTATTTTTATACTACTGATTTACTATTTAATAATGAATAATACTATTGTTACATAGATTTGATTTTTAAAAATTAGTTTAAATGAAATGTTCATGTAATATTAGAAAATACATAATCTGAGCAATTAAAATCTATTTTTAACGTAAGCTTTTAAATCACTTAATTTTTATAAAAATGAAACAAGGAATTGTTTTTAAGACATAGATGAAATGAAAAGTAAATATAAATTATTAGTATACCTAGTATACAAAAATTAAACTTTCCAACAAGTGACTTTGTTAGACCACAACCGATAAGAGAACTAATGTGCACACAATCCTTCACCTTTTCAAAATAGTGCTGATCATTTACGTATTATAACGATACATTAGTGACTTATAATAATTAAAAATATTTATTACATTATAATTTCAATTCTTTTATTGCACTAAGTATATTAAGCATAATATCAATTAGATACACAATAATTGAAAGATAAAGTATATCTTTTAAAACAATTAATGTATATGAATAATTAATTATTATTTTTTTTTTAACTGCAATAATTATCATTTTAGAATAAAAAGTAGTTTATTTATTGCTTTAAAATATCTTTTAATATTCACTTAATTTAAAAAGTTTTTGAAAAGATTATTCAAAAATTTCAATTCTTAAAATACATAAATATTAATCTAATTTAAAATATTAAGAATTTATGTGTAGTAAAATTTATTTATTTATGACAACTATAAATGTGTTTAACCATATAATCATGTAATAAAAAATAATGAATAATGAACTTACCTATCTTCTTACGATTATTGAAGCATAACAGAGATAAAATGAAGAGTGTAGTTCCACTGACAAAAATGATTGTCATAATGACAGAATATCCATCATAACCTATGAGGGTGAAAGGTTTTGGTAGTGGAGGAAGAGGTGGAGGAGCAGGGCAACTTTCTTCACAATCAACACAGCTGCACGCTGGAGATTTAGCCTGAAATAAATCATGAATTTTTATCAGCTAATGATCCACTAATTTCAATAATTTTAATTTCATTATAAGTTCAGTGTTTTTATACTTACATTCAAAGGCTTATTACATGGTGTAATTTCAGGATCCATGGGATGAAATTTATCAATGGGTTTATCAGCAGCAATATAGTCAATTTGAAAAGGTACAAAAGGGTTACTACTATCTCCCATGTAATGGAACCATTTCTCTGGAGAACATCGGCTAGAACCATATTCACCACACATTAAATCAAGTGCCAATTGACCAGAACTTGGCATTGATACTCTGCTACATGATTTATAGGTTTCATTAAAATATTTTGGTGTAAAATAAGCCTGAATTCCGTTGACATAAGATGTGTCTACAAAAGCAAAATATATGTAGATGTAAGTTTACTTAAAATAAAGAAGAAATGGTTGAATGAAAGGTGTAACGTACTATCCGCTTTTTCTATTTGCGTAACATTGATAAATGTAGACTGGTGTGGGCTGCAGGTAAATTCACAAATTTGCTTGGCAAAATTACTCATACAGCTAGGACACCTTTGCAGAATACTTGAAGCTAATTGAATATTCGTGTCCAATGTTATTAACTGTTTTGTATCACAACAAGTTTTCGGAACGTCTCCGGAAGCCGGTAGCATGTAAGAACAATGCTTGGCAAAAATTTCTTGGCCGCGCATATCAAGGGGTTTTGCTGGTCCATCGTAAGGACAATTTTTTACGTGCATGTTCATCGGATCCCTGTAGCATTCGCCATACCAAATGCAGTGACCTTCTTCCTGTGTAGCCGCATCTTGTGTGGCAACCTGTAATTTTATCCCAATTTAAAAAGGTAATCATCTTTGGTTAATTATGCTAGAATATAATATTTATTCGGGGAAAAAATCGTTATCATTAAAATGACGTTTGCTCTCTCTCTCTCCGCACCTCCCCGCGCATACTAAATAAAGCAAGAGTATAGCAAAGAAGAAATACAAATGCAATATAAATGCACAAAGTTAATGTGTTGTAAATTGCTTCTTTTGCCATAATCTATTAATAACAAAGGTTAATAGTCCACCTGAGGCTATGAAAAATTATTTATAAAAAAATGCAATCCTAAGAAATCGTGTCTCGCATATGAGAGACTATCGATCGCACGTTAGTCATCATCTCATTAGCCAGCTACTTAACATTTCCTTTAACGAATATTTTTTTTTTTTTTTTTTTTTTTTTTTTATTGTATCAATGACAAGATATGGAGTCGACATGTAAAGAATGTCACTGGAAGTACCCTTGGTGCGGTTGACAATCGAAGCACCTATCAAAGCTCATATTAAATTACCCCAAGGATACGTTTGAGCTACTTTTGGCACGAATGATAATGACCGATTCTTAATCTGGAAATTGTCCATTCTTTTGTCTTTCCTGACTTCTCTCGAGTCGTTGGCCTTCCGATTTTTCTGACTTCCTATTCCCAATATTCCTCGTGCACAAATTGCATATAAAGTTTATTTTTACAATCTTCGTCGTTGTCGTCTTGTCGTTAATTTTTTATTCTTAGCACGGCGGCAACGCACCTCTCGGAATTTGGAATTGAGAGGAGTCAAAGACAGTGATTCATTGATAAGCAAATATTGCGAGTAAATAAATAAAGATTTCCGTCATGGGCGTGTTCGAGACACACCATCTCAAAGGTGTAATCAGAGTGATAAACCTGCTTGCTCGCCGATAGGATCTTCGAATTATGGGGTGACGTGACGTCATCGCACAATAAACTCTCGTGTGTCGTGTGTCGTGTATCGGTTTCACATGCGTGTTGTTACGCGTGACTGTGTGCTTCCGTGCCCAATTGAATGTGTACCTAACGAGAGTCCAATACACTCGCGGATACTCAACGACGACCTTTTAACACTAATTCCTTGGAGATTGATTTTTTTTCCTTTTTTCGAGCTCCAAGTTTTTTAGGGTTGACTGGGGGGTCATTGCTATTAAACGGAATCTATCTGTCGATTCAGAGCTTCGTAAAATTTTATTATGGATTTTAATGGTAATCGATATAGACATGTCAAGTTGTGTACGAGAATCGCAGTGGAGAATGTCATCGAAATCTAACGGCGTTGACATTATTTTAAAATGCAAATTCTAATTGCTAAGGTAACTGCTTTTATTTCCACAGGACAAACAAAAAATTACCCAACGGGTCAACCACGCGTCAATGAAGAGATAAACATTTTTTTTGTTTAAATAACAGTGTAAAAGGGCTTTACAAACGAAGCCATTGTAATACGTAACGTACACATTAACGCGTGCCTGTACGTATACTTAGTGAAAGAACGATTGGGCGTGGAGGTGGCAGCAAACGCACACACACACACACACACACAAACCATTCGTCGACTCTTAGCAGTCAATTATTTGTCGGAGAATTGGATTTTCGTTTGAATTGACGGCACGAGGGTAGAGAAAGAGAGAGTGAGAGAGAGGTCAGGGGCGGGGGAGAGGGGGTCATAAATTTTCTTCGCACGAGGGCAGCCAAAAAATACTCACCCGAGTGGCGAGGGCGACCAGGAGCAATAGGACGGAGAGTCGGAGCATCTCCTTGGTGTCAGTCACTCGCCCCGAGGGTGCGAAACGCCACGGCGTAACGTACCGCACGATCATATTTGCGCCGCTGCTTTAGCAGTCCGGTCCTTGTCTCCGTCTCCTCCCTCTCGCTCACACTCGCGGCTCGACCGATGCGCACGCACACGCATACAGCAGACCCTCGGGGCCACTCTCAGGAGTCCGGGCAGCGACGGCGACGACGTTGCACCATTTGGACACCCAGGCCCGGGTTTAGCTCGCCCCTTTCCGCTCGTTCCCGATCGCAGAGCAGCCTCGGAGATTCTCGTCGCAGGGGCCTAGGCTAGAGCGAGGTGCACAGCGCGACTCGGACTGATCGACGACTGCGGACAGACGTACACACACAACCCGCGGACGAACCTCAACTCGGATTGGTCGTTATTCCTCGGATGCGCCTTGCGCGCAGTCTCAGTCCCTTCGATCTCTTTCTCTCTCTCTCTTTCTGTCTCACCGTCCTCGTCCCTCCCGTCTCGCAGTCGTGAGAATGAATGTCGCGGTCGGAACGGCGGTTCGCGGAACTACAAATGCGGCTGACTCATGCGATTTGAATGTGCGTTCACTCGAGCTCAGAACTCACTCGTAGATTCTTCCCTTCCAATGATCTCAGCTCAGGAGTAAATTAAGATTGCCGCAAATGTCGTCGTCCGGAGGATGAGACGAGCCGATAATCGGGCGAGGCTGCGCGCGCATCATCCCGCCATCCACCCCAATCTTTAATTTCGACTATTTACTTTCCTCCCCCTCATCTCAAAGCTCTCGATTTATTTCGTAAATTTCGGAGATGTCCGTCCGTTCGAGTCATCAAACAAACGTCTTTCCCAAATTTCAACTGAGAAGAATTGAGCGAATAATTTAAAAGTTCATTCCAACACTTTCCCGTACTTTACCTTCTTCAATTTGCAACTTTGTTTTTATTATTCTGCACAATCCACAATTGACATAATAACATTTTTTTGTTCAATGAAAATGGTTATATTACGTTACTCGGCTGTGTCTGAGATTTTATTATGTCTGGAATATCGTAAACATTGTACAACTTTTAAATAAAAACATTTTTTATTAATAATATAATTTATGTTGTCATACTGTAGTCCATGCAATCATTAATATTTACAAAAAATTTTTAAAGAATTATCAAACTTGGCGATTATTTTTTAATTAATAAAATATATAGCAACCTTACTCATCAGTTACTAATCAGCATTATTCATTAAATACATTTGTGATAATGGATAATAGTAATTTATAAAAACGTAAGTATGATAAACGTATTTTATTATTCCGTATTTGTTCTGATGTTCTATTATATTTTATTTGCTAATAAGTAAATAAATCTATAAATTGATAAATTTTTGACAATTTTTAATAAATTTTATTATTTTTTTTTTCTATTAATATTAACAGTTTTTAACTCTTTACACTTATTTCTAATTAAACTCAAAAACTGATCATTAAATATTAAAAATAAATGAATTTGAAATATCTGTAAAGTAAATATTTTCATGGTCTTATTATAAACATTTCATTTTACTATTTTGTTTCATTTAACATGTATACAAGCTTTAAGTATTATTATATAATAATAAAAATTTAATACAAGTGTCCTTATATTTAAATTTGTTTTGGAAAAATTCGACGATTTTTAACAATGCCAATCGGAATATTTTTAATTACTATATCAGTATTAATAACTTTAATGCAAGATATTAAAATATTTTGGATGTTAACTATTCAATTCATAAATTATCGTTTTTAAATTCCAGTTAAAAAATAAAATAATTTGTTGTTGATAAAAAAAAAGAAAAAGATAAATATTCAGTTGTAGACAATTTATTGTATTTTGAGGTGATAGGAATTAACTATGTAGTGTTTAGTAATTTTTTTTTAGATTTATTATTCATCTATTATTTTTAAATAATTGCATAATTATGATTGTTGATGTGATTAAAAGAGAATTTTAAATATTTACGAATGTATTTAGTAATAATTATTCATAAAATAAAATATTATTAATAAATTATAAACAAAATTACATCTAGACATTATCATGTACAATACATTATTTGTACCAAAATATTTGTATGTTATTTAAGGAATTATATAAATTTTTTATTCGCATCATTTAAAAAATAAATTCATTAAAAATTTATGTTTTTCATCTTCTTAAAAACTATGAATTAAAATGATAGAAATTATATTGTAATAAATTTTAAATTAAAATATTATAATTAGAAAGTCATATGCTAAGATAATAGTTTTGTTATTTTTATAATATTTGAAAATTTATTTTATAACAAATTACGATGGAAAAAATAATATTTTTGTTAAAAAATTCATTTTCATCTAAATATAATAAAAGATTTAACTTATATTTTTTTAATGCTCAGAATTATTTATGTGTAATAATATTAAAAAAAACATAAATGCATAAAATTTGGAAATTACACTATTTTTATAAAATCAAACAGCATTAAAATCGTTAAATCTTTTTAAATTATTATATCGCTTAACTTTATAAAGTATTAATCTATATATAAACGCAGATGGTAATTCTTAAATTTATGTGTCATTATAATAGAATTATGATTATAAGTTTTTTATATACGTAAAATATTCATGTATATTTATGTATATACATAAACGAATATACGAAAATATTAATGAATATTTATGAATATCTACGTACTGAGTGTATAAAAATAGAATACTTAAATCTTAATATTATTAAAAGTTTCTACTAATAATGAAGTATAATGATAAAAATTAAAAAGAACAAAAGAATTAATGTCATTTAAAAACTACGAGGGTAAATACCCAATTTAACAAGACTTACGTTTGCAGGTCTAATTTGATCAATTGTTTGTAATTTAATTATTAATGTCAGAGTTCACTTCTTTTATTTCTTTTTTTTTTTGATGGGTGATTTTTAAAAGTATAAACAACGAAATGGGTTTTACGTATTTTTTGCACAAACCAAAATGTATTGCAAGGATTAAAAAGTAAATATATTCAAACTTTTTTTGAGAAACCACATCATAAAAAATTTTAACTGTAGAAATACATTTTTATGGACTTAATTAACGTTTTCTTTTAAAATCTAATATATTTCTAGGAATTTCTTTTTTCTATGGTTTAAACTATTAGTGCATAAATACAAAATATTTATTTTTAATTGAATAAAATCAACACGAAAGATATAGATTTTTTTTTACCAAAATCTTCTAATTATTTAATTACTTTATTACAAACAAAATAGGATTAAATTTGTTTAAGATTGCTGATAAATTCGTTTTAACTTTTGATAAATTGATTAGCAGGTATTGAAAATGCTTTTAATAAGCAGATATTCTGCCAGTTAATATTATTTTGTTTGATTATTTCAATTACTTATTTTTTAAATCTAAATTTATTCAAACTAATTCATGAATTAATGTAATGATACATCATAAAGTATAAGTGAGTTGTTAAGAGATTTTTTAATAAATAAATATTTCAAAATTGTACAAGTTTAGCAAAATATATCTATAATAAAAGCTTATTCTTCGTCAAAATATGTTAAATAATCTACTTTACAAATTATATACTGACTTCGATATATCTATGAATTAACTATATTTATTATGAAAAGTATTTATATTTTTGTTAAAATAAATCAAATTAATGCAGAACCAAAAACAAAAAAGTTAAATCTTCAAAATTTTTCTTTACAATTTATCAGTTGTATATACTATACTAAATGAAAAAGGCAAAGTTAATTATTTATTACGTGATATTTGTATTGCCAGGATTTTTTGCACAGTAATAATGTAATACGTAAGATTATGATAGTCTTATGATTGTCAATTAATATCCATTAATTCATTTTTTTTAATGTCTAATATATAGCAAAAAGTCATTAAAATGAAAGAATAGCAAAATTTTTGTTTCGTTTGATTTTATTCGAGTTATTTTGGGTCTCATAAAATTATGAAGCAGTCAAAAAAATTAACTTATTTTTGAATGATGCACAATTAAATAAAATTAATGTCAAACAATCAGATTAATTATTATTATATTTAGCAAGCATATTAGATAGTAAAAAAAAAATAGTTTTTTAGTCCCCGGAATGTAAAGTCAGAATAATTAGCCTAATTTGATTATATTGATCGTCTAAGAAATTAATTAGTTGTTAAATGATACGGCAAACGAGTCTTGCGTGTCTTAATATCGATGATTTATGTAAGAGTTCATGTACCCTAGTTCCAAGAGATGTGACATCGGGTAATCTTACAAGTCCCGATAGCTTTATGTCGGCTTTTTTATGTCTCTTTCGTTAATTAATCATATAAATCACTCGAGTCGAGTGATACAAGTATAAGTGCCTCTAATG
The DNA here is from genome assembly GCA_018907245.1 of Eupristina koningsbergeri. Taxonomy (NCBI): domain Eukaryota; kingdom Metazoa; phylum Arthropoda; class Insecta; order Hymenoptera; family Agaonidae; genus Eupristina; species Eupristina koningsbergeri. The sequence continues at coordinate 1,291,286 of JACCHV010000050.1, forward strand.
ATAATGGTAACTACTGTAATTGTCGGGTAACGATGAATCTGGCGGTTCAGAAGCTGTGGATAGGGTAGTGCGGTAGTTGTGATGGAGCCGAAAGGCATTTAAGCCCAGAGGCGGATTCCGCGGTCGTCAAGGCTAGTGGCGAGGATGGGAGCGTGGGGGTGTATGGCCAGGGCGCAGCTGCGGTCCGTGACCGGCATGGACTTGACGAGTCTCTGGGTGTGAGTGTCCCAGAAATACATGCTCGAGAGCCAGTTGCTCGGGTTGTCGTGCATAATGGCCGTGGCGACGACGTACTCGCTTTTCGGCCCGAAGAACTCGACGCACTTGAAGCACTTGATGGAATGGTTCTCGGTGCTCCCGATGCCGCTGCTCGTGCTCGGCTGGGGACTCCTGCTCGGACCGCTGTTGATGTCGTAGCGCCCAATCGGGTAAGACATGGTGGTATCGAAGAGCAGCACCGAGTCCAGGGCGCAGCAAGCGATCAACATCGTCCCGTTGTAGTTGTAGGACAACTTTATGTTGTAGGACCGCTTGGTGTTTGTCGAGAGGTCGAGCACTGCATTTCTCGGGTTGGGCAGCTCGTCTGTGAATTTTACACGCGAAACTCTGTCATTCAATGCACTTGTTGTTATCTTCCTGCCTTCAATACAAATTATGTTTTTTCCTGACATTCCATTGTTACTTTTTGATTGTGGCTGTATGCTCTATCACATTACTACGTACGAAGTCATACACAGTTCTCAAATAGTCGAGAGCTTTCCTTTTAACTAACTGTAATTTATTATTTCTTAATCGCATAGTAAATAGTAACTTGGTTAACCTTTTTTTTAAAAAAAAAAAAAAAACGAGAATGCACTTATTTGGAATTTTTAAAATACAGACAATAAGAGACACAATGTCTGATGATGTCATTAAATGTCATAGTGAAAAAATATTTTTCTTTTATTCACCTTTCTTGCTTTTAAAATTAAAATTTATTGTTTTAAAATCTTATTTATTAATAATTAATAAAAAATTTGCGAATTTGATCAACATTATTAAAATGATATAAATAGTTAGTATTTCATAATCATTTATCGTTTAATTTCCTGTAATTAAAAAAAATGAAGCTTTAATTAAGTTTACATTAATTTCTAAAACTATGCATGATTCTAAGATTTTTTTGATATTGCATAAAATTTCAATGATTTTACATTTTCATCTATGAATTTTAATGTAATTTTATAACAAATATAAATTACAATAAATGATTTTTATAGATGTTAAGTGTATTTAATTTTTGTTTTCTTTTTGTTACTATTATTATAAAATAAATTCATATCAATAATTATTTTATATTTTATAAATTTTTATTCTTAAAAAAAATTCTTTCAAAATAGATCAATAATTTTTTTTAAAAAAATGATATAAGCTAAAATTAATTATATTATTTTAAATTATTTATATAAATAAATTAGATTCCTTATAATCCCTAAAATCAATTTAAATTTATTTAAGTTTAAAATTTTATGTAATTTTGTTTATCGCTTAATTGAATATATATGTTTAAAAACCATTTATTGTTAAATTTTTTTTTTCATTAATTATTAATAAATTATAAATAAGTAATTTTAGAATATTATTTAAAATTTTTGCAATATTTTCATATATCAATAGTCTTAGATTATCACAACTAATTGTTTATAATCTTTATTATTTACAATCTCTATATAAAATCTTTATTTTCAATATCGAAAACAAATAATAATTTAAGTACTTTTATGACGTAATAAAGTAATTAAGTTGTATAGACTGATTCATAATAAAAATTTATCAAACAAATAAATATATATATTATCGATAAATTTATATTTCATAAAAAATTTTATGCAAAATTTCTTTTTAATTACAATTAAAATTTGTAATAAATTTTAATATTTCGTTAAGCATGATCTATTAAAACTAAAATAAAATCAAACGTTAGTATCAACATAAAAATTGAATACTATTCAATGTGAAAAAAAATTATTATCATTATTATACTATGCGTGTTGAGTTTTTTATTTAATTTTTAAAAAATTATTCATATTTGTGATATTGAAATATATCAATTTTTCAAAACTTAAATGATTATTTACCATTATCATAATATTGTAGATAATGCAGAAATATATTATCAATATATTTACTTATTTATTTGAAATACTTGTAACTAAATTCAAGGTCGAATAAAATATTTAACTATATATTATTGTTATATAAGAATGAAATTAACGTTTACTTTATAAATTATAAAATAAGACAATTTGTACAGTAATACATGTTAAACTAATATCTATCAATAATTAAAATATTAAAAAAAAAAAAAAAAAGATAATTCATTCATTTTGCTTCATCACATATTGCATAAATTAATAGCATGTTTATGAGTTGAATTTTTAATAATAATATTTTATGCCTTGATCATAAAAATTTTTATGAACTACTTGTTGCAAATAATCTGGTTAAATGTAAACAAGAAAAGTCTAAATTTTTTAAGACTCTTTTGGAATAAATAAGTATAAAGTGTAATTTTATATTTACGTATTGTGATTAAGAAGACTTCATATTTCGAGAAGAAAATATGTATTATAGAATTAAGCAGAATAAAATGAATAAGACTTTTTTACCAATTAAACAAATACTACAATTTATTTCTTATATCATTTTAAAGTAGTCTAATCATTAAAATAATAATAAAATTACAAGTGATACGGTTCATTGATAAGTAGTTTGATTTTAATTTTAGAATCAATAAATCAAATATATATATATATATATTTAAATAATTTTTAATGACACGATAAAATTTTTAATTATTTAGTGCAATATAATATACAATCCTAGATATGATCATTTTGATTTTTTCAATTTTTGAAACAAAGTAATAAAAGAGTATTGAATAAAACTATCTGATCAAAAATTACTATTTATGTTAAAATAAATTAAATATAAACATTGCATTAATATAAAGTAATGCCCAAAGTATTTTAGAATTACTGTGCAATTATTATTAACCATTTTTTTCATTTTATATTACACTTTGAGGATCTCTGCGATAATGCTTACGAAAAAAATATTTAAATTAACACTAAATTTAAGCACATATTGAAAATTAAATGCATAAATGTAATTTGAAGAGATGACGATGCTAATGGTTGTGATCGTGTGAAAGCATTGCTAAAAACTGATAAACAAGGGAGGAGGGATTAAAAAAAAAAAAAATAAAAAAAAAGGTACAATCGAAAATATCTAACCGTAATCCTTGTATGGATTGAGAATGGAGGACATCGTCGTCGAGAGCTTGTGTATGGGCTTAGAAGTGTATCTCCTGTCGTAGATTCTAAGTTCATCAGTATTGCTTGCTATGCAAAATTCGACGTATTTCTGCGGATTGATGCCCAGCCATTGTATGTCAAATGTATTGCTGGGATCCTTGCTGGCTTCCATAATAGTAGTTTTAAAGCCGCATCTAAAGTCTAGGGTACTGACCGCACCTCCCCCTTCACCGATAGTAACGCAATGGGGTATTCTGTGGTGCAGGTCGTAGGATATCCCAGGGCTCCTGACAAACAGCAGGAAACTGCTTACCTCCGAGACCAAATCTAACAATCTCATGTGACCGAACTTGTCAACCGCCAGGATGAGTCGTTCGTTGTCGTAGGGCAACCATTCGAAGCGCGAAACAGGGCACCCGGTCCCCACCTGAACCGACAGGTCGAGCTTATTTTCCGTCCACCCCCAAAGGTCAATTTTATCTCCATAGCAGAACGAACTTCCCACCAGGTCTCCCTTACAATTGAAACGTAACCCGGAGATGTAATTTCTGACTTCATCCTCGGGTTCGGTTCTCGTGTGACGTAACTCATAGACTGGTCTTATCTTGCGCACATTCTCTAAAAGGGCGCAATGCTTTAGGGTGACCTTTGGGTGACCCACTTCGCGATTAAATAGCTCTTTTAAAATTTTTCTATTATTATCCATACTCCTTCTCTCTCTTTCTCTCTCGAGTTTATTTTATTTATTTATCTTTCTGCCCCTTTATTTTTATGTTTCAATTAATATTTATATTTGTCAATAAACTTCGTCTTTTTCCGAAGTAAAATATAAAGTTGCCCGTTTTGATGAAAGTTACCGAGGCGAACCCTGTTTGTATTTAATCGCGAGCCTATGCTCGTCAAACTGATTATTTATAGGTAATTGAAATTTTCATAATTTTGTTTATTAGTATATACACTTGTCATCGATTCTATGAATTTCTACATTTGCAAATTTGGCGTGTGTTGATTAACGGCATGGATCATCTTCATCAATCTTTGAAATTTGTAAAAATGTATTTTTCAAGCATGAGTACGCATAATTAAAAATTTTATTTTAAAATTTGTTATTAAAAAAACCTAAAATTTAATATTGCATAATCACATACTAGTACTACTTGTAATATTGTAATACCTGTACGTAAAATATCGTAATATTTTGTATTATTTTGGATTAAATGTTAACGTATAATGATTTAATGAATTATAAACATTGCAAAAATATTAATTAGTGATATTAAAATTTAACTTTGGTTGCTAAAAGATCGAATGAATTAAATTACTATTTATCTAAATTATATATTTTTATTTTGAAATAAAATTTTCACTTAGTACTTAAACAAGTTAATACACACTTTTAGAATTCAAAATATTATTTGAATTTTAAGAGTAAATATTTCTTAAACTTAAAATAATGTTAATTATATTCAGAAATTGATGACGCGAATAAATGATTCAAATTTTTTTCAATAATTTTTGGTACTGAATGTTATGATTTCAATTAATTTTTAAAATGACTGACTTACATTTTAAAATATTAAGGCATTTATTGATATACATAATGTACAGTGATATATTTATAATTCTACACATTATACATAAGATATTTCTCTCCAAACTTATTATTATTATTAATAATAATATAATTATTAACTTATTATTATTATTAACTTCAAAATATATATAGTATTTATACAATAATGTTGCAATTCATTGTATTTATAAGTCAAAATAATTAAAAAATTATTACCAGCATTAAAAAATTTATACAAATAACAACAACAGTTTTTATAACATTAAATTAATAAATAAAAAGTGTATAATACAAATTTTAAAGCATATATATCACAAAAAATTTAATTACATATATTACATAAAGGCTTAGGACTTCATTGCCACACTTCAATACCAGTATGATCCCAGTTCATTGCTAAAATTGGCATGTAAGGGTGAGCAGCAAACCGCCAGGATCTTTCTTCTAGTTGTATCTCATGAACTAAATCCTCCGAATCCTTATCCCAAACATATACACTGTTCAAACGTGAACGATCTGACACAGTGCTGTGCATAGATGAGCTTGCCACAATTAATTCACTTCTTGTTCCAACAAAATGTACATTATACATTGTAAATGAATACTGATCTCTATATTGCCTTTTAGTTGAATATGTTTTAATTGGCTCAGGTCTCAGAGTATTAAAAAGATAAATAGGATCCTCGGAAAATGCAGCAAGAATTTCTGACCCATTATAACTATATTTTGCAGTCAACATACGCTGCCTACAACTATGATAAATATTCTTACAACCTTCAATAACAGTACTTAATTTTTGAATAGGATTTGATAAATTACGACAATCGTATATTCTGATATCTTCAAGACCTCCTACGCAAAACTCATAACACTTTGTAGGATTAATGTCAATACTTCGAATTTCATAATAAGTTGAATTATCATGCTTAGCTTGTAACAAGTGTGTACGCTTACGTTCTCTTATATCAACACTTATAATTTGACCTTTATGGTTTCCAGCAAGTAGCGTATAAGGTGAATTTATATTTACACAAAATTTAATACCTCCACTAGCAAATTCTTCAACTGCAAAATAAGAAGCTCCTAATAATCGACTAGTACAACTTGACAAGTCCATTAATCGAATACCACCATACTGTCCAGAAGTTACTATTAAATGATCATTATTAGCTGGTATCCAATTAACTTGTTTCACTGTAAAATTATGACCAGAATTGAATAATGCTATAAGTCTAGCTCTAGACCAATCCCAGATTTGTACTGTATCATTACCCCAAAATACATTTGCTAATAAATTTCCTTTACTATTAAACTGTATTTCTGAAATTTGCGTATTAAATAGACTTGGACTATTTTCTAAAGCAATTCTAGGTTTTAAATTTTGAAGAGCAGTTAACGTAGTATAGTAGCTTAACAAAGATTTATTAACATTGAGTCCAAGTCTTCGATTTGCTAGATTTTTTATAATGGAAAATCTACATGATTTTTTGTTTGATTTTTCCATTGCCTAGAACCACAATATAGTCTTAAAAAAACACTTAAAAAAATCAGTACTTAAAAAAAGTTCATTAATTATACATACCTTTTGTGTATGCAATACGTTTTTTTTTAACATTTAATGGGATGTAAACATCAAAAACAAATTGAGTTAATTGAGTCATCTATGTACAATGGTATTTTCAAACTTTTATAACTTAATGATAGCATATTTAATAGTGACATGTTTTACTTTTAGAATATATCTGTACAATATACTCTATTTTAGTTTACAGAACTACTTGACAACTTTGAATGTTAATTATCTGACATCTTAACTAAACAAATGAATTTCCATAGTTTTATCAGAGAAGTTATAATTTAGTTTGTAAATCGCATAATAACCTCACACATAAAATTTATTGAGATTTTATATTATTTTGAAATAAGCAACATGTCACTAACTAAAGCTTTGAAAAAATAATCTTATTTACATTAAAAATTATGATAAGGAACATAAATATCCAAAATTATATGTACACATAACTTGGTTTGAAACTAAAATAATTTAAGATCACACACTGATAGTGTTGGCGACACTGTTAAAATCAGCTGGGAAGAGTCGAATTTACGGCTGTGCTAAACTACCAGATATACTGTTTTCATTATTCACATATGATTCACATCAGTATGGCGAGCAGTTCTTGGATTCATAAAAATATAGTTTAAAACAATTTACTCGCTATACCACGTATACTAACGATTTCTTCTACTCAAGGCTTGAGTAATTATACAATTATTACTAATGATTTTGAAAGTGATAAATCTAAGAGCTGAAATTTTCCCAATTCTGTCTATTGTAAGTTATAAATTTTAATATCTGTGATTTAAAATACATTAAATTTATGTAATTTCAAGCCTAAGCATTAACATACATTAAATTGTTGCATATAAAATAGTGATGTGTGTAAATTTATAGAAATTTAATGCTGAGTTAAAAAATAATGCATACAATTTTGTGTCCAAAATAATTATTTTTTATAAACAATTGATTGTAGAATGTTATATTTTACTTATTAATGAAGTTAATTAATAATTATAATTCAATAAATTATACAGCATGATTTGTCGATAAATTGAGAAAATATTTAACAGTTGTGTATTGTAAAATAAATTTATTTTTATTATTATATTTTGTATTTCATTGATTAAATATTTATATAATACCCAGTGGTTGAAATCACACAGACAAATTAGTACCGAAGAATCATCAAAATTAACACCTGAAGCAATTATCAATGATGAAGTAAAAATAAGATGCATAAAGCGATTAAAGCAAGCAAAATTGAGGGAAGCAAATGAAGATAATCCAAACAAAGCAGCTGTCCTAGTTCCTTTATGTATACATAATGGAAAACTTGGTTTTTTATATACATTAAGATCAAATAAAGTCAGTATGAATCGGGGACAGGTATCTTTTCCAGGTGGCATGAAAGATTCAAATGACAAAACTCTAGAAGATACCGCTTTAAGGGAAACATGGGAGGAATTAGGAATATCTAAGGATACGATTGATGTATGGGGTACTGGAAATTTAATTGACAGAAAGCATGTAACAGTATTACCTGTGTTGGGTTACATTGGTGAAATCAATCCTAAAATTCTTAAAATTAATAAAAGTGAAGTTGAGGAAGCGTTTGTTCAGCCTTTAGAAAAACTTTGTGATTTAAATTTGTGTCGATATACACATTTTAAAAATAATTATACAGTGCCAACATATCTGGGAGGAGATTATAAAATTTGGGGTTTAACGGCTATAATTACACACATAATAATGAATGCACTTGTACCAGGTGTGTATAAACACAAACTTCCATCTATGCAACCTATAGGCATCAAGAAAGAAAATTCAACTCCTATTCAATCAAAAAAATCTTGATTTTTGTATATAATTCTAAAGGATATTAATTTTTTTTTTGTTAATATTTTAGTTTAAAAATGTTAAGTATTACAGTTTATTTAACAATAACCAAATATATATTTTTCTATATACTCTTGTATAAACTTGTCTTTATCCAAAAATGTACAATTTGTATAAAATATAACTTTATATATAATGACTTTATATATAAAATATTTAAAGTTTCTTGACATTATTGAATGTATGATAAAACTCGTGTGAGCTAAAAAATAGGATACAAGTTATTAAGTTGTTTTGACAAAGATAACACCATTTTTAAATTACAAATTAATTAATGAAAATTTCAAGTTAATTTCCTAAATAATAAAACAAGTGTTAATTAGAATTCATTACTCATCACGATTGCATTACTTTGTTGAATTCTAAGTCTTGTATCTCACATAGTAACGTTTTCTAAGATATAGCTTTTCAATAGAAAATGATTTCATTATGATACAGTGAATACCGCAGAAAAAATGTTACTAATTGTCTCTAGCTAAAATAAATTATCGGTTTAATAATTTATACACGGTAATAGAGTCAAATACGTTTTGAACGCGTATTTGAAAATTCGTTTAATAGTATATCCTATTTTTTCAACATTTGTCGGGCAATGGACCAAAAAGATGAATAGCCGGGTTTGTATCAGTTGGATCTCCAAGGAACAAAGCATAAAGCTCTTGGTAGCGAGATAAAGTTAGGCCTCCACGTCTCTTATCATCATCCTAAATACAAAAATGCATTGATTACTCATTAATTTTTAAATAAAAAGTAATTCTAAGAAAAATCTTGGCAATTAATACAGACGTTGAGTAGTTTTTGATAGGCGTCATCGATGATTTCAACGCTGGCAAACGGAATCCTTGTGACTGAATTATATCGGTATTCTTCTACTCCTATTATTCCATCACCTATAAATTATAAAAATTTAATTTGCATTGCTTATTATTTTACTGTAACTTAATCGAAAACTTGCTTTTGGTATAGATTTCTTTCTGCAAAACAATATTAACAAGATCGCTCGATTAAAATCATCTTTTTATTTAATAACAACTTATTAATTAATATTTATCAAAAATTTATTAATGTTTTAAAAATTGAGGTTTTATTTATCATGTATTAAATTTCATAAGTTTTAAATTGCCTTGAAAGATTTAATGAAACTGTCAGCAAAATGTAATTAATTGAACACATGTTTATATTTGATATCACAAAAAAAACTTTTTTTAATATAAAAAATGCTTTCAAATCAATTTTCCATAAATTGATAGAAAAAAGATTGCATATAAAAAGTATATATATATATATATATAATATATATATATATAAATATATTTATATATTCATATTATGTACAAAATTCTCTAATAAAATTAGATTTTTTTATTGAATAATTTTAGTTGGTGCTAATTTAATGCAAAAGACAAATATTTATTAAGCAATTGTAAATGTACAAAATTTTTTGTGTTATATATTGATAGTAACATTAAAAATTTTTCTAAAAGAAAATTTGTAAAATTTGTATGAAGAAAAGTGAACGTAAATTTAATGCTCTCTTTTTATTAATACACTAATAAAATAACAAAAATAATATTTTTTAACCAAATTTTCAATAAAATTTCAATCTTAATTTTAGTTATTTAAACTTTAAAAAAAAAATAAAATATAAAATTTTATTTTCAATCTGTATGGTTTATTAATTTTTGTTACATTATAAGTGTAATAATTTAAATGAAAATATACATTTTAACTAATTATGAAAATTGATATTGTGTTTGACTCATATCAATTAAAAAAAAGGGATGAATAAAAAGTATTTAATAAAGAATATAATAATAAATAAATAGATAAAAATTGTAAAAATTTATATTTTATATAGAATGAAATATTTACCATTTAAATCAACAACTTTGAAATGATTGTCAATAAACATTTTCATAGCTTGAGGGAAATCAGCGTACGATTTACCGACACAAGATTTTTGGACGGCTTCTTTAAATTCATCGGTGGTCACCATACCATCCTAATGAAATTAAATAATAATCTTTAATATGTACAATGAATCATTTTACTTTGTTATTATTATAAATTTATTTAAATCCAAAATAAATTTTATTTAAAAATTGAAAAAAAAATTCTAAATAAATTTGTCTGCGTACTTTATTGAAATCGGCTATTTGGGCGATTTCATCCCATAGTGATACCATAACATGCAAATTATCCTGATGTAAATTGGCATTGAAAACTCCTTTGCCTTCGAGTATCGTCATTTTTAAAGCCATACATTCGAAGTCATGTTTTTCCAAAACTCCATTACTGTCCGTATCTGTATAAAAATAAAGTAACATAAAAATAAAACAGCGCAAAATAAATGCGAATAATATTAACCAAATTAATTGTATTATATAATTGCAGAATTATCTTCAAACGGTGATTAATATTAATAACACTGCTAGTGGTTTTATTGCTTTCTCTACAATTTCTTACATGGCAAAATGCCATATTTTTTTTTGTAGATTTTTTCTATTAAAAAGAACTGTGAAATAATAGTAATTTAATAATTAATTTCATTAATTTCATTATATAATATGACAAGGCAATATAATTTAATTTGAAATAATAATTAATAATGTAAATCAATAGTTTTTTTTTTTAATCTAAATATATATTGCTTATTTATAGTACTTGTTTATCTTCGTAATACGTTTCTCTTTGATTATTACATTTTTAAAAACTGTAAAGCTGTAAATTTTCGTTTTCACATAAAAAATATTCTTTCTAATAATTTTTTAACATTTATTTACATTCAATAATTTGAGTTAATATTACAATAATGGTTAGCACTAAATAGAAAATTTATTTTTTTCAAATTAATTTATTTATTATAATCAAGTTATTTTTGTATTACAAATATTGAATTTTCGTTAATATTATATAAGTTTATATAATATCGTGTCATAATTATTATGAAATTAGTGAAATTAAATATTTGGTAATTAATATTATACTGCTGTTCTGTTCCAACAGCGACTTTGGCACAATTATCTTGATCCAACAAAATAAAATTTTAATTTACTAGTTAATCAAATGAAATACATTTTTAAAATTATTGTTTCTATTAAATACCAATGTGAAAGACCCTTAATCAACAAAAGTTAAAAAAAAAAGTAAATAAATTTGTATTGAAGTTTCACACGAGCACATTCAATTTATTAGGTTGATTAAACAAAGAAACAATCTATTTATTCGGTACTAATAAATACCAGAAGAGATACGCTGCTAATTGTTAATTTTCAAATTAAACAGATCTTAATTATTTTATTCTTAGCGAAACCTAACTCAAAGGTTGAATGTGCTGTATAAAAATATACAAATATAAAAATATTGAAGGCCGTCGAGCGATTTCTTAAAAAAATCGAATTTCATCGGAGATTGATTTCGAAACTGGGATCTAGTGCAAAAGCGAGCGAGGAGTGCGATCGGGCAATTCACCCGGAGCGCAACACCTCCGAGGGTGCTAAGCTTGGGCAAAAGTTGGGAGGCGGTCGGTCGGGTCGGCCAACACCTCCGGAGCAAAATTTATAAAGTTTAGGCGTTTTATTAGCCTTGCCCGTGCTCCGTCAAACATGGGCCAGGAATGTGCATTGTTTGCGATATGTGCGGCCGAACTAACCCATTTTGCAAAGGCATGTGTCTTGGCTGGCTGTCATGACAGAGTGACGATCGGTCTTGAAAGGGTAGTAAACCGTTACGCCCTATAATTACGACAGGCGTCCTAATCTTGGACGGACCGCGAGCAGGCGCACTCGCCTCTCCCTCCCTCCCCCTCCCCTCCCGTCCTCTTCCCTTATCTAATTTTACGCCCACGCGACCTTATGAGTTTACGTGAAAAGCACCCGTAATAATACTACTTGGCATCGTCCGTCACTAGCTGCCGAAGTTGTTCCCCACCTCACGCCGAGCGGGACTATTGTCAGCCAGAATCTTTACTCGATCACTAAGCCCTCTCTCTCTCTTTCTCTCTCTCTCTCTCTCTCTCTCTCTCTATCTATCTATCTTTTTGTTTCGAGCCTCATTCTTGAATTCAGGCGCGATTGGCTTTATAATTGCATCGTTAATACCTCTGCCAACTCTGCCATTTGTTTTCCAATTGTACATGTAATTATTCTTATTAAGTTTTAAACCTTTATTAATTTATAATGCACATTTATTACAACGACATATAAAGTATTGCATCGATTTTTTATTATTTTTTTTTTGTATCGTTATGATTAATTGTGATCATCCGTCATTACTAATATCTTCATGCAAAGTCAATGCTACTATTAAAACATCAAGTATAATTGACAAGAACGGCAATTATGTTTTAATAATAAATAAATATATGAACTTATGTACATTAGATATGCTTGCATTACTGGTGTCTAGAAATAAAATCAAATTGTAATTGAATGTCGAGATATGGATAACTCATTTACTGAGTAATATTAATGAACGACATTGAACACATATCTTTATTATAATTATAAGCATATACACTTTTTTATACTTGTTTTATCTATTCATTTTTTAACTGCATCAAATTAAGTCTGCAAATGCTACATGAAAAATGATTTTTTTTATAACAATGACTAATTATTTGTAATTTACGACGAAATACTAGCTTATGTTATTTTTGCGTGTTAATCATGTAGTGGTCTTTTTAACATATTTGACACTTTAAACATTTTAATTTTAAAAGTAATATATGAATTAACTGTACTTACCGTAAAGATACTTGACAACATAGTTGCATCTATTGTCCCAGCTATAGGCCATTTTACCGATGATTTATCTATTCAAATTTTGTTTGCTTAATAAAAGATGAAGTTGGTATCTGGAATAAAATTAAATACATTGGATTGATAAAGAACTTTTTTTACAAATAGACATTCAAACGCGTTAAAAATAAATAAATCAAGTGGATAGATGTCGTAATAATTCATTCATTCACACTTAATAATCCCTGATGTCTTATCAAAAAATAAATTTTTGGTGTGGGATTTTATGAATGGCCAACGTTTGTTTGAATTTATAAAAACAAGAGTACAATTTGGAAATTTTGTCAATGAATTTTCAACAGCACATTCAATAGTTGTAAGGATGATTAATAAATAACTGGTAAAAAAAAAGTAAATTCAAATTTCACAATAATTGAATAATTTAAAAAGGGTGAAGTTTTCGAAGGTGATTTTGTGACTAATTTGCATGTGTCACGTTCTTTGAGAACAGTTTTTAAAAAATGGTTCGTTTAATTGGATAACATTGTTAATCTAATTAATTATACAGAAAAAAAGTGTCTTACTAAAAGTTGATGCATAAAAAATAGCAATGCAGAATGTACACAGTACGGAAGTAATGTAACTGAGGTCTCGCAAAAAATGTTTGAGGAAATACCCTTTTTGTTGAAATCCGTTATTCACAGACGAGTGATGGATTTCTATAAACGTGTTTACATGATTTCAACACAAGTGTTGGTGGGTGGAGGGATTCTCTGTTGAAGAAGAATAGTAAATACTTTGGAGCTCGAGTAAGTAATTGGCAAGTAAGTGTTAGGCGAATGTGAAAAGTTTGTTTTTGCGTCTACTACTACCGCATTCCTGTGTAAAGTTACCAGAATCGTCGGTACACTCGACTCGCGTGTCCCATTGCACTTATGTCGACGAGGCGAGAGCAACATTACACATGGACATTGCGAAAACCGCATACATACGAATGAAATTGAAAGAAGGGGAGTGTGGTTGGGGTGCGAATCGATGGGGTGAGTGGTGCCGGGCACCGAGGGTAAAGTGAAAGAAGAGAACCTCCGTGGGGAAGACGACACGGACGGTCGGTCACTGCGCCTGGTGACGACGGGGGACTTCCTCCTCGGGATCCTGGGGAGTGGGCGATCGGCGGGGCCTGCACAAGGGCGGTGGGCGAGATTCGCGGGGCCGTCGCGGTCGAGAGATGGTTTTGTACTGAGGGAGTGCGACGGCTCCCGTGTGCGGCCCGCGGTGGTCGACCGACTCGCGGAAGACGGGGGCTAAGTTTAGATTTCGAAGATCACGGCGGTAGCACGAGCATAATGGTCTGACTTTATCCCCGTCGCGGCCTCATACGCTCATTTCTCTCACTCCCTCGCTCTCTCTCTCTCTCTCTCTCTCTCTCTCTCTCTCTCTCTCTTTTGCTCTCGTGGTCGCTGTAACCTGTCGCACCCGCAGCCGACCGGCACGGGACAGGCGAAGGGTGTCGTCGAGGTGGACAGCGCGGGTCCTCCTCTGGGACTATGAAAAATGACCCGTCAACCAGCTCGTGCGTGTGCATGCGTTTATAGATAGTTATAGACGTCCGCGTCACCCGATATACCTTTTGTAACACACGCCTTCGCTTTTAAAGGACTTCGCACGTGGCGCTTTCCCAACCCCAAACCTATGCCCGCGTACTTATCATTTGCATTATTTATACAAGTCCTCTTCCCCCCCCCCCACCGCGATAGATAGAGAGGACAATATATCTTCGTGATGCAAGGTCCTGTGCGTGTTTTAGCGTGTGTTGTCGCATACGCCGAATTGTCGCGTGTGTCATTTGTTAAACAAGCTGGTCCATATCTTAAAACTGACCTATATGCATGCCTTCGTTCATCCTCTTTCTGTCTCTCTTCCTCCCTCCTATTTATTTTCTTCTAGATTCATCGGGTCTTTTGTCTCGTTTCTGCATTTACTAATTAATTGCCGGAAACGTTTTAACATGACCAGTACGACACCAAATTCGAATTTCAAATTTATTCGAGATGCTCGCCATGCTTATGGCAACATATGTTTGTTCAAATGTCTTTGATTGTAGAATGAAATCGAATTGTATAAGAGACGAAGGACATCTGTCAAGATGATATATTTTACCTTTGTGACGCATGACTAGACCAAGTGGAACATATTTTATCAAGAAAAATTGATCAACATATCATCAACTTCAATACACAAGAGTAAATATTAGCAAGTTAAATATCTTGATTATCTTAAATAAATTTCACCTCATTTGATATTTCCAATGATAATTATCTCTTGTTATATTTAGTGTTATTGTTTTAATACTTAAACCTTCAGAATATCGAAAAACTTTCTTATGCAATAAACTTTACGTTTTGGTATCTTAAAATAGAACTTCCTAATAAGAAGTTCAGAAAATTATTAAAATAAATTAAATATTAAAAGCAGAAAGCTCAAATGAGCGAAAACATAATCGATCATTGGACAATACGATGCATATATTTTTAATTTAAACAAAAATAATTAAATTATATAATATTACATTTGAAAGGTGAATTTAATTCAGTAATGTATGTATTTTTAAATAAGTATAGAAAAAAAATATTTAAATTTAATATGATTTTTTAAAAAATAAAAATAAGGTTTTAAAATAAGTAATTTTTACATATTTTTTCGTAATATGAATTGGTAGTAGAAAAATTGCGGTTTTTACTTTTATATACAAACTTTAAATTTCATCTCATTTTCAAAATTAAAATTTATAATCAATTTATCGATCTAAAAAAATATAAGATTTTCTAAGAGTACTCAATATATTTTTAATATTTTTAATTAAAAAATATTTAAGAGTTAAAATAAAACAAGAATCATTGTTATCGTTATTGTAAAAAATAATTCTTTGTACAGTGATTAAGATACTATTATTTATACAAATAAATTTAATATTTAAATAATTAATTGAAAATAATATCTCGAATGAGAAACCTTTTGACATTTGAAATAACTGTTAATTTTTTAATGTTACATAAAATTATATTTAAAAAATAGGTAGTTGCAGACTAGTTTCAATATTTTTTGTCTTGCTGTTCGATGAATTTAAAAAAATTACAGATGTAGTTATTTAGTTTGTAAAAAAAAGATTTAAATAGACTATAGACAATAAAAAATGTAATAAATTAAAATAGATTTGATTATTTTGAGCAACAAATATATACAAATTTTATTTTCTATAAAGCATTAAATATCGAAAAAATCAAAAAAAAAATTAATAATATATATTTTTCGCCTATAAAAAATATTATTTTTTAATTATTTCTGATAAAATATATACATAATCTATAAAAAAAAAGTATCGATTACTATTATTGTAAAAAACATTTGTATATGCAATAAAATATTTATACATCTTAAAAATAGCTACAGATTTAATAATAAATAAAAAGATTTAATACTACTAGATTCGAAACAACGTAAAATTAAACTTATTATTTTATAAAAATATCAATATTACAATAAGTATTATTTAAAAATTGTTGAATGATTGTATTTCTACGAAGAAAGAGAGTGAAAAGAACTCTGTGTATAAAAAGAAAGTGGTTATTTTTTTTGTAATATATATATGTGTGTTATAATAGCATAAAATTCATTTATAACATACGAGTCAAGATTTATTGGGAAACTACATCAAATCCCATAATCCAGTCGAAGCTCTCGTTAATTTAGAAATAGCGATTGAGAAATGATCATCTTTTAAACTAAAGTTTTAGTTGAAAAAAAAATAAACGTATAAAAATTTCTTTACTGATGGTGCAATAAATTCTTTCAAAACTCTTGAAAAATATCAATGAGTATCGTTTACGTGATTTCCAATTTATTTTTTCAGCAAGAAAAGATGAGATTGGATTTTTTTTAAATATGGTTCATATATTGCACTGAAAAATGTATTAAAAGCAACGGGATATATTGTTAAACATTTTTTTATATTAACGAAAACAATTATTATGGTAGAGAAGATTGCCCAACTAAATGATCAGGTTTTAAAAAAAATTTGTTAACTTTCTACATTGTAAATAATGCAAGTGTTGGGTTTAATGTTAACATGGCAATATTGATTTGCAACTATTAAGATATATTTCATTCATATATTCAATAAATTTGGTACACTAGTTTTAAATCGTGTATCTTGTCTTAAATTTTTCTCTTTCAAGCGTCATCCATTAGGATCGAGTTTTAGTGTAACGCCGACGACACGATGATATGTGGCTTCCTTGAACACTTGGAATACTCCTCCCCGGTTACTGTAATAAATCTTGGTAAAGCCTCGGTTTCCGCATCGACGCTTATTTACCCTGAATTGCGAAAGTCGACGGCGTCGTTGTTAGCACTAGGAGGCATCGGGGAGGAATTGACGTGCGTCCGCGCAAAATACAAAACGATCTGATACTCGAACACCCGGGATTAAGAGGCAACTCTCCGCCAGCGATTTCGATCTCATCCGTTTCTCTTCCTTTCTCTTCTGGCGACCTCGACCACTCGGCTATTAGAGCCGCTCTTACGTTTCGCTAAATTCTAATTCCGATCCGAATTCACCTGGCCGCTATTCAACTCAATGCTGGACTCATTGTCTAGGGACGAGGAGCTGGTGCTCGTGCACGCGAGGAAGCTTCTCTTCCTCTCCTCTGGGGTGTCGCTTCTAGTAGTAGGCTTTTACTGTTCGGACGGTCGAGCGCAACCAAGAATATTTCTCTATGGATTCGCGCGTATGCCTAGTGTGAGAAAAATTGTGAAATGCAATCGCTTTACGAGTATGTACAAATAGTTACTACATCCATTTGACTCTTTTTATTCTTGATATATTCATCTTGTATTGTCATATTCACGTCGAACGCTCTAAATTTTATTAGATAATCTCTCTATTCGAATTGTATAATCGGCACCCATTCTTCGCGTCTATTGTGATATAATTGTATCAAGAACTTAATACTGGGAAAATTAGAATTCAAACATTTTCTTAATTCGCTTTTGAATATTATAAAAATTCAAACCCCATCAATAATTTATACTCTGCAAGGCAACAATTTTTCTTTTTTTTAAGCAGTCCAAATAATTATTGTAAATTTGGCATCGAATATTTACCTGTTACACAGAAATTTATTAATGTTTATTGTCTAGTTCTTCATTGTAATTATAGAATAATCAATTACTTGGTAAACAAAAACTATGTTGTGAACATTTACTTACATAATATTCGTAGCAGTAGATAATTTATCACACATTAAATCTACCGATATTTATGTCTTGCAACAAAATAAATATTAAATTTTAAATTTAATATAGAACTTAAGAGATAAATTTTAATGAAAAGTGAATTAAAATACAAAATTGAAAATTAGTAGTAGTAGTAATAATTAAAAAAAAATTTTCTGTGACAACTTGTTTTTTAAAAAAAATGTTATTATATCTCGATAAATTGAGATTAAATTATGTAAAATTGATTAAATTATATATAATTTAATATAAATTTGATTTCATAATTTAAATTGAATAAATTTAAAAAAAAAAAATATGAATTTTTTGTTTTTATTCGATTTAATAAACTTTTATAACTAAATGTATATATATATTAGTACTAACGTAAGATTAATTTTATAAAACCTAATTTTAAAGAATGTTTATTGTTAGTCTTTAATTTACTAATTTTATAGATAATCTATTACATCACATTCAAAATAAAAACTTTTGGATATACTTTACATAAAATGCATTTACATTTCTCTATTAAATCAAAATCCTATTTGTTTTTGGTTAATTTCATTGAAATTAGTAAATAATTAAGAAGCGTATGAAAATATTTTGTTTGATGAGCAATACATTACAATTGAACTTCAATAACTCGATATATTATTATTATTATTATTAAAATTTCATTAGATTTTTTTCTTTTGTTTATAAGAAAAAGTGTCAAAATTATTAAAAACTACGGTTATTCATTTGGTTATCATATTAGTTAATGAATTCTTAAGAAAATTTATTCTAAAATATGGCCCACAAGTCACAAATAAACAAAGGTTCTCAATATCATCGAGAGGAGATTGAACTAATGCATGCTGGCCCACCATTGGATTTATCATTTAAAAAAGCCAATACATGTGACGGTATATATTCATATATATATATATATAATTAAATAAATAAGTAAATCTAGATATTTTTTAATTTTATTAAAAGAATTTATTTTCATTTCTTATTTTAAAAATTTTATACATAAAAATAGTTGTTGCCATTTATTACTGCAACACGTTTTATAAAGAAAATAGTATACTTAGTATTAAAATTATTATTGGTTAAAGCATTAAAACATTAATAAGATTTGTTTAACGTTGTTTTTTAATTTTTTCAAGAGAATTGGTCAATCGTAACGTTCAATCGAGTCGCATTGGAAAATTACCGGAGAAGACAGAAAATAATCGCTTTCTTACTAGTTCCATGTGGTTGAGTAACAACTCTCTTACCTCACTCGCAAAACTCGATGATCTTGCTAATAACTTTTTGGAAAAGCCCTGTGATCTTCGCTGGTTAGATTTAGCTTACAATAAAATAAATAGTCTGGATGACGATTTGTTGAAATTCAAGAATCTCACAATCTTGTATCTACACGGAAATGGTATATGCGACATAAAAGATATATTAAAGTTGAGAAACTTAAAAAACCTTCGTACTTTGACGCTGCATGGAAATCCTATCGAGCGAATGCCTTCTTATCGTCGATATATCATAGCAATTTTGCCGCAAATTTGTAATCTAGATTTTTCATCTGTTATCGACACCGAAAAAAAAAGAGCTTTGCCAGCTGGATTTTACAAGACCATATCAAGTTGATTAATTACTAGCTTATTTTTTTTTATTAATTACGTTTTATTGTGATTCTCAAAATTTTGTGATACACAAAATTTCACTTCGTCTCTGTCTTTTGTTTTATACAATATACTATGATTAATTTTTAACATGACTGTTAGTTTATTTCTCGTAAAAAATTAATTGTATCGCAATAGGCTTGTATGTGATGAATAAGTGGTCTTGTTATTTCGGAATAAAGAAAAAAATACAATATTTACAAATATTCCGGCAATATTTTTAACAACACAAACAAAATACCCAGTAAATATAATTACAAAGTAAGTATTATATAAAATATAATAAAAATTCTATTTTAATGACGCCGATGCTTGCTACGATGTTTATTTGACTTTTCGGGATCTCGTTCCCTCGATCGACTTCTTGATCTGTAACGAGATCTTGATGTCTTATGACTTCCGGATCGTCGGCGTTGTGTTTTCTTAAGTTTTCGTGTTCTGCTGTGACTGCGTGATCTGCTTCTGCTTCGCTTTTTTCTCTTGGAATGTTTCAAAACATCTACTCTTGTTGGCGATAAAGATGTTGATTTTGAACGTCTAAAAACAATAATATTTATTAAAAAATTATTTCACTGTTTTTGATTGTAAAATTAAAATATGATTAAAATATAATTAGAATATTAAACACTAAATTATAAAATAATAAATACATTCTTTCATGCATAAAAATTTTTATATATTGAATAAAAGCTATAACTAAATATATTTTAAAATGTAACTCTTTTTTTTATTTTTTATTTTTGTTTGAAATGATTAATTATAATATTATTTTTAACAAAAAAAATTAATATACTGATTCCTTGTAGAATTATATCTATTATTTTATTCTAAAATTCTATAAAAACTTATAATGAAATAATAAAATAATTCTGCCATAAAGTAAAAAAATATGAAAATACAAAAGTACACAAACTTTTTCATATTAATATTTATATTAAAGGATCTAGTCAGAAACATCTTGAATTAAAAATTATTGTTTTTAATACATATTAAAAATGAATACTATTTTCTAAAATGATTAAAATATATAGTAATGAACAGTATGTATTTTATTAAAATTTTATTTTACATAAATATTTTTTCAAATGATAAACGTTTATGTATTTATGAATATGAATTAAAAATTTTTTTCAATTAAATTAAATAAATTACTTTATTAAAATTTTTAATATAGTCTAATTTATAAATAATATTAAATTTATTACTTGGGAGATTTGATTCTTTCGGGTACAGCATGTGTGCCACTTTTGCTGATGAATCCACCCCAAGCATTATATTGTTTAGGTAGAGGAGGACTTGGTGTGTGTCCATCCACTTCTCCTGATCTTGCCTTTATTCGTGCTTCTTCATACTGCTTTCTTAGCTCCTCAACCCGTTTCTCCAGTTGTTCAGGCTTTACTCTTGATCTACTGTAAAGCCTCAAAATACGTCTACAAATATCTCTGATCGAAGCCTCAGTCACTTTGAATAATGAGAACCATGACGGTGAAGATGGTAGAGGTAGTTGAAGTTGTCGGGCTCCAAGGTAGACACAGGCACATGCTACAGTCTCAGGTTCATATCTAATGAATACATCAGAACGTAGCGAGTCATTCATGTAGTTCCAGCACTGTTGCATCAGTGCCTTATTCTTTTCATATCCAAGCACTTGAAGGTACATCACGATGATTTTATGTGGATGTTTAACATGCACACAGAAACCCAATTCCTTGAGTACTCGCCTCTCGGATTTGATCACTTGGTTTTTGAGAGCTACATAATTCTGGTCAAGTATCACTGGTGTAATTGCTCTGGAAAAAAGAGAAACATAAAGAGATCAGAGCTTAGTTTGTAAAAATAATTACTTTACAAAGTGAGTTTGGCATGGCACTCCTGGAATTGAGTAGAACACTAGTATTATCCACTCGGTTCAAAACCTTGAAAAAATATCATGTAGTATGATTAGAATAAAATTTAATCATAAAATATATAGATTAAGCTTGAGATAGCATACAACCTATGTATCTATATACCCTCCATAGTAAAGATAATGGAGACAAAGCGAATCTTTATGTTTAATTAAAATCCCTAAATAAAATCATATATCTATTATGTTGACTGATACATCCATTTTCTTGATATTTCGAGTAGGAATTTTTAATTCATTGAATAAACCAAATAATATAAATATTTGGATTATTAAACCAATCGATAATTTTCTACTTTCAAAATCACTATTTTCAATCATTCATAAATTATAAATCAGAACATTATAAATAGTAATAACAAAATACACATTGATAGAAGATCAACATCACAGCTTTATATTCTTAATACCTGTTTGACACTAATATAAATCTGTAAATAGAAAATTAATAAATATTCATAATAAAATTGTGCTTCAAAAATATCAAAAATAAATTATATAGTATTTTTAAAAATATGTTACGATTTGTAACTTGCTAGAACAAATTGCTCATTATAACAGGACGAATTTGTATGCATTAATCAAAAACCTTTATCTATTTTTTATAAATTTTCTATTTATTATGTACGTTAGTGCCTAAACCTTGCATACTATCATGTAGTATAACAATCTTTATCAAGGTATATATCATCGCGGGTTTTGTACAGATAAAGCAATCTGTACTCATAATCCTTTCAATCTCAGAGGTGCCAGTCGTGCTTTGGAGCCTTCGACTACAATCAAGCGAGTTGATCTTGAGTGGCTTGAGCTGCTTTTGTTGCTTACATGTTTATATGCTCTGAACAATCCAGAGCGCCTATGCGGAACTCACCCTGTTGAAAATCATTAAAATATTTATATCTTTTCTTTAATGATTTGAAGAAAGCCTAATGCAACTTTACAAAATATAAAATTTGTTCACAAGTAATTTGTAATGTATAATTAATATTATTATATATTACGGTAACTACTTGTTATGCTTATTTTTTTTATTCAAATAACCAATGTAAATAAATTTATCGAATGTCTCTAATAATGTACACGCAAAAATACTTACTTTTGATTACCAACTTGTTTTATATGATTGAAGACATTTATAACATCGCGTATATGCCTTGGTGCTTCTTCAATTTTACTTGCAAGGCAAACACATGCCATTGCCGTTGTTTCCATATTATGCCTAACTAATGATTTGCTATAATAAAACCGTTGAAATATTACTTGGCCTGTTGCCATTGCGACCTATAGAAAAAATGAGTAATAATTATAAATTATTATATAAAAAGGTAAGATGATCCATATTCATGTGTAGATGGGATAATCCTATTTTACGTAGTAATCACGTAAGCGTGACTTGAAGGTTAGGAACGTGTTCTGCGAAAGGGGTATAAAAATTTCTAATTTAAACTTACCTGAGGTAATCTTAAAAGAATTCCAGCAGTTTGAATTAATTCACACCCTAATATTCTGAGATCCGTTTCGGTTTCAGCATCAAGCCCGTCTGTACTGGACGGCGTCGAATTCAACTTTTCATCTGGCAAGAGGCAATTCTGAAGCGTCAGTAGAATTTTACCGTAGGGCTTAGTTTGGGTGGGTGCAGGAACCTTTGCAGTATTCGTTGTTGAATTTTCTTTGGTACCCATTTTCACGATTTCTTGCATTAAATATTATCAAGATTTACACTTTTATAGATACCGAAGACGTTCAGAAATATTTTGCTACGTATTTTCAGAGTTCACCCAAGCCACGCCATGATGCTATTTGGCACAATGGCAGCAAGCAAAATCGGAAAATGTGTGTGCGACTGTAGCGCTCGGTGTTCCTTCTCGTATGTAAAAACGGCTCATTCCCCGCTCATGCGCACTAGCTCCATCAAATAATGGCTAATGTTTTCCTCCACTTGAATATAAATTATTTATCTTTCATTGCAAAGGCATGTAGGTTATTCGTTCTAGAAACCTAAAACGCTAGTCATCGTACGAATGTAAATTTTAAAAACCAAAAGGCCACTATGATTCATACCTCATTATCATTCATTAGACGTTCATTAGACATTCACTGTTACATATCACCTTAAATAAATATTTGAACAAAGATTTTATAACATTTACAAATGTCCCTTTTCCATAAATTAATTTTTAATTCTTAGCTTTTTTAAATTATTTTTTGGGAACGCAATAAGATAGAGTGTATTCCTTTGAGAATGTCAAGTATTGCAAAATGTACATGGTTTTTCGTGATACATATCGTGCACTTACATCTCAAAAAATAATTTGAGGTCGACAAGTAAATGTACACCACACACACACGCATACTAGTAATGTAATAGCAATAGAATATAATAGAGTGCAGTTCGGCCTACTCAAGTAATTGATTAAACGCAAATATACTTTAAAAATGTCGTGTATATAATAAGAGTATAGAGCTCTATTAATTCCAATAATCTCAATTTAGTAGCAACAGGTCAAATTAGACAAAGAGAGCAAGGTTAGGAAAGAGAGGCATTCTCTTAAAACAGGGTGGGTAACAACGAGACTCGCATATTATCAATACATGTATATTTTTTTGAATTAAAATCACCAGCATTCGTAAGTTTTGAGTAGGAAAGCTGGTCCAGTTACATATCAAATGCACACAAGACAACTCCAATACTTTTTACGATTCTTAATCACAAAAAGCCTTTGTACAATCGTGCATAAATGAGAGCATAGGAATAATTTTGAAATTCGCGCCAGCGCGAAATCAACACTGACTCCTATTGGTCATGTGTATTTTGCGATCTTTTATCATCTCTCTCTCTCGTTCTCTCTCTCTCTCTCTCTCTCTGTTTCGTTTGCAGATATAGTTACATTCCTGAGCGTTTACATTTCCATGAGGCTCCATCATTCATGATTTACACAGTTACAATTGTAAAAGAGCGTAGTGTAGGTTCTCGGGAGGCAAGTAACGACGAGAGAAAAGCGAGTGGCAACTGCTCGTAGCCAATACCACCATCAGATGTATACTATGTTAACGGTAAAGTAATGCATTATCTATTTTCGGAATTGTCCTGACACTTTCGCCTGGGGAGCAGCGAGACTTTGCTGCAGTGTCTGGGAAAAATGTCGGGCGATCAGGAGCAACAACAACAATGTCGAGGGTGCGATATTAAGGATGAGCTAAACTGTTTTGAAGAGCCAGGCGATGATGAACAATCAATCATCGACGTATTCGAGTTTGACGACACCATTCACGACAGATGGTAAGGAAATACAACTAACTATACATGCGGTATTTTAATCTTATTTACATTTATTCATTGTTCAGCATTTGTGTTTAACTTTAAAGATATCACAAAAAATTATCATAAGAGTATCATTTACTTTGTTTACATTATGCTCGTAATCTGTTATTGGTTGAGTTTTTTTGACTAGTAAAAGTCTAAAATAATTGTCAAGTGTTGATATCGTCTTTTCTCTTCCCTGACTTCTACATCTATTTTTTATAATTTTTTATCTATTCTTACATGATATTTGATTGTGCAATAATATTGTTGTTTTTTAAAATATTTATTAGGCTGTGCTCTGCTGGAACTGGATCTAGAAGAAATAGTGCTGAATCCAAGATACAGGATTTGGATGCTTGGCTCCATGCAGATATTATTGAACCAGAAGTTTCAAGTTGTGATTATAGTAGGTTTATTTTATTGTGTTAAGAATTGCGTCGAGTACTTTGTGTTGATTTAAAAAAAATTATTTTAAGGTTTAAGAAAAAATATAGATTCAAGAACATTTACAAGAATTAAGAGACGATCTAATAATCTCAATTTTGAACAAGTAGAAGCATCGGATTCACCGGAAACAATACCTTTTTCTTTGACAAATGTGTGGAAAAATCAAACAATATCAGAGTGTCCACTAGAAGTAAGTTGGTCACCAGTTTCTGAATAATTTTGTCCAAAACTAAAAATATATTATTTTAATATAAAAATAGTAAAAATAATATTTATCAGGAACAGAATGCTTACAAAGAAAGAAGAGATAATATACCAATGATGTTGAGGCCAAAAACAAACCAAGTGCTTGCTGCTTTTTTAAGTGAAAGTCCCTCTTCAATAAGTAGTCAGACAAGTATGGAAGCATTTATGAACATGACTCGGTCAAAAGAAGGAGTTAATTCTGTACTAAGTGATATAAATGAAACAGATGTTAATCATTTTCTGATGAATATATCTCAACCTTCACTTTTATATTCGTCAATAATATCTGATGGCAAAGGAGACGATAGTAGTATACATGCATTAGGTAATGATAGTTTCGTTGATTCACAGATTTTAACAGATTCTATGATGGAGGCAAGTATGTTTAAAGAAGTGCAGGACACTACAATGCTTGCTGAGTTTTTAAAACAAAGTAATGATTCTATAATTTTTGAAGATAAAACTATTTGCAAAAGTCTTAATAGTACTTATACAAATGAAAGAACTTTTGATTATAATTCTTTAAATGATAAGATAAATTCTGATATAAATGAAACATTTACAAATTGCCTTTCACCATTGGAAGATGATATGAATAGAACAAAGATTATAACATCACAAGAAGATCTATTGAATTCTTCTCAAGTCAATACTACTAGATATGATGCATTAAATTATACAAAAGTTATTTCCCCTGATCGTGATAGATCGATAAAAAGTAAAGATATTTTATCAACGACATGTATATTAAATAAGGAAAATGAGATAGATTTAAACCATAAATTAGACTCAACATTATTATTAAGTGAAGAACAATTTGACGTTACATCTCAGATATCTAATATTCCTAAAATCCCAATTCTCCAGAAGGATGTTAGTATAAAATTAAATGTATTAAATTTCTTTTGTAAATAAATTCACCTTTTATTTTTTGTTTTTTAATAATTTTCTCTAGGGGTTAGCTGAAAATTGCAAAAATTCATTAGAAACAACTTTTAATGCACTTCCAACATTACGAGCAGAATTATTACAAGAAGTTCAGAGAAGTACTGCAAATAAATTTGATGCTACACTGGATAATTCTCAGTTGCCAGATATAGAAACTGAGTTTGATATCACATATGATTGTCTTAATACAACTGAACCACTTGACAAAGATGAAGTTCTTGATGCAACTTATGTACAAGTCTCACCGTGCAAGTCTCCAAGTACATTTGAATCTAATAAATTAAAAAAGGATTTTGAGATGATTCATGATTCTATACAAACAAATACTAAATTAAGTAATATTGTTGATATACAAAATACGAAGTACGTTAACATAAATCCTTTTATATTATTATAAAATAAGGTGGTATAAATTTATGATTTATTAAAATTTTTTATTTTTACAGTGATGCAAAAAAAAATTCAGAATTTCAAAATCATTTGTCAGATCAGAATCGATTTAATACATTTCGAAAAGATAGTAAAATCGGTAGTCGCTTATCAATGATATCACAAGAAAACAGTGCCAATAAAAAATCAACAGGAATATCTTCACAGTCTGTTATACCAACTACAAAAAATAATGAGAATTTATATCAACACAGGTTCAATACTTTTTCAAAGAAAATGAGTACAATGAAAAATACAATTTGCATTGACAATAATGTAATTGAGAATAATACAGAAAACAAATTTATAAAACCTGTTGATAAATTACCTAGAAAAATACAGGCACCACGTCAGTTATCAAAACTTCCACAATTTTTTCAAAAATCAAATCCTAATTTAGGTACAAATTTAAAATCAGTTGGAAAACTAACAATGGAATCTGATATTGAATTTAACAAAGGATCACAGCCGAATATTTCTTGTAATATGCATTCATTAAGTAGATTTAAATCGTAATAGGTCTTGGATATTAAAAATAATATTGAATTTTCAATAGGTGACAACACTAGTCGTTCAATGGAAAGCATTGGAAGTACAGCAAGTGTACATAGTGCCCCAGATATTGATGATACACTTAGTATATGTTCTGAAAGTAGTCGAGCATCATACATAATAAAACCAAAAAGCTTTGAAAAATCTGTGAGTACAGATGAAGAAGGTAAAATATTAAATATTTTCCTAAAAATATGCATATAACATATGAAATATAAGTTAGGACCATTTCCATTAATTGTATAATTTTATAGATAAAAAATTTGGTATCCTCAATTCAAAAATTAAAAGGCATGTTCTTGAAAATAATTGGGTAACAGATAAAAACTTGCCATCTCCAATTCTTAAAAATAGTGTAAGAAATTATACAGAAAGTGTTGATAGCAGAAGTACATCCCCTTCGGATAGTGCCGAGTTTAATGCAAAAACAAGCTCACCATTGACAATTAGTCCAGCTAGTTCTGATCAAGCAATAAATAAAATTGGTTTGTACATAATTTTGTTGATAATAATAATAAAAAAAATGATCATTTTATTAAATATGTTTTTAATATACAGAATCTGACGATGGTGGAACTGAAGTTATAAAAGAAAATAATCAAGTAACAGTCAATGTTCAATCTAAACAAATTAAAGTAAGTTTCTTATATTATCTTTTATTTTATTTATATACAATGAAAAGGAATTATAAAAAATATCTATAAAGAATAAATAAAAAGATAAACTAGTTAATAATTTTGAATAGTATTTTTAAAAATATTTTTTTACAGTATAAATAACAATATATTTGGGAATTTAACAGTGATATTAAAACTATATAAAATGATACAAAATAATTTATATTTACAATAATCAAACAATTATAAAAATTAGAATTTCAAAATAAAATGTAAGAATAAAAAAGTATTTATTAAAGAAAAAAAATAATTATTTGTAATAAAATTATTTACAAATTGATTATTTAATTGATTATTACTATTGATTATTTAAGTTTTTAAAACATTAAAAATGTAAATTTAATCATGTTAGAACTAAATTTGATTTAAAATTATATTTTAATGTTTAAATTTTTATAAATTTTGAAATATAAAATTAAAAAATTTTAAATTATTTTATATGATAGTGTTATTGTTTTAAAATATTTAATGCATAAATTTTATTTTCAATATATAGGTACCTAGCTCAGTACCCAATAAAATTAGTTCAACAAAATTAAGACAACCAACCAATTGGGCAGGTGCACCAAATAAAGTTGCTAATAATGCTGTAAGTGGAATTCCAAGACCAGCCTCTCGAATTCCGGCTTTAAAATTCGCGAGGCCGAATTTAAAATAATTTAATTACTGAATTGTAAAAAAAAGATGAGATACTAATTACGATGATTAAAACATGGTACAAATTAATCAGACTCTTTTTGTAATTAAAAAAATTTATATTTAAGTAACTATTTTTCTAATCGAGTTATTGTAAATATTGGAAAAAATGCATTAATAAACTATAGTTTTGTAATTAAAGACAATTTGTAAACAGTACGTGATCTTTAGTATCATGGTATTTTGTATCTCTATTTTAAAATGTTATTACCTTTTGCCATTATTAAATCAGAGAACATATTATCTTTAAAAAAAAATCAAACTGCCATTTAGTATTCTGGTATTAAATACTTGTATAAAAATAGATAATCAATGCTACAATTTGATTTACATAATATAATGCAGTGTTTATATTAACCAAAAATTATTATTAATTTCTACGTTATTTTCTTTAATGATAAAAAATCATACCAAAATGCTCTATGTATGTTTAATTTTTACATTGAAATTGTATTCGATATTATTTTTAAAAGTTCAAATTTAAATTATTTTATTTGTTTATATTAGAAATGTAATTCGTTTGTTTAAATTTTTTTGTATTAAGATTTTTCAAAGATATTTAATATATTGTAAGTAAATATTTTTGACACTGACAAGTGGTATTTTTACATTTAATATAAATTAAAAAGTAAAATTTAAAGGAAGATATATATATATATATGTGAGAGAATTGGAAATATTGACTGAAAATAGAACAAAATATTTAAAATCAATACTTTAAATATTTTGTATAATTCACAAATTAAGGTTTTTTTTATATGAGTACTAATAAAAAAATAAAATATGTAATTAATAAATTTTTATTTAATCAAATTAAATTTATGTTCAATTAGTATTGTTTGTAGAAATTAATTTATTTAACAGTTAATATTATTCATATTAAAATCAAAATAAAAAAAAAAAAATTTTATTTTAAATTAATATTACTGAAGAAAACAACGCAGAACAAATATTAGAAAGATGTGATAAAATTTGAGCAATTATATAATTTATACTTATTATTCTTTCCAGAGATATTAATTAGTTCATTGAATCACTTATTCATAATAATATATTTATGTAGTAAAATTGTTTATACTGAATAATTGTATATAGATTTATAACATTTTTCACTACAATTGTTACTTATTGCATAATTATTGAATGTAAGTGCCTTTAAAATATGTGGCTCGTGAAAAAACAGCGTGTTCAAAATATAAAAATATAAAAGCTGTTAATATTATTCAACTTTAAAACATGTATGAATTTGTTTACATATCAAAACCTTATTTTTTAGATAAATAATAAAGATGCTTACTTTGTAGTCTGTACTACTTTAATAATTTGTTTATGAAATTGTATTATATACAAATGAACATTAAATTAAATTTGATATTTAAATTATTTTGAAATATTAATTCCTGTAAAACTATAGATATAAAACTATGGTTTAAAATGAATAATATAATATTTATGAAAAAAAGTTTATTTACTTCAAAGAACACAGTGCTATATATTTTTCATAATGTTTATATAAATAAATGTATATGTATACAACATACATAAAAATGATGTGTAAAATTTCAAACACAAATTTCTATGTCGAAATAATTTTCAGTTGTAGACTAATGATATTGTATAATATTTAATTATATATTTTTTTTAATGTACATCAAAAAAAAAAAAAAAAATTTAAATTTGTATGAAAATATATATAACTTAAATTTTTAAAACTATATACAACGAATATTTTAATTGAAATTAACCAACATTAGATATTAAAAATGAGTAAATACATTTTTTATTTAAACGTAAATATAAATGAAACATATTTGTTGTAGCAATATGATTATGTAAATGCCCCTTTTAATATATAACAATACGTTATGTTTTTTTCAAATCTTTTTATACATATCAAACTTTACTCTACTAAAATTATTTTGCGGATGTAAATAGCCGCCTCTCATATTAATATTATACAAGATGATTTCTAAAATTAATCATATATTTATATTCTTCACGAAGAATATTAATTTTATTCTATGAAAAATGATATTGTTTCACTCCACACAAATAATACTGTGAGCGTATTACGCTCTATCATACGTAAAATATATACGTATTTGTATATGCAAGATTTTTTTTCTTTTTTTTTTTTGAATTGAACACATAAAAATCATTTCTGTAAATACTCTTAAGTTAATTTGTTATTTAAAAAATTCACTGGTAGTTTCTGTAACCATCGAACGCTATTGAGATCATAAATTTCTATTAGACGCTCAAATTTATCGAACCTCTGATGACGCTTTCAAAAAGAATTGCACAATTCATATATTCCCCATAAAAATAAATAACATTTTTTCACAATTTTACTAAATACAAAATTACATGATACAACTCTGAAAAATAAATCGATTTAAATTATGCAGTAAACTATGTTTAAGATAATCGTTTATTTACATTTATAATTATCATTTATTATATGTTATAAATTCATAATATTTTTTTAGATACTTTTTTAATATTATAAATAAAAAACAACTTGATTTACATAGTTTCATATAAATAATACTATTTCAAATTCATATATTTATATTAGAATTCATAATACAAATGTATTATTTGATTTACAAAGTAAGTGTTAATTATATCATTATTATTAGTATTTCTTAAAATGTTTAATTCATTTTTATAGGGTTTTAAAATGTACATTATTTAGAATTTTAGAATATTCGGTGTCTCAAAAAAATTCACAAAACTTCAATAGCGTTTTCTTGTAGTTTCATTAACAAACATCCAAACGCGAAACGTCGAATATATTATTTTATTATAGTAAAAGAAACTTATTTGTTCTTTTTTTTGTCTTTTTTCTTTGATATGTTCGACGATGATATGACTTTTTTATGATTTGCCAACGTATAACTTTTTAAGTTGAGCAAATCGATTAAAAATGATTGTCTATCGCGTATCGCGTTCAACGACTTGAAGTTATGTCTTATATCTATTTATCTTTTATTATTCGCAAGCTAGTTTGCTATCAAAACTGCTGAGTGCTATAGCAAATGCTTGAAGCGCGCATAAAGGAAATCGATAATCCATTGTAAAAACGTCTTCCGCCACACGGCCAAACTGCATTACAATGTAGTCCACTGAAAATATGTCATTTATTAAAAAAATTAGCAATTATTTATATTAAACACACAAGCACATAAAGTATACGTATATATATATATATATATATATATGGAAATAAATATTTTACCATCGGTATCGTGAACTACTTGAAAATTTTTTACCGAAGCTTGAGTAACGCGACCATGAAAATTTAGGACATAAGATTGAGTATCATCATTCCATACCGGTGTTTTGTTGTGTAATTCTATTAGATTATCCATATTTTTCGATTTATAACATTCTAGAATAAAAGAATTGAAGATGATTTTATTTTAACTTTTCCGACAATTTACAATATCAATAATAATTTTTGAATTTATATAATTACCCAACAGAGTTTCAGTTTCATCTCGTGGGCATACTTGAACTCGTTTTTGATCAGGTGTCATTCCAGGGATTACAACTGTCATTTTACGTGGTCCTTTAAAGCCTAAAACATTTGTTTCGTATATTACCGCAGCTAATTCTTGTCTAGGATTTAATCGTCGTTCTTCTCGCTTGTCATCTTTTAATTGAGAGTAGCCATTATCATATATAGTAAATTGAGTTCCAAGAAGATTTGATCTTAATTTTCCAACAAAAGCTTCTCCACCTCTAGATAAATCAGTTGGATCAGTAGAAATTAAATAATTACTTGTTTTACTCCGTTTTCTTTTACGTCCAGCAAGGAGAAATACCTTTTGGATAAATTATTGATTAAAAATAATATAATACTAAATTATTTTATGAAGTAATTAAAATTAATGTAAATATATTTTTAATTTTACTTTTTTGCCATAATCTCGTTCTAAATGAAGAAAATATGTTGGATAAAATCCACGGTCCATTCCTTTCCTGTCTCTTGTTATTCTACATTTATAATGCATTTTTTTAAGGGCAGGTTGTAAGATAAATTGCTCTATATTTCCCTCTACATTTCCTTCTAGCTCTGGACTCTATTAAAATATATAAAATAATTTTACAAATGAAACATAATATTTTTAGTGTGTATATTATCTTATAATTTATGTTATAATTTGAAAATTAATATTACTCCAGAATGATTATCTCTGTTAATTACTGTAACAAGTCCATCTGATGGTGCTACTCTAAGAGGAGATGCACATGCAAGTGTTTCTGTTGGTGATTGGATTTCAACTGGGGATGATTCTTCTTCTGCTCCATCATAAAAAACACCTTCACCACTAATATCTGTAATGAATTGAAAATAACTATATAATAAAGAAATATTCTAATTTAAATACATTCATTTAGAATTATAGTTTACCTGTAGTTATATCAGTCTCCATTGTTCTATTTTCAGGCAGTGTACTGGTATCTGGATTACCAGGAAGCATCGTGTATTGTAATGGTCCATCGTAACCTGTAATAAATAAAATAATAAATATTATAAAACAGTATCATAATTATATAAATGAATTTGATACACAAATTATTTTGTAAAATAAAGGAATTAATGTGTACCAAATAAGGTGCAATTTAAATAAAAACACAAGTGTTTATTCTTTAATTTTACCAATGTTTGAACAAGGGTACTCTTGTCCTGAGAAAAGTATTTATTATAGACAGGATCACTTAGGATCTGTGATTTATAATTATTGTAATGTCAAATTACAATATATAAATAAAAAGTTTTTGTTTAAATTGCACCTCATTGGGTCCATATCGACTCCTTTATTTTTACAATATGAAAGATACTTCAAACCAATATTTATAAAAAATTATTTTGTTATGTTTGTGTTATAGTTATACCATGTAATTCGTTTTGCCACACTGTTGAACGGCCAGTAAGTTGAGCAGACATGTTAGATGCTTGTATCATTCCACCAGCACCTGTTTGTCTTTTTTGTTTCATTTTTTGGGCAATTAGTTGCCTCTAAAATAAGTAATATTCATTAAAAAATTATCATTAAAATATTCATAACATTATAGATTGAATTAGATCATGAATTTTTAATATATTAATTTCTCAAACTAAATAATAGCAGAAAAGTTGATTTATAATACAAAAAGAAAAATTAATTTTTTGTTAATAAGTCAAACAAATAAAGCATCAAATTAAATACATAAACACCCCATCAATATAAGGTCAATAGGTATATTTTACCAGTACAAAATTACTTTTTTTTCCCAAGTATTGACTAGGTAAATTAAAAAATTTATTATAAATTATTGCCAGTTGGGATATACTATAAGATCAATAAGCGTAATCGTCAACAAAAAGAAAGAAAAAAAAAAAAATGCATACGCATTGTATCGTCGCACATATCAAGAATAATCGACTATTCGAAAGGTTATAAGACCACAGCGAGTTATAGGTCGCGTGCGATTGATTAAGCATAAGCAACTCGAAACCTTTCATTTTCCAATATTTAAAATTCCAATATTTAAAAAAGGAAAGAGGAAAGAAAGAAAGAATGTTTGTACCTGTTGCTCAAGTTTCTGTTGCCTCAAATCAAGGGACGTCATTTAAAAAGAAAAGAAAAGAAAAGCTGATACGAAAAAATAATGAAATATTCAAGTTTTGCTCGACCAGGTCGTTGCCAATACTCGTGGTAGGACTAAAGTTTGTTTACGCTTTACGTCAAGTATATGTGCTCTAGTGTAGGAGTTACCGTTTGCCCGTGGGATGTGCGCGCGTTGATACCACGGCAACCGTTGCCGCGATTTACCACCATATAGGGGATGACAATGATGCCCATTCGATCTATAGGGATATTTATTTAGGGAATCCACGGAACATTGAGTTCCATGGAAATTCGAAAAAATTCAATAAAAACCCCCGTTTACGTGTTTCTTTTTTTGTCGGTACTTTGACATTATATATATATATATTTGCAATTTGAACAAGGATTTCCAATATGAAAAATTCAATTTTTTAGTATTATTTGAATGAGTGGTGTTCTCATATATATATATATATATATTTATTTATATACGTAAATTAAATTTTATTTTTCAAAATTTTCAAACAAACCAATAACAATTAAAATTAAATATTTTTTATATTCTATTTGAAAACGATTCTTTAGCAGAGATTCTCTGCTCATTAGAATGATAAATATAGATGATTGAACTTTCTCTTTATGAAACTCCAAATTGTTGAAATAATTGTGTATAATAAATTTAATAATTTTACTTTTTCATTTTTAAGCGTGAAAAATGGAATTTCTAAAAAAAATACCCATTTTAAAAGAACACCACTCATTCAAATAATACTAAAAAATTGAATTTTTCATATTGGAAATCCTTGTTCAAATTGCAAACCTCCAATAAAGTCATATTCTGTGTTGTCATACGTGTAAGGAAGGTTAGTTTTAATTATTTTAGTGTTTAGTCCATTAGGTTAACTCAACTGATAAGTCCTATCATTGTAGATTATTTAAAATTTTTATTTTTTAATGAAAATAATTTAAAAAATGTAAAGTATATATTCATGTTTTTATAAATGATTTAAAAATAATCATGTCATCAGCACATTTATCAAGTGGAAGATTAAATATAGGATTAATCCAAGAGCAAGCTCGAAAACAATTACTTTATTTACTTGAAAAGTGTGATGGACCAAAGGTACATATTCATATCATAACTTTTCTTATTTTATTTTTTTGAATGGCATTTATTCAATTCAATTTTTAATAAATTCAGGCAATTGTTTGGGATGAATCTCTTGGAGGACCTATGGGCCTTGTTGCTAAATGTGAAACACTTCAAGAACATGAAGTTATTAAAATGTATCCATTAGTGGGTGGTCGTCTGCCACCTGCTGATGTCACTAATGTAATTTTTATTACTAGACCACACCTTAATCTTATGGATTTAATTGCTCAAAACATTCATTGGTATTTAATTATAATTTACTAATGCTATATTTTTATTTAATTTAGTAATTATATTTATATCTAAGTATAATTTTAACAGTGAAGAAGGAAATAAGCAACGTAAAGAATTTCACATATTTTTTGTACCACGCAAAAGTTTACTTTGTGAAAAAAAACTTCAAAATCGTGGAGTATTTGGTAATTTTACTCTGATTGAAGAATTTCCTTGTGATCTTTTTCCATTTGACAATGATTTAGTTTCTATGGAAATAAGCAATGCTTTTCGAGAATTTCATTTAGAAAATGATCCTACTTGTTTATATCAAGTTGCACAAGCCATACAAGGTATGCAACGGCTATATGGAAAAATTCCTAGAATAACTGGAAAAGGACCTGCAGCTACTAAAGTGTGGGATTTAATGCAAAGATTAGATAGGGAAGCAGAAGATATAAAACTAAATAATGTGCAAACACCAGCAATTGAGCATTTGCTTTTAATTGACCGCTCAATAGATTTATTATCTCCATTGGTAACACAATTAACTTATGAAGGTTTAATTGATGAAATATTTGGTATTAATAACAGTAAGTTTAAAAAATATACTAAAATTAATCGATTGTTTCATTACTTAAATCTAATTATAATATATAATATCAATTATTTTCTTTATGTAGCTACAGTAAAATTACCAGCAGAAAAATTTTTAAATTCTGATGAATCACCAACTGTTATGTCACTTGAAAAAAAAAAACAACAGATTATTTTGAATTCAGGAGAAGAGCTATTTGCTGAAATACGGTATGAATTTAATTATAGATAAACTTTCATTAATTACAACTCATCCATATTATATAAATCATTTATTATAATATATTTAGAGATAAAAATTTTAATGGAGTTGGACCAGTTCTTAGTAGAAAAGCAAAAGTAATTTCATCCCAGTTTGATGAGAGACATGGAGATAAAAGTGTACAAGAAATAAAACAATTTGTAGCAAGATTGCCTCATATGTTAGCAACTAAGCAATCTCTAGCTAAACGTATGTAATAATAACAAATAATTTTGTAAATAAACATATACACAAAATTGGTAAAGTTAAATTAAAATTTTATAGTCCTTAAATAAATTTTTTTTTTCAAATTTTATCAAATAACGTAGGTTTTGTTATTTATTTTTCAGATACAACAATAGCAGAAATGATAAAGGAAGTAACTGATTCTACTATTTTTTTGGAAACATTACAAATTGAACAAGAACTATTAAATTGTATAGACACAGATAAACCCAATCCTTATATAGAAGATTTAATTGCACAAGAGGAACCTCTTATGAAAATTTTAAGGCTTCTATGTATTCAGTCGATTACCAATTCTGGTTTAAAAAAAAAAGTTCTTGACTACTATAAAAGAGAAATTATACAAACATATGGTTTTCAACAATTACCAACAATATTAAATTTAGAAAAAGTTGGTTTGTTAAAAATTCAACAATCAGTTAGACAGTATACAGTATTGAGAAAAGCTTTAAGATTGACAGTTGAAGATGAAAGTGAAATTTCACCAAAAGACATAAGTTATGTACATTCAATATATGCTCCTTTGAGTGTAAGATTAGCAGAACAACTAGTACAACCTGGAGGATGGCAAGGTTTAAATGATATTCTTGGACTTTTACCAGGACCTGCATTTTCAAATATTGCACCAAATATAATTTCATCAGGAAGAAGTAAGAAATTTAATTTTAATTTCAATTTAATTTTCAATAAAATAATAAATCGAAATTTCAAATATATTTGTAATTTATGAAAATGTATGTTAAATCATAATATTTATTAGCTTTTATAATTTATCAATTTCTTTTAGTTAAAGCAAAAAATGATTATGAATTTTGTCCACTTGTTACTTAACTTTCTTTATAAAATGTTTTCAGGATTCATAAAAATTAAAATTAAATGTTTTTTTTTCAATTATAAAAGCAGTAACTATAAGTTTTATGCTATCAAAATTTATTTATAATTTTTTTAATTACATAAAAGTGTAGTACGTACCAACTTACATATTTCCATTATTGAAACATTGTTTACTTTAATTACGTAAAAATAAACTATTTTCTAAAACCATCTTTAACAATTTCATAATCTAATAAAAAATTAATGTTTTTCAAATTCAAAATATTTTTTGCCTATCATTGAGTATTATTTTAATACATTTATGAGAATAAAATAAATTTATTATTTTATTTGTAAATGATTTAATAGTGTGCAATTAGATATTACGAGATGTAAAAAAGCAAAAAATATTCATTAAAAGAAAGGAAAAAGGTCTTGCTAATAATAATTACAAATTACTGTAATAAATCGCTAATTATTACGATCGATTCGTCACAGAAATTACACGGTCAATTATGTGGGGTTAGTAATTGGACACGCTAGTACTTTGAAAAACGATGATAGATTGGTGATTTTCACCTCGACTGGGTAAAAAAAAATTTCTCAGTACTTCATAATAGATACCTTTTCTGATGTTGCTTTTCTTATTTCGTAGAATGATAATAGTAACTATATTAGATGCACTTTGAATAATTAGAATATGGGCGATTTTATCTAAATCGAGTAATTAAATAAAATTTATAATAGCATCATAAAATCAATTATTTAATTATAATATAATTAAGAAGAAGAATGTATTAGTGAATTAAATTTTTCCAATTTACTAATTTCAATATGATTATTAATTATAACTATTTATAAAATATAAAATTTCAACGAAAGCTTTTATTTTTTACTAATACAATATTTTTTTAAAAAATTGAATGTCGCAAAATAAAATAAAAACCTTGCTATAATTCTAAATAAATACAAACATCTATATTAAATAATAAACGTGTTTAATTATAGCAATATTTAAATGACTTATATTAATTTTTTAACGATTTATTTATCGATTGATGAAGTAAAGTTGTTTATATTTAAACCTTAAAATTAGTTTATTAGTTTTCTTTCATTCACTTAATTGCCTAATTTTGTATAATTTAAAAATTAATTTTAATAAATTAAATGGATTAAATATAATAAATCTATATGATTATTATTATCAATATATATATATATGTATAATATATATTATTATCATCAATATATATTATTGAAATATTTATTTTTATTCGTCTTTCAACATTTAGTTTTTTTATTTTAATTTTTTTGTTTATTTTAGGAAATTCTATAACTAGTGAAGACTCAACTTCAGAACCACCGAAACTTATTCTTGTATTTTTCATTGGCGGTTGCACGTGTGCAGAAATTTCAGCTTTGCGATTTCTTTCTCAACAAGAGGATTGTAAATATCATATATTTAAATTAAATCAATCGAAATTATGATTAATAAAATATACATTATTTAAATTTTCAGTAAACGTCGAATTTGTAATAGGAACAACAAAACTCATAAATGGAAATACGTTTCTTTCTTCATTAATAGAAGATATGGAAGCAAAATAATGTATATAGTGTATTTTT
Organism: Eupristina koningsbergeri; assembly: GCA_018907245.1. Classification (NCBI taxonomy): domain Eukaryota; kingdom Metazoa; phylum Arthropoda; class Insecta; order Hymenoptera; family Agaonidae; genus Eupristina; species Eupristina koningsbergeri. The sequence goes on from JACCHV010000050.1 coordinate 1,330,986, forward strand.
GTAATGTAATAAATAATAATTTTATTTATAAATGAATTTATATATTTTTTATTAAAAACAATAGTAATACTAAAATTTCATTATTAGTAATGAAATAAATAAATAGTAAAATGTTCTTAAATTAAACAAAAATGTTCCCACTTGTTAAAAATATTAAATTTGTCTAGGATATTATATAAGTTCCTGAGAAAATATATAAAGTTATAATTACATATGTTTTTTATAATTAAAAATTAAGTAAAAATTATATAAATTATATATTTCAAGTTTTAGACCACGGTTAGAATGCGAATCACATTAATTAAGTTGCAGAATCAGGAGAAAAAAATCAAGAGTCAGATTCAATTCAAGCAATTTATTAATGAATTGAGTAGTAGAGAAGATATAAGTAATTGATCGATCTTCATTCCCAAAAATGATCCACATCAGAATTATATTCTTCTACAGCCCGTGGAATAAAACACTTTCGTTGTTCTTTCTCATTTCAGCCTTTCTAATCTCGTGGAAAATGCACTTTTTAATGAGTTGAAATAAATCGAATAAAATCGTTACGTAGTGTCTGTTTTATATCGGGTGTTGCATATCTGTGAGATAAGTAAACTCAACAGTGTACGTGACACATTACAATTGATAAAATGGTTTAAAAAATAGGTATATATTTATCGACTAATATATTGTACAGAAGTATTTATGTCATTGATATAACAAAATCAATATGTGGATTAAAATATAAATCATAGTTATGTATATTACTTGTTGAAATGTTGTATTGATGTAAAAAATAAATTGAATATATAGTTTAAATTAAATGGATTTTTTTATGACAAATTGGTTTTATTAACATCCTATGTAATGTAAATATTCTGATATAGTATCTAATTCCATAATTACATTACTCTAATTTAATTAACTTTAGAAAATGCCTATTATTTTGTTTACTGGTATGTATTAAATATTTGTTTATATAATACTTTTGTATAATATGAATAAATAGTGTTAATGCAATAATAAAGTAGTTCAGTGATTATTATAAATATGAAAAAGTACATTTAATTGATTATTAATTATAATTCAATTACAATCATTTTTTCTACACTAAATTAATTTTTCAATCTATCACAAATAATGTATTGTGAACATTATGATATGCTTAAAGGTATATTTTAATTATCAAATTCTAAATATAAATTTCATTTAAAATTAATTTGCGTCAGTGTTTTAAAAATACAGGTGGATCGATTAGCAGACGACAATAGTTTTATTGACAGAATAACAGATCATTGTATACTAAAGATATCCACTATATGATGTAGTCTGTCAACAAAAGTTATATTGTTGGTTTCGGCAAAATTAATCAATGAATTTATTTGAGCATTATTTGTATTTTATTTTATAAATATTTAAATGTATACTTTTAAATATGTAATGATTTCATTATAATAATTAATAATTTTATATTAAATATTTTAATTTTTAATACTTTTGAAATTGTAACCTGCAAGTTAAGCATTACACTTGTTATTTAAGCTAAAATTATACACTACCAAAAATAAATCAATATCAACAAAATAGAATATAATCAATTTAATGTGAATCAAAATATTATTCATTGGGTGAATAATTGTTAATATAAAAATAAAAAGTATATTAATGCTTTGTGTTTTTCAATTTTAAAATTTTCAAAATTATTATTATGTAACAAAATGGTAATTTTAATAGTTCAAAATTAAAGTAATTATCTAGCTTTTTAAACGTTTGAAATTTAATTCAGTAAATTATTATTTTTTCAGAAGCAACTTTTAATTGTAATTTTATAGGTTACATTAAATGTGTAAATATATTAAAAATAAAAGCAATACAATAAATTTGAGATGTGTCCTGCATTATTAGAAAATGAAGAAAGATGTTTTGGAGGAATGACTTTCTTTGCCCAAAGTCATCCAGCTGAACTTTGTGGCAGTAATGGTCTTCCATTAACTCCAAATTCAATAACAATATTAGGAAAATCTCAATTCATGAAAACTATTCATCATCCTAATTTGTCAACATATTTAGACATTATACGTAGCAAGCATGGTAAATTTTTATTCATTATTTTTATCACTTTTATCAATTATTTAATTTTATAAAATAAAACATATCATTTTTAGAGCGAACTATTGTTGTTGCTGAATATAGAGGTGAACCTCTTGCTTCAAAAGAAAATTTATCTAATAGTGATATTATTAAAATAGCATATCAATGTTTAGTTGGATTAAAATATATGAATGAACTTGGTTTAGTACATAGTCATCTTAATCCAGAAAATATCCTTATTGATAAGGATGGGAATGTTCAATTATATAATTTTGGGTTGTATTATATGACTGATCATGGAAAAAATGTTTCTTTTCCAATTGGGTATTTTATTCAATCATTTTTGATTAATTTTTTCAATTATAGTATTATACATATTTTGAATATTTTAGATGCCCAAAATATACTGCACCAGAAGTTTTTATACATAATGGTGTAAGAGGTATTAAGGTAGATTCATGGTCATTAGGAATGATTATTGCAGAACGTTTATTAAGATGTACTCTTTGGCCAGGTGTTAAATTATCACAATGCTTGAGAAAAGTTCTTAGTTTGATTCACACTGAAAATAGTGTATTCGAACGACTATCACGTGAAAATAATTGTTTTCAGATTTATGAAGTATGTATATTGTTATATTTCATAAAACGTATTTACAACTTAATAATTTTATATTACATAGGAGCTTCCTCAAGATATAAAAGATTTTGTGAATGATTGCCTTCAAATAAAAACTTCATTACGCAAAACACCCGAAAATCTTTTAAATTCGTTAATTTTTGAAGAATTTTTAAAATTTGATGCAAAAGCAAAGGAAGATAAATTATACAAAAATGTCATAAGTCGAAAAATGGATGAACTGTATTATTTATGGCAATTGGCAGGTGGTGATATATCAATAGAATTAAAAAAACAAGGTTTAATTCGTTCAAGACCTCCAATTTTATCAATTCCCAAGTAATTTTTTTTTTTTTTTTATTAATACATATCAATAATTATTTAATATTAATGTTTAAAATTAATTATTAAAGTTTAGTAATTTTACTTGGACAAATGTTTGGCCGCCGTGATACAGCAGGATTGCTTGATCTTCGAATAATAAAAGTATCATTCGATACTTTAAATCAAAGATTGTCTCATGTACCTTATGTTGCTAATTATCCTCAACTCACTGGCCAGTAAGTAAATTTTTTATTACATATATTAATTCTGAAAATAGATTTTATATGTCAATTAAAGTTATAAAAAATTAATTAAATACTGAAAAATTACAGAATGTATACACAAGCACAAGATGACCCAACTGATACTGCATCCGAATTACCATTAATTATTAGAGAAAGAGATACAGAATATCAATTTTATCGTATTGTTTTATTTGAAAGATTACTTCAAGTAATTTATAATTTATTTTTTCAATTCAATCTTTTATTGGTTTTAATTTGAAAAAAATTAATTTATAGATTTACCCACTTACAAGAGATGCTATAATTCGAGAAGCTCATAAAGATATTCCACCTCCAGTAAGAGGTTCAGTGTGGGCAGCACTTTTAAATGTTTCAAGAAATATTCAAAAACGATATGATATGATTGATAAGGAAACACCTACTCATACAGATAGACAAATTGAAGTTGATATTCCTAGATGCCATCAATATAGTGAACTATTATCATCTGGAGCTGGACACGAAAGACTTCAAAGGTTATTAAAAGCATGGGTTAGAGATAATCCACATTATGTGTATTGGCAAGGCCTTGATTCACTTACTGCACCATTTTTATATTTAAACTTTAATAATGAAGGTAAGTTGTATTTATCCTTAAATTCATATTACAACATTTAAGTTAATTTTGTACAATTGCTTAAAATAATTTTTGTTTTAGCTCAAGCTTTCGCTTGTTTATCTGCCTTTATACCTAAATATCTTCATAAATTCTTTTTAAAAGATAATTCTGTTGTAATTCAAGAATATTTAGGAAAATTTTCACAAATTATTGCATTTCATGATCCACAATTAGCAAATCATTTAAAATCTATAAATTTTGTACCAGAATTATTTGCTATACCTTGGTTTTTGACAATGTTTTCTCGTAAGTTTCTTATCTACAAAAAAATAATTTATTGTGGAATTAAATTAACTACAGTATTTTTTTTTTTAGATGTATTTCCAATTCATAAAATTTTGCATTTATGGGATAAGCTTTTATTAGGTGATTCATCTTTTCCACTTTTTGTTGGTTTAGCAATTTTAAAACAACTAAGAGATTCTTTATTGATATCTGGATTTAATGAATGTATTTTACTGTTTTCTGATCTTCCTGAAATTGACATAGAACTTTGTGTTAAAGATTCAATGTCAATGTATCAAAAAACTCCAGCAAGTATCACTTATAGAAAACATCAGTATAATCAATCAAAGGTTTGTATAAAATAACAGTTTTCAAACCTTTTTACAAAAGTATTAATGATAAAATTATTTATATTAGGCTACTAGTTGGTCAGATCCAGAGCCTGGAACTGAAAAGATGCCAAGAATTAGTGTGGATGATTTTCTTGACTTATTAAACAATACTCCTGAGAGAGTTATTGTTGTTGATATTCGAAACAATATACAGTAAGAAAATTTTATATTACTTTAATATATAAGTGAACTTAAACTTTTTAATTTGAACTTTAATATCATTTTCATTTATCAAATTTCTATTTTTCTATTATTACATTAGTATATAATGTAATATTATTTAAAAAAGTAAAAATATGAATTTTAAAAAATATTTATTAAAATTAAAATTTTGAGAAATGAAATTTATTTAATGCTTTAAAACTTGTTTTTTATAGATTTGAAAGAGGTGCTATTGCCAATAGTATAAATATACCTTTTACAAGTGTTCAACTTGCCAATGTTCAAATTGATAGTCTTGGACCACAAGCCAAACCCCTTGCCGAAAATAAAAATAGTATTGTTGTAATAATTGGTCCCAATGATCAAAATAATGCTCTGGTTGGTGGACACATATTTTTATTTAATTATGAATTTAAATTTTGTTCTACATATGTTTATTTATTTAGTTTGCAGATTTTCTTACTAGTTGTCAAGTGCGTGGTATTTGTTCATTACAAGGTGGAATTTATGCATTGCGTTCACGATCATTGAATTTAATACATAAATAAGTTGTTTGAATTATTTAAAATTAATTTTAAATTAAAATTAACTTTTGTATCAGATATATATCTGTCACAAGGATTAACAAAAATATAAAAATCTTTGTATAAAATATAAAGACATTTGAAGACTATATTGTGATAATTGGTTTAAACAAAAAATATTAACATTTTGTCATCATTTAATTGAATTGTAAATATCACATGTAAAATAAATTTTTTATCTTTATTAAATGTTATTGTTCATTATTATCATTATTAATTTAAATGTATCATGCATTTCATGTTGTTACCATAGTAACACAGTTCAAACATTAGTTTACTATATCATTGGTTAAAGAAGTGCATTATTAAAACATGTATGAATATATGAATGTAAACAATTACTTATTTATTAAATAAAAATCTTTTTTTTTGTTTACAATGGATAGTCACATATCACCAAAATTTAAAAAGTGGATAAAAAAGTGTATAAACAATGAATTTTCAGATATGATTGATGATAATTTAAGTAAAGATAGTAATCCATATGATGTAGCTCAAAAAATAATAAATTCAAAAGAAATGAAAGAATTAACTCATGCTATTAAAAGCTCATTTATTCAACAAATTAATACTTCAAAAATATCTGAAAGACAACATTCTACTTTACAATCTACTTCACGTTCTACTTCAAATTCCCTTACAAATTCTTGTTCACAAACTTCGCTTTCCTATGTAAGTGATTTGTCTGGAGATGATTGGTCACTTAAAGGAAACATGGATGAATTTGGTCAATTCATACATCAAATGAGTTATGATAAACCAGATCATGTTAGGCTCGCTGGTTATGAAATTTTACTCCAAAATGAACTAGCTAATATTTCAGAAAATAATTCATGGGAAGCTCTTTTAAAAACTTTAAGAGATGGACTTATTGATGATAGCAGATCTATTTTTGAAGCTAGTTTATTAGTGCATGCCAAACTTTTAAATTATTCATGTTTTTATGATGTTTTTATGAATTTAATTGGTGCCTTTCTGGAGCAGTATCACTCACAAAAATTATTTGATACTTTACCTTCTATATTAAATGGTGTCAATTTTAAAATTTTTTTACATGAAAAACTTTTTAGAATTATAAAATTAATTATAGACAATCATGAAGAAATTTTAAAAGGTATAAGAGCTAGTGATAAAAATGTTGAAGAAATGATGGAACAATTTATTTCTTTTTTATGTTTACAATCTGCTATAAATACTGCTCAGATGAAACCTTTAAATACACTACACATATTATCAATTATTGAGCCTCAAGCCAGTTGGAGTAAGAAATGGATGCACAATTTAATAACAAGAAAAATGTTATGTACAGCTATTTCAAAATCACCTAGTTTAATTGAAAATGTTATACAATATGTTAAAAGAGGATTAGAAAATGTACCAACATGTATTTCAGCAACTATTTCAGACGAACCATTTGATGTATTTATTTCTGGAGATTCAGTAGAAACACTCACATTTTTACATTGCTTAAACTTATTAACTCAGCTTTGTAGCCATTCTACGGGACGTACATTACTTTTAGATATGCAAACTGAGGACTCATTTTCAATACCAGAATTTCTAAAGGTTTTGTTGAATTTCCTAAATATGTTAGCTATTTCAGAAGCATCAAATGGTGTTTATGAGACAGTGCAAACTGCATTATGTGAATTATTAAAGAGAACAAATGTACTTTATGATGCAAGATTTTATCAAGTAGCTTTAAATCCCCTTGTACAGTCAGAAATAAAAATGTGGCCTCATACATTGGATGTTTTGTATCATATGTTGGATACACCAGAAGGTTCAACATTTCTTATAACTGAGTATAAAGTTAGTTCATCGCCATTAAAAAAAAAAAATTATCGAAATTATCCAGTTGTAATTATTCTTATTTATGCTTCTAATCTTTTGAGGCAACCAATTGGTGTGCTAAGCATTGAGCACGTTATAAACTTATTTGCAATTATTGGAAAACTTTTTAATATTTATGATATTTTTTATATTGTGGAAGGAATTGTAAGACAACATTTTTATCCTAGTATTACATACATGTACAGTAAATTAGATAAATATTATTTAGAAAATGAAAGAAAAACGCAACTTCTTCACAAGTAAGAGTATTCGTAACTATCCAATTATTTACGTATATATTTAATAAAATATTTTATGATTATTTAAAAACGCAATATTAATATTATATTCGTTTCTATTTATTACACGAATATTTTTGTTTTTTGTTCTGATAATCAATTTCTGAACTAGCATAATAAAACTTAATTATGCAATTAAAAATTATAAAGATCTTTTTTAAATTCACCAAATAAATCTCTTATCATTTATTTATTTATTTCAGCGCAGTTAAAGAGATGTTACTAAATATTGTATCTTTACCCTGGGGTCTTCAGATGTTATCTAATGAATCATTAGTCTTTAGAGAATTAATTCGTGGATCAATAGCTTCAGTTCGGACTTCATGGAGTGCTTTTAATGTAATCTGTTTCATATCAAATTCCGGTTTTTTTAATTGTGGTGTAGACACTTTATTAGATCTTTCGCCTCATGTTTTATCAACATTACTTATTGACCTTACGAAGATTTTGGAAGATCCACATCAATTTCATGATCCATGGGAAAACACTGATTTTAAAGTTTTTCTTCACGTGCTTGCTTTATTTTCTTTGAATACCAATTGTAATTAAATTATTATTAATTTTTATAGGCAGAGGTGAATTGAATTACTCAATTACAATTCAATAAATAATTTTTAAATATTTTACTTTTTTTAAAACTATTTATTAAATAATAAATTATAAAAATAAATGATCATTGATACAAAAATTTTATATTTTAAACAACACTTATTTTAATTCATTTTCTAATAAATACATGAATCAAATTTTAAATTTATACGATTTTTAAATTTAGATAAAAAAATCTTTCTATATATGTTTGATTAATAAGCTTTTCGCCTCTGATTAAGGAATGTGATGTATTAATTAACATATATAATTGATCGTACCTGCGGTGTGTAAACAAATGCTCTGTCCAAACAAATTTTGAATTAATTTCAATTTATGTATAACAAATAATTTTATTAATAAATTAATTATATTTACATATACAATTACAAAAATTAATAGTCAATGAATAATTAACTATGAATTGTATTCAAATTTAAAAGTTTATTCAGCTAATAATTAAAATATTATAGTACGAAAAAGTAAATTATTAATTTTTACATCAACAACTTTTAAAGATTGAAGTACTTTTTTATCATATGCAAAATACATTAATTTATTAAAAATAATCATAGATTATGTTTTTAATAATTTAATATATTTTGTGATACATAAATTATATTTCATTTGTTAACTTACTGTTGGTACTGCATATCATGTTATAAACAAGTGTTACTGCATGTATTATTAAAATTTTTAAAAAATTTTATAATTCTTAAGTAATTATTAAAGTATTATATATTAAATTTTTTTATTTAGGTTTTATATCATTTATGAGAAATGATAATCAAAATGACGAGGAAAAAGAAAATGAATGTCCTGCAAACCTTTATGAACTGTTTCAAAACTTCATAAATGTTGATTCACTGTATCATCATCTTGGACTTCTTTCACTTAAAATTATACTTTGGAATTTAGATATTTATATTTATTTACTCAATATGTTAGATTTTCAGGTAAAACAAAATTTTATATCGTAAAGTTAAAAAAGTCTAAATAGAATGCATTATTTTAAAATAAGAATTTTTGATAAAAACTTTTAGTTGTAAAAATCAATTATTTAAATATTATATTATGCATTCCTATTGTATACTTATTTTTAATAAGTTGCGTTTCGAATTCATTATTTCTTACTCACACTACTAGAAATAAGAATATTAAAGAATACATTTTTTAGGATAAATTGTTAGAATTTCAAGGATATGGATGTTTGGAGCACGAAGACAAAGCCGAGAGCAACGCTACGTTTATTATTGATGAATGTAGTTTTCTTCGGCATATAATTTTACTTAACAGCTATTATGTAAGGCACAAGCGAAGTGAATATTCGATTCTGCCAGAAGAGAGTCTACTTTTTTCAAAATTACCTCCTCCACAAGGAATCGATGATTTCGTTACAGAGAAATCTTCGCACTCGGAATTAATACGTTGGTTGAAAGATAATTCCTCAACTTCAAAGGATAACAATTGGATTTTACAAACTCAAAAAGTTCACAAAACTTCTTCTGATCCTATAGAAGTAATTATTAGCCTTAAAAGTAATTGTATTAGAGGCTTTTTTTTATTAATGTACATCATTGATTCATGAGAATAATACTTAAATTTGTCTTGTTTATAATTTAAATATTCTATTAGCAATTTCTAAGAAACTAAAACAAATAAATAACTTGAATTAAAAAATTTAAGTTTGCTTAAATATAAATAAATAATACTGAACAATGTATACATTAACCGATAGAAAGTATTGACAAAAAAAAATTATTTCATTAAATCGGAAATTATCAAATTGCTTAAATAATAGTAATAATATGACGGCTTACAAAACTATTCTACTTTCTTGAAGTATAAGTCCTGTACCTTAGAAATTTAAAAGATGAAATAAATAAATATTTTATATTAATTTCATTTATTTAATTATTTAAAAATAATAAATTTATTTGTTATACTAAACTCTGAAAATACCATTTCTTATTTATTTCAAAATTATAAATTATATTGTTTAGTTTTCAATTCAAAAATTAAATTTTTTTTACTAAAATAATTGACATAATTGAATAAAATTATACTCAATTTTTGTGTAAAAAAATTCTTTTATTTTGCAGAATTCAGTATTATTAGAATTATTGAACCAAATGGAACAAACTATTCCAACGATTGAAAAATTAGATCAATTTAAATGGAATACAAATTTTCAGATTAATGATAATTTTTGGTTTCCAGAAGAAAATTATGGAATCGATTTAGTGTTGCATTATGGCACAATTAATGGATTGATAGAAAATAATGAACAACTAAAAAAAAATTTAAAAGTATTTATTCAATCAACACATGATTTTATCAATTACAAGAAATCGATAAGTTTTGAAGGCTTCGATTGGTTTTTAGCCACAATTTTTCTAGTTTGTAGTGGCAATATAGACAAGTTAGTTTTTTTTTTTTAACTATAATATTAGTATTTATTATATTTATAATTATCTCAGTTGGCCGCGAATCAATCTTTATCTAACTTAAATGATAATTTTATTAACAATTTATCTAATGCAATAAACATTTATATCGCACAAATGTTAACTAAATTAACAGTAGTTAGATTATGAGATTGACTCGAGCTGACCAAATATCATCATTGACAAATCGGGTCTCAGGTTGAAAACTTAGTAATCAGAAGTATAACATTATTATACTTAACTCAGATGTTTTCATCATCACAGACGACTTCTAACGTTTTATAATCATAATTTTTGTCATTATCACTTTTAAACCATAAATTTAATGTGCTTTATTAATTAGTTTTTTAAACGAATCTAGATCAAAAACATATGTTTCACAAATGTTACGACTGCCAACAACAATATTCATTTGGCCTATCTTAGCACGAGTAGTCGATGAAAATAATGCAGAAGAATCTTCTACAAGACTCTTGTTTGCTCATCTTCTTGAAAACGTTATTAGTCACGAATTTCCCACAGTAAAATTTGTATTAAAAGTAAGTTTTTTAAGAAGTTATTAATTCTATCTCATATAATTAACTTTTGTCTAATAATATACAAGTTATTTTAAGAACCTCTATGAACTTTGAATATCGACAGTTATTTACCTTCATTTTAATTAATAACATGTATATATTATCATTATAATTCCATGTTAAAAGATATTCTATTAGTTAAATATTTAATTTTTTTTTTTTTTTTTTTTAATTTTAATTCATCAATTATAATCAAAATTTGAAATAATTGATGATATAATCTTAATGTGTTAAGAGTGATCAAAACCATTTTTTAAATTACATACCAATGTTATACGTATTTTATAGTTATTATAATAGTTTATTTAAATAATGAAAGTTATTAATTATTCTTAATGTACTCTTTAATTTTAATATTAATTATTTTCAAATAACAAAAAATTTTTTATTTTATAAATGCTTCATACAACAATAAGCCACTTTATTCTTAAAAATACGTTTTTTGAATAACTAAATTTTATTACAACTTTAACTAATTTAATCAAAAGCTAAAATTCATTGATACGATAGTTATCCACAATAATTTATAAATTTTTATAGAATGAATGATTTAAATTTTATTTATAATTTTTATTTATAGAATGAATGTGGACTTTATTGGTGGATGATTTGTGATAGATTAATTACACAATGTTTTTGGGGAGTTCTTCCATGGAGTGAAATTATGCATTACTTTACAATTTGTATACTATATCCACCTGATTATATATTATATTACTGTGTATCTCTGTTAAATCATTGCGAGATTGATATAAAGAAAAATATCATAAAGGGAAAAATATGGCCAGAAAATATGGTAAGCAGTAATATACAAAATATATTATTTTGATTGAAATTTATTTACATTGTTTAAAATTTTAAAGATTTTAGAAGATTACCGCTATCATAGTCAAGTTGGATTCATGGATCGTTTAGGAAAAAGATATGGAGGAAAAGTTCTTCCACCACTGATACAGCAAAAATTTAATTTTCAAGATAAATATAATTAATTGAATCTATATGATAAAATTTATCACATTTTGTACAATTGTCTAATTATAGATCTTAATGAAAATGATAATAAAATTAATCTTAGATAATAAAAAAAAGTAAAATTATTTCACTTAAAAAAATAAATGGTGTAATTACAGTTAAACTCGTTTTAACTTTTATTGATAAATATTCTTTTTACATAAATATGTTTTTAAAATACAAATTATTAAATTGTTTTTATTGATTAGTACTACTGCAAATTGATTAAATGCAAACATATTCATGTTATTGAAAATTGAAAGTTAAAGCGTGAGAAACTTATGTAAACACTTGTTTTAAGATATGCATTTACAAAATATCTATAATACATAATATGAAAGTTATGTAAATAAAAATAATGATACATAGTTACTACAAATTAATTAATTTTTAAACAATATTACATCAAAGAAGATTTTATGCTTTAGCTATTGTTTTTTTTATTTTCTGCTAAAATTCACAAATATCAAAATTAGCAGTTAAAATAAATGTATTTCATAGTTTTGGGCACTAAAACTTCTTGAAATTATACCAAGACTTTAACGTCGATTGGAATGAATGTTAAGACATTAGTAAAACGTCATGAATATCAGTTACATTTTTGAACGTTATCAAAAGCATTTTCGCGTATATACAAATAATGTTCTTATACATACATTTTTATTTATTATTCTTCGTGAATTGTAAATAGCTTAACTGCTTCACTTAGTTCATCACACTTTGTTTCTCTTGCAAGCACCTAATTAAAAAATAAAATTATATTCAGTAATACATTTTTACAAATAAATAAATGCATTCTGTAAAAATATTATTTCTTAAAATAAAAACACTTTAAATATTGTGTGTAAAAAATATTAAAAATACTATATTGATTGGCAAAAATATATTTTTAATAAATCTTCAATGAATATAAAAACCAATATTTACCTGTCTAGCAATTGACATTCGATTAAAAATATTCCATAACACGATACCAACAACAATCTTATCACGCAAGTAAAAAATTACACCCTTTGAGTAATCTTCTTCGGTTTTAGAGTTCCCTTCAGAATTCTTGGATACATCCGTTTTAGATGAATCTAATTTTTTATCAGTAGTATTTGACTGCGCTATTGATTCTTTTTTATTTCCATCATTAGTTATCACCTTAAAAATATTATATTTATTATTAAATGTTATATAATTAAATAATAATAATAATAATAATAATAATAATAATAATAATAATAACTATAATAATTTGTCAGTACTGTAAATATTTATTGTAATATAAAACTTTTATTAATTATTCATTAAATATTATTTATGATTTATAATATTTAAAAAATATCTTTAAATATTTGAAATAAAAATGAAATTAAAAATAATACTAATAAACAAAAATTCACGTTAACACTAACAAAATTTTGTTATTAGTTGTAAATATTTTTAATAATAATTTTATTTTTATTAAATAATAAAAAAATTTGTATTGCTATATTTTGTCATGCATGAAATTAGAATTTATTTAAATATGTAGTTTTTATTAGTTTGCTTTGATTAGGTCGTCACTAGTCTGTGGCGCACTGGATCAAGTTAGGGCGACATAATTGCATTTTTCCCACCCAACTGATCACCCTCTTCCAACCTCTATCAAGGTAAGATACGCGGTGTATAAATATTATTAATAATAACAATTATAACATATTATCTTAAAAAATATACCTCTGCACTTTTTAATTCATCTTTGCTAGAAGTATCGTCTGTATTTGAAGATTTATCTGACTCTGTTGGTTTAGCAAATACTCCAATAGTATCTAAATTTGAATTTATAATTCCAATAGCTTCAAATCCAACTTCTTGTCCAAGATCAGACCAAAGCATTGATTGATGCATATAAGGTTTGCGTCCACCAACCATATTTTCACCAGCTAATTTACCAGATATCACTGCATTATCATGATGCTCTATTCTTCTTCTCCCTAATTTGACATCATAGAAACATGCAGCATCACCTGCAACCCACAAATTACTTCTTGCTTCTAACTCAGCATTTACTAAAAAGCCACCTTGGTCAGGATCAACTTCTAATCTAGATTCCTTAGCTAATTTTGTATTTGGTGTTACACCAACTGCTACTACAATGAGATCTGCATCTAGCTGTAAGAAGATTATTTTTATATAAATATATATTACCTTTTAAAAATTATAAATAATAAGATAAATACAATAAAATGTAGTAAAAATTAATTTTAAATATTTGCATTGCAATGAGCACATTCATTGTTAAAAAAATTATCAAGAAATGTCGCGCTTAAAGAAAAAATTGTTTTCCTAGTTTTTCTCTATTTACGGCATTAATTTGACGGAAATGTATCTAATTATATAAATAAGTACTTTTCAACCAGATGAGAAAGGCATTTTTTTTCATACCCATAGTTTTAGAAAAATACCTTAAAGCTGTTAAATAGAACTTAATTAAATATTGTGTATCAAACACTCGAAACTACAACTCAGCATGAAGTAGCGCCTCATTGTAAAATATGCCGTAAATATTAAAACAAGTTATGACACGTTAGAGTATTCTATTAATATCATCAACAACATATACATACAAAATCTGATAATCATATATGAATAATATATTTCAAAAAATTTAAATGTTAAACTCGAAATAAATGATCATTTACTTTGATAAATATAAAAAATGAATCTCTAGAACTTTCTACTAATGTCTAAACACCAGTTGAAGGAAAAAGATTTGTTAAAATACAATATAGTACAAATAGAAAAATAATTATTTTCAACTTACAACTTGTCCATCCGTAAGCATAAGAGTCATTTTACCATCTACCATTCTGCAATCATGAATTTCTACATTGGGTACACATTGTACACCCTCTAATTCTAAACGTTTAGTAACCCATTTACCTAAATACTCAGGTAAAACTTGTGCCAATATATGTTGTTCTTTAAAAACTTGACAAATTTTTTTGTTTTTAGATGAAACTGTTAATAAAACATTGCATTAGTTTTTGTTCTTATTATTACAATTATTATAACTTACAATTTCGTGCAAGAGAAGTTGATAACTCTGATCCTAAGAAACCTCCTCCAATAACAACAATGTTCTTAATATCAGAGTTATTAGCAGTACATATTAATTTAATATAATCTTCCTTTGTTCTGAAGGGTATAACTTTTTTTTTGATATCATTACTCGCTGACTCAAACACGGCTAAATTTTTTGGTGATGCACCTGTCAAATAAAATTTATTGCATAATTAATTTAAATATTTTTTAATATTTTATTAGAATTAAAAATGATTTTATAAAATTTTTTAATGAAATCATACCAGTAGCTATAAGACACTTATCATATTTTATTTCACGATCATCTTGTAGATAGGCAACTTTATTAGTAGGATCAATTTTTTTTACATTCCATCCAGTAGCAACTGCTACACCTCCTTTTTCTGAATTTTCTAGTTCATCAATTTTAGTATAAAATTCCGGTGGTTCATAGAATAAACTGGTAAAAAGGTGAATAATTATTACATATGCCACCAAAAAAAAAATTGAACATATTAAATTGAACATAAAAATTTTATTTATATCAACAATTATCAAACATTTCACTTTATCATTACCTTCTTTTTGTTCCATTCCACTGCTTAAAAATTAATTTAGATAATAAACTTTCATCTTTATTATACCATATTTCTTTGGATAACGGTGGCCTCATGTATGGTAAATCAAATTCATTGGTAACCATTAATACCTACATTAGTATGACCAAAAGTAAAATTATATTGATTAGGATCAACTATAAAAAAAATTAAAATTTATTCAAGACTGTGTAGACTAATTTTACCTTAGCTGTGGGATCAAGAGCTTTTATTGAACGAAATGCTGAAAATGCAGCTGTACCAGCTCCTACTAACAAATATTGTACTTGCTCTGGAAATGTAGCAGAATTTTCAGGATTTCTAATAGGTTTAATTTTTTTTTTCTCACATATAGTTAATGTTTCTAAAAAATTAATATTTAATATATTTATCATAATTTAAATTATATAATATTTTTAAGTATTTAAAAAACTTACTTTTCTGCTTTTTTTTTTCTTTTGTTGGAAACCATTCAAAGTACTGATAAATAAAAATAAATAAATTTTTAGAATAGTTATAAAGATATACATTATATTTATGTTTAATTTCTACATTGTAACTTTGTAAAAAATTTTATATTGTTTGATTCAACAATAACCTTAACAGGTAAAACAAACACTTACTGCATATGTAGAAACTCCAGCTAATATAATTGCAGCTATCACATGTTTCCAATATTTAAACCCTGGATCTTTATTTCCTGGATCTCCTGGTTTAAAACAATCTTCTTGATAATTTGGGTGACAATCAGGTGGACAAGAATATGTTTTATCTTCACAAAGAGGACGAGAAAGATTTGGTTTTGAATTTTCTGGATATGGTATAGGTGGTGTTGATCCCTGTAGAGGAGATGCTGGGGATTGTGGTGGCGGAGGTGGAGTTTCCTTGGTATATTTTGTGCTTGGTATGCATTCTTCAACTGTAGCTGTTTTTCCTGTTTTATCTTTTTTACTTTTTGAACTATACCTCAGATAATCTATACTTAAAAAATCTAAAAATAATATATGTACATATCAGTAAGACTACAATTAATTTAATTTAAAAACTTTTTTTAATATGAAATAATTTAAAAAAAAACTTTAATAATGCATAAATAAAAAATGTATTAAGAATAGTTTGATTAATTACACTTTTTAAATAGAATTTAACAAAACATGTTTATAATATAATCTTCTTTCAAGTATAAATACATCAAAAATTTAAAATTATAATATTAAAATATACAAAAAAGGGTACATATGAACATATATGTGTATACATAAATTTATTTCAAATTTAACGTTTTGAAATCATTTTTACATTGAATAAAACAGTTTCCTTAGGAATTAATTAATTGCGAAATAAATTTTTGTATCAAACTAGAAGAAAATTACGTAAATAAATTTTATTTTTTATTGTTTTTTTTTTTTTTAAAGTAGTAGTTGAAAAAAGGCATAAGTTTTCCTTTTATTTAAAAAATTTATATTATCGTTGTAGAACAAAATAATTAATAAAAAGTTGAGGTTATGCTTCCCAGTGCAAGCTTCCAACACGCGGTTACTTTTTATTGTTTTAAAAAAGCCTCATGATTGAAACATTTTATTTGGTAAAATTATAAGAAAAATTTGAAATCATCAATTAAAATTGAATGAAAGTGATTCCCAGAGTAAAATAATGGAAAGGGGGAAATGATTGAAGACATGAATGGTGTGTGTGGCCCCAGCGTGACCGGTCTCTCCTTCACCTTCTCAAGCTCTGATTTAATGGTTAAACCAACTTACTTACCTATAGATTTTGGAAATTTGAGAATGTTTTTAATGTGTGTACGGCTGGTTATTCTTGACCATTGCCCAGCGATCCTACCATAATTTAACATTTTGGCCCTCCAACTATATTGCCGTACATAAACATACGCACACACGCGCGCACGCCCGCACGCACACTCAAAGTCTTCGGCTCATTACGCAACATGGTGGCCCTCGTATACGTGCGAAAATGCGCCTCATGCATTTTCGCACGTACCACTCGGATTTATAGTTTATCGAGATGTTGACTTTGCAGTGTAACCATGTTATTTAATAAATTGTTACCAATTATATTTTTCTAATTTTTTTTTCGCTAAAGCAAAATTGCACTCCATGATCCTTCTGTCCATACTAAAATTTATAATGTTGTAAACAAATATTACAATTATTATGTCAAATTATTATCATGTAATTGTAATTGTAATTATAAGTAATTCATTATCAGTTTATAAATATTATCAATAAACTAATACAATGTTTGAACAATACGTTTTTTTTTTAAATTTCAATGCACATACCAAAAATCATTTTCACAGAATTGAAAGGTGATTTTATTCATAATAATAAAATTAAATACTGATAAAAACATAAAATGCATAGATTTAAACTAAATTATTTCGATAAGTATTTAATACTTTTTCAAACAAAATAAATAAAAGGATGATTTACATATTAAAATGATTAAAAAATGAAATAAATTAAAAGTATATTGGCGATTGATCAAATCATCATTCGCGAATTCATTTATTGTTCTTAATATTCTAGATTGTAAGTATTTTATATAATATAATAATGTTATCAGTTCGTTTCTAATTACACAATATAATTTTCATTTAAAGGAATCAAATTTTATTTCCCCAATGCAATGCGACAAATAAAACTACCTCTTCCATTTTCATTAAAGTTACATATCTAATAATAGAATTGAAATTTAATGGCTTTCCTGTGAGTTTAAAGTATCAAGCATCACGACGAATCAATTAAATTTTTTAATTTTACTTTAAATTTAATTTAAAAGTAAGATTTATTTTTAGTTTTTTCTCTGAAGAAATATATTGTTTCTAAAAAGTTTTGTAAAAATGTCTTTCACAACTTCATTATTCGTAAGAATTTCTAAATAAATTAACACTAATTTTTATTTTAATATTTAAAAATTATTTTTTATCCTTACTGTTATATAATGATTAATGTTCTGATAACGACGTAAGTTGTCAGGAAATTTGAAATTCTTTTCAACTAAATATAATATTTATAAAGAAAATCATAAATTTTTTTTATTTTTTAATCCTTATTTTCTGCTTTAGATTATGTGGAATACACACTACTGTTGTAATTATTTTTACTAATGTATAGGAAAAAAAATGTGTATAAAAAAACAGTCGGTCGAGATTTAAAATTAGCTTAACTGCAAAACAGGATAATCTTTTTCTGAAAAACTATTATGTCATTCAAATAAATAATATCTGGAATTGAAAATTGAATGAATGAAAAAGCAATTTTTTATAATTTACAAATTGCGAAAATTCGTAACGACGTTAGTTTTGATTACAGAACAGAGATTAAGATTTTGATACAAATATACATATTTATTTTTCATTACATTGTATTTGTTTAAAGTATATCTTTTTGCATTTATTTATATTTTAATAAATGAAAAGAAATCAATAAGGAAATATATATAAATTAATTTAATTAATTTTATAAATTTATGAAATTTATAATTTGATTATATTTTAATTTTCTATTTGAATATTTACTTAATATGCCACGCATGCGCCAAAAGTATGCGCCTTCTGATTACATTTAATGTTTACAAATATTTTCATCAAAATTTATCGAAAGAATAATTAAGTTTAATCATTAATAAATTTTTCATTTTTAACCAGAGAAAATTGATAGTTATTTGAATAGTTATGTAATCTAGAATTTCAAACAAGAATAGTTTTTATTTATTATTACGCTAATCATAAAATATTATCTTCAGATATTAACCTCCTTTTTTTTGGTATTTATGTTTTTAATAACTAAATTGCAGTTTTATTGATGGAAAAGAATCAACTTAATTTAATATTTAATTATTTATATTGTGTTTTTAAATAGATACAACTCGAATAATTTTATTTTTCCTCTTTAAGAAATAACGAAATGGCAAATCAAAAGCAGTGAGTAATATTAAATTAATATTTTAATTAATAATCACTTATTTATTTATTTATTTTATTGATTTAAGAAAAATACATATAATATAATTGAATGTATTTATCAGCGAATAATAAAACATTTAATTGTTGTATGTAATAAAATAATATATTATTATTTTAGATATGGACTTATCCTACCAAAAAAAAATCAGTTATCTGCACCTAAAGCAGGAAATGTCTTTGGTAATGACGATGATTCTGAAGAAGAAGAAGGTACTGATTGGGTGAAAAAAGCTCTCAAAGCAGAAAATGAAAAAAATAAAATAAAAAAGCAAACAAAATTAAATATGCAAAAAGCATTAAAAGAAAATCCAACAATATTTCAATATGATGAAGTTTATGATGAAATTGAGCGTACAAAAGAAGAGGGAAAACCTTGTAAGAAAGTGCTACAGAAACCTAAATATATAGAAAATTTATTAAAAAGTGCAGATTTACGAAAAAAGGAACAAGAACTTCGTAAAGATAGAATGATTCAAAAAGAAATAGAGGCAGAAGATGCCTTGTATCCAGATAAAGAAAGATATGTGACATCAAGTTATAAAGCAAAATTAGAAGAAATGAAAAAGTTTGAGAAGGAACAAGAAAACCAAGATAGATTGGAAGCAATTGGTGATGTAACCAAGCAAAGAGATATTTCTGGATTTTATAGACATTTATACAGGCAAACTATAGATAAAAATGATGCTGATTTAGGAATTGCTCCTAAAATTACAAAACCAACACCAGAAGAAATTAAAAAGAGAGATAATTATTTAGAAATGCAACCTGATATTGATAAAGATGACTCTATTAATTCTGATTCAGAAGAAAGTAGTAAATCTGATAATGAAAATATAAAAGATTCATCGAAAACCTCTTTTATAACAAAAATGAAGAAAAAAAGACAATATCGAAAAAAAGTAGATGATATTTCAGAACCTGAATCTGATGAAGAAATAGAAAAGGATAAAAAAGATAAAAGTGAAAAACTAAATGTAGAAACAATTAAAGATGAAACAATAGAAACTAAATCCAAAAAACAGAAATTGGATGATAATACTGAAAATAAAATATGCGAAGATAATAAATTATTAGAGGATAATACATTAAATAAAAAACGTGAATCTTCAGAAAAGACTGTTGAAACTTCTACAAAAAGTAGTGATGGACCTACAGAGTCAGAAGAAAAATCTAAACCAGAAGTAAAGAAAAAAATAAATATCTGGGAAAAAAGAACTGTTGGTGAAGTTTTTGATGCTGCTTTAGAAAGATATCTGATAAGAAAAAGAGAACGATTAGCAGGATCATAAAAATAATAAATGTAAATTTTGAATTAAATTATTTATAATTTCTTTTTATACTTATAAGTAATTGCGTAGCTTTTAAAAGTTATAGAAAGTTTTTTCTTACATTAGTTAGAAAAAACGTTTAAGTATTGTTATTAATATTAATTGTATTTGTATAAATTTATTAATTTTTAACAAATACATTTTATTTTAAACTGATAATGTATTTGTATATACAATGAAATTTTTAAACAGAATTTTTAATCAAAATATTAAATTAAACATTTTAAAATAAGTAATTGATGTATTTATGTAATATAATATATGTACATAAATTTATTGAATACAAAGTTATTTGACTTTTTATTGCTTAAAAAATGTAATTAAATAATAATTTTAATTATACATCAAATAAATGATTTATTTCACTATTCTACAATTGCTTAAATATTAGATTAAATACACGATTGTGTAATTAGAAAATGCGTATATTTTTCTTTTACGATATCCAAAAGAATATTTTTATTTTTCATGTGCATTATCTGTAAATTGATAAATTTTAGTGCATAATAAGGAATTGTAAGTAAACAACATAGGTTAGGAATTATGTGGTTTGCAATATCAGCTGATACACCTAAGCCGGATAATTGGTGTCAATGATAAAACTTTTCACTTCAGATTAATCATTTAGTTAAATTGCTTTTACGAAGAAAACAGTCTACTCTTTTTATGTTCATAAGAAATAAAATATTCTGCTGCTTTCTGTTTAATTATCGTATGTTGTAATATTAGTCGATATAAGTAAAATTTTTACAATATATTTATGATATAATTAAATAAATAATTTTTTTTTTTTTTAATTTAATAAATAATTTTTAAAGGTTAATTATATTTGAGGTAAAAAAATTATTTGAGCTATTGTTAAAATTGAACAATTATTATTGAAAATTTTTTGTAATAATTTAAACTATTCATTTAACGGAAACCTTTTATTTAATCACTTGTTTTATAATTTTAAAATTTATTAATAAGTAATTTATATGTGATATTAATAAAAGTGTTTCTAACTATAAAAGAATTATTACTTTTACTTTTATATTTTTATAATATAAATCTAATTCTAAAAATAGTATTGTGATAAATTATTAAAAACAAAGATGCGTTTGGTTATTTGTAATGATATTGACAATGTTGCTGAATGGTCAGCAAAATATGTTATGAAGAGGATAAATGATTTTCATCCAAATGAAAATAACTATTTTGTCCTTGGATTACCAACTGGTACATTTTAAAAATATTTGAAATAAATTTAACAATAATTTATAATCAAAGAAGCATAGTTCAATAATTTTATTATTAATAGGAGGAACACCACTTGGAATGTATAAAAAATTGATAGAGTATCATAAAGCTGGAAAATTATCTTTCGAATATGTTAAGACATTTAATATGGATGAATATGTTGATTTACCACGGGCTCATCCTGAATCTTATCATTATTACATGTACAATAACTTTTTTAAGCATATAGATATTGATCCTATAAATGTTCATATTCTTGATGGTAATGCACCTGATTTAACACATGAATGTAGTGAATTTGAAAGAAAAATAAAAGAAGCTGGTGGAATTGAATTATTTATTGGAGGTACATATAATATTTTTATTTATAAAATAATAATAATAATTGACACAAATTACTTTATTTTGATATATATTATGTAACAATATGTACATAATATTTACAATATATATTATTTGATAAATTATGTTATAATAAATTGTGGTGCTTATAAATAGTTATTTAAAAAAGAAACCAAAAGTGTTGAATTTCTGTTTAAAATATGTTTTTACAAAAAAAGTAAATTTTAATCAGATATTGTAAAGTATTATAAAAAATAATGTAATTCAAAATGTAGGTATTGGTCCCGATGGTCATATAGCATTTAATGAGCCAGGATCATCACTTACATCAAGAACAAGAGTTAAAACATTGGCACAAGATACATTAGAAGCAAATGCCAGATTTTTTGGTAATGATATCAATAAAGTACCAAAACAAGCATTAACTGTTGGAGTTGGTACAGTAATGGATGCTAAAGAGGTCATGATCCTGATTACTGGTTCTCACAAGGCTTTTGCTCTTTACAAGGCAATAGAAGAGGGAATTAACCATATGTGGACTGTATCTGCTTTCCAACAACATCCTCGCACAATCATTATTTGTGATGAAGATGCTACATTAGAACTTCGGGTTAAAACAGTAAAATATTTTAAGGTATCAAATTTTTATTCTAAATTTTTCTACGTAGATTTAACTATTTTGGACATTTTTCAAATAATTTAATTGGAGATAGTTGTACAGGGTTTATTTATAAAATTCTTATTTATTAGCTTTTTTTAATTGACTTTTGCAAATAATTTTTGCAATGTCTAGGCTCTCAGTGCTGTCCATTATAAGTTGATTGAAGATGACGGAGAATCTGTTCCACGTTATCCTCAGAAAGACTCGTGATCTGGTACTGTTATGTTAATGAATAAATAACAATTTTATTGTTTGTGAAATTCATAAATGCATATTTTATTAGTTTATTATTAAAAATAGATTGCTGATCATCACAGCATTATTCATATTCATATAATCATAAATATATATTTATATGCATATTAGATCGTAAAATTTCGGTAATATATTCTTAATAAATCTCGAATATATGAAGAATATATTATATTGAAATATATATACATATATATATATATATATATTGATTTAATTAATAATATAATCATTTCTTATTTATATCTTATTATTCTATCAAAAAATTTACAAAAGGTGTATCTTTTTATTTAATAAAAGCACTGAAGACTTGCAAGAAATTGTACAAAAATTGCTTGGTGTGCATAGTTTACTTACAAATTAGCATAAAAATTAACACTGCATGTAAATAATATCAATGAAATTTATTTTACTCATTTATAAATATATTATAATATTATTTATTTAATTTTATTTTAGAGTTTATCAGAAGTTCATGCAAGATTTGTAAATGAGGAAACAGAGTACAACAATTAAAATATATACTACAGATAATAATAAAAAGAGCTACAATAAAAATTGTAAAAGATAAAGAAAGTATATACACTATTTTTTTGATAAATGCATACAAATATATCTCTATATATTTATGTATACTCATATATATTAATGTAAAAATTAAAATGAAAAAATATACATATTCATAAGTTAATTTAGTAATTTTTTAAAATAAATGTTGCTTATATTATTAACATATCAAAATTTCAAATTTATTTTTATTCAAGTAGATTATAAAATAAATTTTGGTATTTTATTATATTTATAAAGTAAAATACAATCTTTATATTGTATTAAATGAATTTATAATGTTATTTTTTAACATTAAAAAATTTAAAGAATTACTAATATTACTTATATTTTCATACTATTTCTAAGATTTGAGTATTTTATTTCCATTTGCTATCCTTAAATTTAAAATTAATCTTTATATGTAATTATTATAAATTAATTATTAGAGTAAATTAAATGGATTTTGATGAATAATTATTACTTCCTTATTTATTTTGAAATTAAGTAAAAAAAAAAAAATGATGAAATTAAGCTCTTATATATATATATATATATTTACTTTTTTTTTTATTAATATCCTGGTATGCAAAATAATTATTTATTTAAAAAGTTTTGTTTTAGATACTTATAATTCGTATTTTTTAAAAATTAATGTATAAAAATTATGTTAAATAAAATTATTAATATAATTAATAATAATAATTAATAAAACTATTAAAAATTTATTGATGTAATAAATTTTTATTCATTGTCAAATATTTCACTTATAACTTATATTTCATAAATGTTATGGCTTGTGTTATATAAAAATGAATCTATAAATTTATTAAGATCATGACTTAATTATTTACAATTTTGTGTTTATAATTTTTTCATTTTGATTATTTAATTTTTTATTTTCAATCAAATATTAATTATGAATATAAGTATAGATTTGAAATACAATCATCATTTTAGGATAATATAGTGAATGTAGTGCTTAAATAGTTAATCTGCCTATCTGATTATGACATAAACAATTCGTTATCAGTAAAGAAAATTTATATATCATAATACACAACAAATCACAAAAATATAAATCGGATGGTGATACTATTATTAGGATAAAATTTAATGATAAATTGCCGTTTAATTACCAAATAATTACTTATTAAATAATTAAATAATTAAATGTGGTAATCATATTTAGCATGTCATCAAATTTTTTTCAAGCATATACGTATTACTTATTACATTTAATAAAAGTTGAAATTATCTTTGATGAATGTTTTCATAGACGAATTATCTGGTTTTATAGTTTTTATATTCTGTTTAATTGTTTATATTTAAAACATGGAACGTAAAATGAAGATTAACATAACATTTTTTTTAAATGATACAGCAATTAGATGTACATTTTACAAAAATAAAAAATAAAAAAAAAATACGTTATAAATTATGTTATATGAAAATAATGTAATTTTTACATATATGCAATTACATCTATTCGATTTAAGAATTTCAATAGTATTATTTTGCACAAATTTCTTATATTGTCTAAGATAATTTATAGTTCAATTTAAATATCTAATATTATGTGATAAAATCCATGTACAATTCAATTAACCGATTAAAAAAAAATTATTGATCATTTTTAAAATTGTGATTGAAGTGTTTTTTATAACATTTATTTTGATTCTTATACTGTATAAAATTTCATCTCAAATGAAGAAACTATAACGATAAATCTTATGGAAATATATAATTAAGTATTTGATTTCGATCCACAAATTTTAAGTAGATTAATGGATTTAAGAAACAATAACACACATCATTGTTATATATTTACACATATATATATTTTAAATACATAATGCTAAATTGATAAAATTAACTTTCATTACAAATCCATTATAAATCTTTCGCAATTGCGGGACACATGGCATTAGAAATATCAAAGGATTTTTGCGCGAATGTGTTCCAATAAAAATATTATGAAATGATTCACGTTCCAAAATGTGATTTAATAGAATGTACGTACGTCGTTCTTCCCAGTTTAAATTGAATAGTTTGTTAGGTCTTAATTGGCTCTCATTATCGCTTTATGAGCAAATGCAATGAAAAAGGGTTACAAACATTTGTTAACTTGAAGCTCGTCGAGCCATTAATTATTGGGGTTTGTAAATCATTTGGTCGCGGAGATAAATAAATAATTCAGCGCATTCCTAATAATAAATCTCGGAGACAGAGGCTTTAAAATGTTGAATCACGATGGTTTATTAGTCGGCTCATAATGTAATACTCGCACGATAATGACGCGTTATTTTAACAATAATATACAATTCAATATTATTATCATGCGAGAAACACCAGCGCCATTAATAAGTTGGAAGTCGGAAAGAGCCACTGGTGGCTGGCTTCGCTGGCTTGTTCTCATTTTCTGAAATTCTGTTACACGAACAGACGAACAGTAACAGTTGGTCGGATGTGGTGGCGGTGTCTGTCCGAGTGGCCTAGCTATGTCGTTCGAAGATAACCAGCCCCAGTACCAAGTCGTCCTACGTGATCCGCAATCGGTTTTGCAGAAGCAGTTGGGCACCGATTTCAAGGTCAAGGAGTTCAAGGCTGAGCAGTTTTTGAAGGTGGGCGACAATTACGGTAGCACCATCCTCAAGCTCGAGCTCTTGGGCAAGCGCGATGAGGACGACCGGGAGGAGAGCTTGCACTTGATTGCCAAGATGCTACCGCCCACGGATTTCCAAAGAACCTTCTTCGAGAGCACGTTCACCTTCAAGAAAGAAATATTCGTGTACGAGAGCTTGATTCCGACTTGCTCGAATTTTTACGACAAAGCTTTTGAAATAGTACCAAAGTTTTATGGATCCAGACTGTCCATCAGGCCCGACGGGGACGAGGTGGACGACGACGCGGTGATATTGATGGAGGACATGAAGCTCAAAGGATATTACATGGAAGACAGATGCAAAGGTTTGTTCGAACAATTTTTAAAGCACAGCTTCTTATCACCTTTCTAATAATTGTTTTTGATGCACATAAAACCCAAATTTCAATAATCATTTCATTATAAACGATCACCGAAGAATAATTATTATTCTGATATTGCTTGTTTTATTGAATATCCAATGACGAAAACTTTTATGCCGGTTGCACACCAGTTAATTGATCCCAAAGCTTAACAAAGTTTACATTTAAAAGTGGTTTTAGTAAAAAAAAATTTATGAAATATTAATCGTATAAAAAAAATTTTAATATTTATAAGATATTCATGAAAAAGATTCCGACTAATTTTTCAACAAATTTGAAACTTTAATTCATTAGAAATAAATATTTCTATAATAACATTTAATTATACGACTACAACATAAACAATACATGAAAAAAAACTTTTTATTCGAATATGGAATATAAATAATTTTTAGTTTTTTTCTTCTTCCTTTTAAACCCAATTGAATTTAAACAATAAGAGAATCTTAAAGAATACATATTACTTCATTTGCAATATTTAATTATCATAGGTTTTAATACATAGAGCATATTTGTAATTTTTAAAACTATTAAGCACATTATTAAATTTTAATTGGTACGAAATCATTTTTTTTTTTTTAATTAATGTACTCTATCCATAATATATTATGAAAAATTTAATAAAATACAGTATTAATAAAATTCACTTTCAAGATAATTTTAATTTTATTTTTAAATATTGTTTAATTTGTTTCGTGAGTTTTATAATTAATATTTTGTTGATAATGATGAAAATAAAAAATATAAAAAATAAAATTTATAAAATATTTAAATATTAAATTTCTTGCATAATTGTAAATTTTGTATTAACAATACACTTTTTAATGTTTTTTTGCAATGAAAAAAAAAAAAAATTATTTGTAGAGCTTATTCATATTTGAAATATTAATGCAAAAATAATAACTAATGCTTGAAATAATTTCGTTTTTAATATTTATATTTGCAATATTTTTTACATGATTCTTCATGAATGTTTACATTTTATATAAAATGTAAATAATAAATAAAAAAAAATGAAAAAATATATAAATATAAAATAAGAATTTTACTTTCATAAAAAGTGTCCTTAATAGAATTTTAAAACAATAAAATTCTTCAAGTCAGATACGCTAATATTATATTTTTATTTTTTCAATAAGTTGTGATTTTACATAATTTCTAAAATTAATAATTATTAATATTTGTCATCGAATGCAGCGCAAGGAAAAACTATACAATTATAATAATTATATAATAATGATGTTCAAGGTATAAAAAGACAACTTTATGATAGTATTTTTTAAATTTATTTTTATTATATAATAAAATTATATTTAAATTTAAATTATATTTTCAAGTACGTGAATATTAATTGACGAAGTAAGAATTGTCTTTGTGAATTAGTATGAAAGATTAACAGTAAATCAAAAACGTTATATTAAATACATAATTAACAAATATTTTTATTTATATTAAATAACAACAACATTTTTAAACTTAAATAAACAATTCTTAGATTCAAAGATTTTTCTAATTTAATATTTAATTCATATAATTTATATTGGAAATTGTAATTATTCATATTTATCTGCTTAAATTTGAAATGTCGATAGTTAATACTGACTATTAATTACTCAATATTATTGAATTCATAGAAAAGATTTAGCAACAAGAAAAAAAGTAATAAAACAAATTAAATACATATACATATGCATTAAATATTTATTATTTATTTCCAAGAAACTATATAATTAATTTTTTTATTATATTTATTCCCTAAATAAATTATTTGTAAATAAATAATAGAAAAAAATTATTTAATTAAGAGGCTAAGAGCATTAATAATTTTATGTTCATTGTACAATTTCCATAGTTGTAAGATAAAAAATAATGCATTGAATGGACGAATAAAAAGAACGTGAGAATTAATTAGAAGTAAACAGAGAGTTTAAATGACGAGGAGCAGAAATGATTTATGAACAATGTAACGTAATGCAATCAGTGATGCATGTAGAAAGGTAAAATGTAGAAGGGAAGACGAAGAGCCTGATTTTTTGAGGGGAAATGAGCGATTGAAGGACTCTTGCTTGACGTCGGTGTCGATCGCATTTACTATTTATTTAACCCAAGGCGCTATTTAACCCAAGTCCGAATTATGTCCGGACGATCCGGTCAAACGCTACATCATTCCTCGTACACACACACACACACACACCACACACGCGCGTCCTCACCACCTACACAAACACGTGGCAATTAACCGAATTCTATCTCAATGGAGGTGCACTTAATACCAATAAAAAGGCAGAGTTGTTTGAATTTAAAAAACGATTTTGGTACTGCGAGGAAAATTCATAAACGATTTCGCAACTCAAAACACACGAGCGATCGTTAAAAAATAAATTCAATAACAATAATCGCACATAGTACCTAATGTTTAATTTAATTTAAGCTACATAAATATGTCTTTTACAAATATATAAAGATCTCCAAAAAAGATAAATCGATAATTTTCAAATATATACCAAATATTTAATAACAATTACAAATTTTTGAATATTTAGATTTATTGTTTGCTTTTTAATATGAGAGAAGTATCATAAATGAAAAATAAATATTATGATATATCTGAATAATTTTTTTAAAAAATTAATTCTATTACAATTTTAGTGCTGTATGCTAAAGTTACATATCTATTGATGTTTGTACATGATTATTATGAATCAACAAAATTGAATAAATTTACATTTCGAAAAACATATTTTTTATTAGAATTTAATCTGTAAGTATATTAGTTTTAAACGAGATTTTTTAAGACTTTATTTAAGATTCTTTTGAGTATTACATAATTTTGTCGATTGTGGATAAAAAATATATTTTAACTAGCCACGCAATATTAAAATGTATATTTTGAGCTATTGCATTTAGACGCAAATATTGGAATTTTAATGTTAACATTTGCGATAAATTAATATCTTTTTAAAATTGATTAAATGATAAACATTTAAATTCCATTAAGAAGGCAATATAGATTTTGTAAAACTCGCACGTACGCACACACACACACACCTACACATATTTATATATATTTATTAAAATAAACTGAAATTAAGTAATGTATTAATCCATCACAACATTTTTTACTCGAAAAAAGATACATTTAAATATTGTATGTGAAGAATGTGTAAAATAAATTATGGAAATTTATTTTTCTATAAAAATATATATTTCTTTTTGCATAAATTAATTATTATTTTTCAAGAATTTTATATGGATAACATATCCCTAGTATTTATAAATTATCCATAGATACTTAAGCAAATATTTAAATATTCTTTGCATATAAAAATAATACAGTACTTACACGTTAAGAAAACTCTAATTACATATAATTTTAAAATTCCATTTTAATGCATTATTTGAATTTACGAAATCATAACAAATATATTTTATTATATATACGTTTTTTTCTAAAAATTTGTAAAAAATATTTTTATAAATAAATATAAGTTTTTAATTTAATTAAGTTAAATAATAAATTGTTTCAACTAATAGTTTTATTAAATTTTTGTAAGTAAATTAAAAAAAAATTTGGATTATGAACATGTATGTAATAATTAAAAAAGTTAAATATAATATAAAACAAAATGTATGTGGTTTTTATATAAATATAGTAGAATAAAAAAAATATAAAATAAAAAAAATTTGATTAGAACTATAATTTATGACAAAGGAACATCGCAATGAGCAGAATTTTTTTGATGACTTTCAAATAAACTCGTTTACTTTTAAAATGACACGTGTATTGAAGGAATATTTGCTTAATATATCAAATGTTAATTCAATTTTAAAGAAAAAAAGAAAGCATTCTTGAATTTTCTTAATTAATACAACAATATTTCAAAAAATTTAATGATAAAAATAATAAATAAATTGAATGTTTACATATTTTCTAGTTTAATAATAATAATTAAAATTATTGCAATTATTTTTTTTGATAAATATTATGTGCATGTACAATAATATGTATATATGTGATTAAATATTTTTATTGCATAAATAATTTTTATAATATTGTAGTGTGAAGTATCAATGTAAAAAGCTTGGCAATTTTGTTACAATTTAAATGAAATTTTTTATAATAATTATTATTTATTTATTTATATTATTTATAATTAAGTACTAGATATCCATTAATCATATAAATTAATACAAAGTGTTAATAGATATTGATTTATAAATATTATTTTTACAAGAAAATGTTTTGCTGATTAGTTTATATCACAGTTAAGGCTTTCTTATTAACTTAATTTTATTTATTATCGGTGATAGAAAAAAAAAAAATGAAATAAAATATGAAAAAAGATATGGAGAAAGGCCGACAGAGAAAGAGTGAGAGTATTGACTATTAATCCAAGCTGAATATTTTTTATTTATTTATAATGTATTATGGTTAAGTATTGATTTCAATAAAATTTGTATAGACCATAATATACATTTCGTTTTATTAAAGATAAAATAAAACGACAAATAAATTTCTAAATTGCTGTTAGTGTATTCTATTTATTATTTAACATTGTACTTGATTTGCATTATTTTTCTAATAATATTTAAAAATTATGATTATTTGCATATAGTGTAAATAGAACGATTATTAGCGAAAGGTACAGTGTTATTTAAGAACCACATTATGAATCGCGTCGTGTAAAAGGAAGTGAGAGTTTCTTTTCGAACATGATATTTTTATAGAGTTAGAAAAACATTAATTACGACTTACATAAAATATATAATTATCTGAGTTACATGACCTTGTTTATTCATAAGTGAATCTTACAATAAATTTTAAATTATACATGGTTATGAAATGCATAAATTAGTAACTACATTATATTTTACATTATTTTGATATAAATGTTTCATAAATTGTTATTTTTTCATTTTTGTTCATTATAAATGAAAATTGAAATACGATATGCATTTTCGAAGGATTAGCTACCATTTATAACAAGAAAAGCTTATTGAACGTATTGGATTGTGCAAGTACTGTGATATACATGTATATAGTTAAGCAAATATAAATTTACAAGCCCACTCTAATCTTTGAATCAATTATTTACAAAGCTATTCATTATCTCAATATGTACTAAATTATATATACATGAATTTCAGGTTTAGATTTGCAACATATGAAAGTTATAATATCATCTCTAGCAAAATTCCACGCAGTTGGTCTTGCTTTGAAATACAAAGAACCTTCTTTTCTTCTTGAATTACAAAAATATTTGAAACCTATGACACCAATATTGGAGATGATGGAGCCTTATATTAAAAATTTGTTTAAGAGTATGAAGAACGATCCTGAAATTGGTCCAAATTTTGAACGAATTACATCCGGATTCGATATGCAGCAGATTTGCGACCATTATTATAATAAATTAAATCCAGAAGATCCATGGGCTTGCGTTGTTCATAGTGATTTATGGACTAATAATATACTGTTTCATCGGGACAACCTAGGAAATGTCGATGACGCAAAGATAGTTGATTTTCAGTTGAGTTACATTTCAAGTCCTCTGATTGATCTTGTCTTTTGCATTTTCACTAGCATGGAGAAATCTCTAAAATATGTGGACGAATTGCTGGAACATTACAGACAAAGCATTACTGATGTTTTAAAAGAATTGGGGTGTGATGTCGATCAATTTTCACCGGAAAATTTTGAGAAACGGTTAAAAATTGATGCAATCCAAGATAAATTTCATATTTTAGTGATGAGCCAGGTGATTGAATTGGAGGAGGGTGAGGATATGAAAGAGTCTGTAAACAACAATTGTTTGTACAGATTACGAAGAATAATAGAAGTTTATATTCGTAAAGGTTGGATTTGATACTATTTTATGAATTAGATGTGATACTAAAAATTTATTACTTGTTTCAAGTATTTATTTCTTCTTTATTAATTTTAATCAAATAGTATGATTATTACGTAAAAAATATTTATTATTCAATGAAATTAATTTTAATTTTCATATTACTTTATAGAAATATTATTAGTATACATATTTTATAAAATAATTATGTATATTTTATTTAAATTTTTTATTTTAAATATGTTTAATTATTGAGTATAAAAATGTAATTATGAAATTAATGGTACAAAGAAAAATATTCTTCATTCATATGTATTAAGTAGTAAACAAATTAAATATTAGGATAAAAATTATAAATTTAAAAGATTTTTATCCGAATTGTTTATTGTAAAACATTTGTATTTATAATATTAATTGTAGTTCTTAGAAATGTTTTTTTAAATTTTATAATTTTTAATAATACTATAATTTAGATTTGTACATTATATTGTAAAGCCTTTAAAATATTATTTCATTATACTTTTTGAATTTAAATAATTATAAAAAAAATTTGTTGTTATTAAAAATTAATGATTATTATTTATTAACAAAATTTATATTTTTAATAATTTTTATATAATAATCAAATATATTTATTATTTTATAAATATGATACACGTATGTATATGTATATAAATTCATTACATTTACATTTTTACTTTTTGCTATAAACTATAATTATTTTATAAAACGTTATTAATTGAAAAAAACTTTTTTTATACAAATTTTATTTATTAATAAAGTAGTAAAATATTTTAAATTTCACAATTGTGTATTTTAAATAATAAATTAGATACTTTATTTATAAAATACTGTAACATTTAATAAAATGAAAAGTAGTTTCTATTAGATGTAAAAAAAACAATAACCGAATTTTATATCCGAGTAGAATTACTTTTGATTTTATTAGAATATGAAGAATGTTTTTTTCAACTTCTTAAATTGAAAAATTTAATTACATTGGCTTAAAAAAGGCAATAGTTTATTGAAGTTTAATATAATTTAAATTTGATATAAAAAATCAAATATGTAATAAATATATATGTGTACCTAATAAAATAATAAAATATAGTTTATCATTGTTTTTATTGTACAATATCTTAAATATTTTGAAAGGTGTTATTTTTAAGTATAATTATAATTTAGAAGCTTTAATATTATTCTAATAAATAAATAAATAAATAAAAATTATAAAAATGGTAATGAAAATAGGTTTTTCAATGTAAACAAATAAAATATCTTACATGTTTAATGAAAATGTAAAAACAAAAGTTAATTGTTTTAGTATTATTAACAAAATACATATATTTTTTAAATAATAAATTTGTTGCTTTCATTTTCGTTTATAAATTTAAGATTATTTATTAAAAAATAAATGTGTTTAAATTAGATTTTACTGTTTGTTCTTGCATACCATTAAAAAAAGTATATAATCGCAATATACGAAGTGTATTAATAATAAGAGCAAAAACTTTTGTATTTTGATAAAAAGAATAATATTTAATTAAGAGTAATAATTCAAAATTAGTAAGTAATAATATTAAATAAGCTTGCAACTGTATATGAATTTGAAATAATGCATAGTTGATAGTATTTTCAGTTATAAACATATGTTTATGTACTAATAAGTAATTTCATTATTTTATTTATTTAATTCTCAAATTATTTAAAAAGGAAATCTTTATATTTAAAATTTAGTTAGTTAATTAAGATCTTTTTTTATAAATGAATATAAACAAAAACACATTCGCTAACAAAAAAGTTTCTTACTTAATCTAATTAGAAATTGATATTTTAATTTAGTTGAATTTATGTCTCATTGATTTTTTTATTTATAATAATGGATTAAATCTGTAACGTGTATATTTTCCTCAGTATTAATTTACAGTGATTGTTTGATTGAACGATGCACTTTTGCGAAATTTTATTTTTAAGAAAGAATGTTTTTTGATAATATAAGTTTAGAATATAATGTACATTTAATATTACATCTAATATTATGTATACTTGTAATAAGTTAAAAAGCATAACAATTTATATATGTATGGCTGTAAAGTCTCAATATATATGTATTATATGTAAGTACATCTGATATAAATACAAAATTACTAAATCTTCATAAATAGTATAGTCTAATACAGTTTATTTTGTTGTTGATTAATAAAACACTTGTATACAAAAATGTTTGATATTGTTGTATAAATATAAATAGTTTATTTTCCATTTTCTTCATTATATTTTTCATATGATTTTGCCGTTCTTATATATTATGTAATCAACGCTATGGTGTAAAAAAAGGAAATCTTATTTTATTGTTATAATCTTGGTTTAGTTTGTTTTTCAAAGTAAATAATTCTCTTTTTATTAGTATTATTCATTTAAGTGTTCTATTTTATAAAAATCTTAATTTATCTGAAACTTTTACATTCTTGAACTTTTTTTTATAGACATGAACAGTGACCATGACATAAATTAATAAATATAAATAATAATATTCATTTAATGATTTCTACTCTTTACTATATTTAATTAAAAATTTTTTTTTAAATTCCATTTTTTATTTTAATTATTTTATTTATTTCCATTTAATCTAATGCATTACATGTATAAAGTAAGAGTATTAAGTTATGCATTAGTATTAAATACAGAATATAAACATGTGAATTACTTAATTCACATGTATATATTTTGTGGTAGGTAAAAGAACTCGTTATTTATAAAAAAAGTAATGCAATAACTACAATTTACACTTAATGATTAATTAAAAAAATAAAATTTTCATAATTTAGTTAATTTATATCTATTAAACAAAATTTTAACATATGTTATCAATAAAATGTAACGTTGAAATAATTTATTATTTGATTTATTCAATACCCAGTTTTTACATTCTAGAAAAATAAATTTTTGAACAGGTTTATTTAAAAAATTACAATAAAAAATGGAATCTATTCATTGACTAGTTGAGATATAATTTATTTTAGAATAATTTTATTTTTCTCTATTCCATGATTACCGATATATTCTTTTTTAATTTTATATGAATTTGTATTTATTTGGTATTTTTTTTCTCATAATTTTATAGTTTTAAAAAGTGCGATCGACGATTTTATTTACAAATTTTATTACAACTAGTATAAAACAAATGCTTTGAAAAAATAAATATAAAACTATTATAAATAATATTATATTTACATTTACTAATTAATATTAATGAAATCTTAAAAAGGAATAAAAAAATGTTGTAGTGCTTATAATAGTGAGAAGAAAGATAGAATGACAGAAATATAAGGGATTCCAGTTACCCAGACAAAAATAAGTAAGTAAAAATAAAATAAGATGCTTTCTGAGTGGAAATAAAAAAAAGGCATATCAATCAAATTTTTTATGTAAATGCAGAGAAAGATAGAATAAGAATTATTCATTTTGGAAGTCAAAACACGTGATATTAAGTTTTTATAACTGGGGCATATACACATGCAATTTACGTTATTACTATTTCCTATATATGTATAAATATTTTTATAATAGTTTTTTTTTATCTGTATTAATAGAAAATTTTATCTTATCAGTATTAATAGAAAATTTCATGGCCTAATCAACCAATCTTTTATATTTTACAAAATAGCTACCAAGTAATGAGAGAATGTTCGCGATAAAATTTTGTTAAACATACATAAAATACATTAAATATACACACAAGTGCCATATGCACGCATATGCAGCCATTCACACACACGTAGGTATAGCTTATTTCATAACATTATGTTTTCAAAGAAAATGTGATAAAAAACTTTTCAAAATGAACTTAAAAACAAATTACAATAAAGCAATTATATTGATGAACTATATATTTAATTTAATGATGGAAAATATATTGAAATAAAAATAAATTCTAAATTTTGATTATAATTTATAAAGCATCTGATTTCCCCTCTAACCTCTTTTATCTCAATCTTCCCTACCCTACCGTCAAATTATCACATAAATGTATAGTAACATTTTGGGATCTCACTTCTGTTTTATGTTTATACATTTTGCGTTTTAAACAAATTTTTTGAAAGAAAAAACCTATACATTCTAAGCATTTATTAATAATTAGTTATTTTTCATTATAATTTTACTTATCAAATTTTATTAGAATTGAGATAATATGCACGCTATACAATTTTATTTGCTCAAGAATAATTTGCCTGTTCATGTTCTTTATAATGAACTCTCTTGTCCTTCCTTTCCGTTTTCCAATTTCCTATTTCCTTGGTTATTATGAAAAATACTGTTCTCATAATTTAAGATTGGCACGAGCACTCCAATTTATTGAATAAAACCATCTTCATTCCGATAATTAAATTTGTTCGTGTGTAAAATGCTTTTCAATAATCAAAGAATCCTTGCCATTTGGCCTGTTATTTTTCAAATGCAAAATATCGGGTGTTTTTTGTCTACGCGGTAAGCAGATGCAGCAGCATACGTGACATTGTGAAATTTAATTTTAAAATATACGTAATAAAATAAAATACTTAAAATATATGTTTTATGATAAATTAAGTATTTTGTTAAGTAATACAATAGGTATATATTGCTTGAGTAATTGAAAAATAAATATTAATATCGGTTTTAAAAGATAACCATTGTAACTAATTTATGTTCATTGTACAATTTCCATAGTTGTAAGATAAAAAATAATGCATTGAATGGACGAATAAAAAGAACGTGAGAATTAATTAGAAGTAAACAGAGAGTTTAAATGACGAGGAGCAGAAATGATTTATGAACAATGTAACGTAATGCAATCAGTGATGCATGTAGAAAGGTAAAATGTAGAAGGGAAGACGAAGAGCCTGATTTTTTGAGGGGAAATGAGCGATTGAAGGACTCTTGCTTGACGTCGGTGTCGATCGCATTTACTATTTATTTAACCCAAGGCGCTATTTAACCCAAGTCCGAATTATGTCCGGACGATCCGGTCAAACGCTACATCATTCCTCGTACACACACACACACACACACCACACACGCGCGTCCTCACCACCTACACAAACACGTGGCAATTAACCGAATTCTATCTCAATGGAGGTGCACTTAATACCAATAAAAAGGCAGAGTTGTTTGAATTTAAAAAACGATTTTGGTACTGCGAGGAAAATTCATAAACGATTTCGCAACTCAAAACACACGAGCGATCGTTAAAAAATAAATTCAATAACAATAATCGCACATAGTATCTAATGTTTAATTTAATTTAAGCTACATAAATATGTCTTTTACAAATATATAAAGATCTCCAAAAAAGATAAATCGATACATTTCAGACTTAATTTATTCATATTTGATTAATAATATTTATAATATATTTGTATTATCAATTAAATATTTTCTGGATTGTGAAATAATTAATGAAAAATTAATTATTTAATTCTTTATTCAATCAAGTTTATTAATTAAAGAAAGATTTATTTACATAATGTATAATACAACGAATAAAATCATAGAAAATGTGAATATTTAATTAATTCAATTATTTAAATTAATAAAAATTTAAAAAATGAAGGAATAAAATTGTTGCAATACGAAATCGTGTTTCTGTAAACGATTTAATGCCGCTGTTTTAATTTGTCAGATAAAAAAGCAATTTTTAAATTTAGTTAAATATATTAATTACATATTTATCATAAAAATATGTAAGCACGACATTACAAGAACAAATGGAATAACTGATTGTTTAAATATATAAGATAGGGGGTTGTAATGTGAGTTAGCGATGTATATTACCTCGGGAATATTTGATGTCATGAATTTGTGTTCGAGTGATATAAATATATCCCATCAATAGTTGATATTAAATTTGGGATTTTCGTAATGAAAGTGGCACAAGGTTGTTAACAAGTCATTAACTCTTGGATTGGCAGGGATAAAGATTACGAGGCTTAGGTGAGTTAGTGACAGAAGTTAGCGAAATTCCAAAACTGATACCAGAATAGTAGTGGAATTATGATAAAGCCATTGATGACGAAGTGAATTGTTAGATAAAAGTTCGAAGAAGGAAAAAGTACAGATACTGGAATATAATGAAAAAGGTGGTTTAGGAATAAGAGTTTTTTTTATCACTCGTTCAGTTTTTTTCTTCTTTCGATACTTCAAATTTTCGTTAAAACTGATTGCTAAATTGTATTACATCAATATACATATATACACATATATAGTTATCTTTTAGATATTTGATATAAATGATATTTAATCGTAATTTAATTATATTCTTGACATCTCTTTGATCTTTACAAATCATTTTGAACAACTCTATTTCATTAGATTAAAGTATATTTTAAGCTTCAAAATTAATATTTAATATTGCTTTCGTCGACAATAAAATATTGGAATGATATAAATAAAACAATATTTATAAAACCATATTTGATGATTTAATTAAAACAATTAGAAGTTGACTATTTTTTCTCTTCTCAAATTCATAAATGATAACTAGTCGATAACTTTGTATTTATTATATTGAACTTGACCAATTTGAAAACCAAGAATTGTGGATAAATAAATCCTCATCAAAAAATCTTTGGCTGTAATCTTTTATAACTTGGTTTGACCCTTTTTTTACGTCGAAAATAACCAATGCAATTTTTTAATCAGTATTTCCTTATTCGTTATTGTATCCTTGATTTAAAATTTAATAGGTCGATTACAATAATTAAATAAAATATGAAAAGTGAATAATGATATAGCATTAATTCGTAAATTGTTAGGTTTTTATTTAATAATCATTTTACTAATTGCATATATAATTTGTTCGTGTTGCTAATAATATTACTGAAACGGAGATAAAATAAAATATTAAGTAATTGCATTTTAAAACTTTTTCTTTCAAAATTGATTGAAAATTGTCTTTACTTTGACAGATATTATCCAATCATTTGTGGTAACTGACATTATAAATATAATTTATGCAAATAAATTTTTTGCATAACTTTTTTTTATTACGCTATTTTAATTAAATATAAACATCTTTTTATACAAAGTTTAGTGTGCGCTCCTTTATAATTTATAACACATGAAATCTTTCTTTCTTGTAATAAATATTTATAAATTTTGATTTCAATCTATGCAGGTATGGTTTGGTTCTGATAAATAATTTAAAATTATTTTATGCTATAAGGATTGCATCTGAAGCATCCTATTTTCATTATTGTAATGTAAAAATGACACTATTTTCTTAAAATAAGTATAAAATACACTTTTTTCTCGAAGACATGAAGCTAGTTCTTTCATTCATTAAAAAAAAAGTAAATCTACACTTTCATTTATTTATTACTTGATTATTTGGTATTAACGTCATTGTTATCATTACTATGTTTGCATTTTTTAAATAATAATAATAGAAATTACATTATTATTATTATTATTATTATTATTATTATTATTATTATTATTATTATATGGATTTCTAATCATGCTATAATATCATTAATTTCAATAAAATTAAATTTATTTTTGTGATAGAGCATAAAGTAACATTCAAGTATTTAAAAGTATTTTCATATGAATTGATAAAAGTTACATTACAAGAAATTAGTTTTATCTCATATAATAATTCACATCAGAAAGTATTTCTTTTAATAAATTAACATTGTTTAATTTTTTTTTATAAACTGTTTTCCTGATTCAATGAATTTGATAAACAAAATTTATGTAAATTAGTAAAACTGTTCATAAGCTATAAAACTCTAGTTTCTTATATTTACTTTTAATAGTGTATAATTTCAACATACTTATGTAAAATAATTCAAATAAAATGAGACTTATTAATGTAATAGAATACTTTTTATAATTATATTATTTTATTATAATTTTTATTCTAATAAATTAGAATAAATGATTCTTAATCTGAATAAATTTATATATAGATATATATTAATAAATTTTTTATATAAATATATAATAATATGTAGTATTGGATTTCGTGTATCTTATCCCACAATAATTATAAATTTATCAATTTATTTTTATCAAAAAATGTATTTTTATTTATTTATTATATTTACCAGATTATTTAAATTGAAAAGATTGTTAAGGAAAAATTTGTTAGATAAAATAGGATTAATAAAATCTATTTTATTACAGTAATTGAATATTCACAATGATATTTAAGTGATAAATATTAAAAAGTCTTTTAAAATGGAGTTTTAATTTTTATAATAATTTTTATTAATATTAACAATTGTTTAAAAAATTTCAAACATCAAATAATTTCAAATATATAATTAGAATGTAAGAAAATAGTAATTTATTCATTAAAATAATAGTACATAATAAACATTATGTTGAATGTTAAGCTTATTTTTGTACATGTCATTTCTGATTGAATAACTATGGCTAATTACATAATCTATTAGTAATGTCTTCATTTAACTTATTGATATGAATTCTAAAAATGTTATAAATATGAAATATTAGAATTATAGCTATTTAATATTGAATTAATTATGTATAACAAATTAGAAATACTAATAATAGTAATATGAAATTAATATTTTAATTTTTTTTAAAAAATAAATTTATATATCAGTAACGTTATACAAAATTTCCGTAATTAAAGTCAAATGAATGTAGGTCATTCTGTCGAACACTCATTTTATCTTAAGTTATTTAATACTGTTTAGTTGTTAAATTTTCATAATGTTATAAAAATTATAAAAAAGGTAGACAATCAATGATTAATTCTAAAATTAGTAATTATAATATTGATTATAATAATTATAATTGGTTTAATTTCGGCGACCAAACGATGACAAGTCTAAGAAATTTTTATGTAGAATAAACGATATTGTGTATCAAATACAATTGCAAAGAGAATATGTAAAGATATAATAAATACTCGAGACAGCAAAGAAAGCAATCTAAAAGTTTAAAAATATTTCCTGCATATGTATAAAGAAAAATAAACTTCTGTAATGTAAGCGAAATTCATGCAAAATATTCAAGTAACTATAGTTTTATTTCGATCCAATATTATATGTAATATTAAACGTAGCTTTAAAGTACATTCCTTATATAATATATATCATTATATATAAAAATGTTTGTGTATTTTTTAAGTATAATATTTACATAAATTAAATTCATAGTATTATATTCTATAATTAATAGAACAAACATGAAAGGATAACCAATTCGTATATAAAATATATATATACAAGGGATAAAAATTATTATTAATTAAATAAATTATAGACAGAAAATTTGATATCTACTATTGATATAACATATAATATTATATTTTACAAAGAGAAAAAATTGAAGAAACGTTATTTCTAAAAAAGCTAAATATATTAATTTCTATTATTGGAATATTTAATCGTAAACTAATAATTAAAATTGAGTATTTAAAATATATCGATTTTCTTTACAAAATCTATGATAGTTTATAACTAATTATTAACCAAAAAATAATATTATGTTTTAATTAAAGATTAAGAAAAATTAATTTATTAAAGTACAAATAAAAAAGTTGGTTACATTATATTGATTTAATAAATTCGATGACGACATGAAATTTTTTAATTAAATTTTTCGGTTACATCAGAGTCGTGTCTCTAAAGGAAGATTATTTTTGGAAGGTTTGTGATTTTTAAAATTATCAACAGATAAGTCGTCAGACACTGGCAAAATTCGGATAAAATAAATATAATAATCTATAAATCATTTTAATGTTATTCCTATATTTTAAATATAATTATGTTTATAAGTTTGTTCTTATGATTTCTATTAAATTTATTACGCATTTAATTTTTTAGCGCATAATTCTAATTTTTGAATGAAGAAACTATATAAAAATAAATGTTAATGACATATTAATAATTATGACAAACAACAAAAACTGACAAAATGGAATAATCAAATTTATACATGAATTTTATTATACAAAAAGAGAAATATGTTATGATAAATATTCAAAAAAATAAATGCAATATATATACTTAATTTAATAGTATTAAATCTTGGGTTACAAATATAGAATATTCTACTGTTACGACGTATAATTCTATTACATTATTTATTTATTTATACTCCGTAACTACTTATTTATATATTTAATTATCTTGTCTCGTGTCTTTGTCGCATTACTTATTTACTCCTTTATTTATTCGCTTATTTATTATATTAAGATTTCCCAGCTCTATTTTGCCGTAGCTGAATCGGTCGAAGCACTTCAGCCTTTATGAGGTTTTAGGGTTAAAATAAAATACAATTTATCAATTCGCGTTTAAAATACCGATTTATTGATCATAAATCGGAAGAGAGAATTTGATGAATTGCAGTGGCTCGTGATGCGAATCTAGTGTCTACGTGTTTGTGTCCGTAATTATTACAATACTTGCTTTTACTGTGAAACTGCTCGATCGTGTATGTGTGTATGTGTGTCGCATTGTTTACCGACGAGAGTCGCCGACTGGGATTGAATTACTCCGTATTATTAACCCGAGTTGACTTTATTCCATTCCTACTCGCGACCGTCCGAAATTCCGAATTACAATAAATAAAAATAAATAAATAAAAAGAAATACACTCCCGAAAACTAATCTTCTTCGTCTTCAAAATCAAAAAGCCCCAAAAAGCCAAAAGCCCCGATCCCAGAACTAGCCCCCCGATTTATAGGGAAAAACTGCCAACTCTTTCTGTCCTCCCACCTTGGAGGTGTTCTAATTTTCGGCCTTAATTCGCATTTTGTCGATTTTAGTTTATTAAGCCGGTTGTACTTTTCTCAATCTCTTGGCTAATATTATTTGTAAGTATTATTCTTAATTATCAGC
Source organism: Eupristina koningsbergeri (assembly GCA_018907245.1). Classification (NCBI taxonomy): domain Eukaryota; kingdom Metazoa; phylum Arthropoda; class Insecta; order Hymenoptera; family Agaonidae; genus Eupristina; species Eupristina koningsbergeri. Next base: position 1,374,761 of record JACCHV010000050.1, read on the forward strand.
AATATTAAAATGCGCGTATTTTGCCTCATTTTTTCGCAATTAATTTTCATAATCCCTTTTTGGCTATGCAGAAATTTGTTTAGTTATCGGATTTATTGTATTTCGTTACATCCGTAACACTACTTAATATACTACTTAATATATAATATTTGAAAGTTTCACATTACAAAGGAAGGTACGCTAAATTTTATTTATAAATATTTGGTACAAAGGAGATTGTTACTTAAATTAAAAAAATTTGAGATATAAATTACGAGATTAAAATATAAATTCAAATTTGTAGTCGTCTTATTTATACTACTAAAAATAATAGAACAACGACTAATGGGTTAAGTTAAGAAAATAATTTTATAAAATTTTGTCATCTGTGTATTTATATTTTTAAAAAATAATATGACAATATCTCCCAGAGGCAGATAGTTATTTCTAAAAATTTTTTAATAAATTTTTTTAACAGACTTTATAGTCATCATTTTAGTTCATTTTTAATATTAGAAAACACCAAACATTATCTTTGATCTCAAATCGAATATTTATAGTATTTTAATTTATAAACTATTTGTTTATAAATATAATTTTATTTTCATTCAAGGAGAACTAAATTTAATAAAATTATTTTATTTTTTTAATATATTGATAAAAAATGTTTATACATACCACACCTTTTCCTAATTTTATATATATAATTAAATTTATAGTTAAAAAATTAAATCGAATTTAATATATATTATCAAATTTATTATTGTTAATCGAATGCGTAAAAAATATTTCTAAATAAATAATTTCATAATATTTTTATAGGTAAAAATGTATTTATATTTTTACTACTTTAAGATAAAGTTAATTTTCTATTCAATTTTATTCTACTTGCATACTTAAAACTAATCCGTTCAAAAAAATTAGTTATTAGTATATTATAAATTGAAATGAATTTATATATATTTATCATATAAAAAAAGGTTAAATTATTCGGTAATTATTAAAATATTACAAATTATATGTATTATTTCTTTTGATTGTTCTAATTTTTTGTTACAGATATTCTTAAATATATTTTATGGCACAAAATTACATCAATTCATATCTTTGTTTTTTATGTGTCAACTTATTTTTAGATAAGATTGATGTTATTAACTGAAATATAGTATAATAAAAAATGAAAATTATAACATATATTCATAGTAAAATAATATATATTAATAGTGAAACCAATTATTATGTCATATAAAACATAGTTAATACATTATTTATTAATTCAGTAAAGGCATAATAATAATTAAATCGTAATTAATCACATGCTTTGAATACTAGATTGTAGAAATTATAAATATTGTAAGCTATATCATTCTATGTACTATCTACTAAATATAATCATTTTTATTGATTTTATTTGCACCACGGCCATAGGTTATAGTAATTTTTTAACAAAAAGATAATCTTATTTCATAATCTTATAATTATGAAAACGCATAAGTAAAATATGTCGCAATTAATTGTTCAATTAAGATCAGTAATGCAATACTTATATAATGCATGTGTAAAGTAATAGGATTTTATCACTAAATATTTTTTTTAATCTATTATATATTTTACTGCTAAATGACTGTAAAACGACAAACAATTTATGATGAGATATTTTATACATGTCATTATTTAGAAAATATCAATTTTTTATCTGTTTCTACTTTAATTAATTAAAACAATTTTGTATTAAATTAATAATACTTATTCCTGTCTAGTTTATTAAATCATTATATAAGAAAATATTTTATAAAGGAAAAAATTGCATTTAAATCTTCAATTTAATTTACCTTATCGTATAGTCAATACAGTCAAAGAAAATAGAGTGTAGATTTTTATTTTGGTTATAAAAGTATTATTATTATATTTTAGTTCAATGAAATAATAAAATAAATAAAAAAACTATCAAATTATACTTTTATTATGAATGTATTATAAAATTATATAAAGTTAAATAAAAAATTGTTAATAAAAGAAAATATGAATACCTAGTAGCATTGTTATAGTAAAATAATTTATTTAAAAAATGAGTGAATACAAAGGTCAAAAATTGGAATATTATATTTTATTGTTTAAAATTGTATTTCAATGTAATGTATTATTTCAGCAAACAATAATGAGAAGATTAACATATATTAAAAATGGAATTGGAAAATTATAATTTTAATTTCATTTTATAATAATAAATATAAATATTTTATTTGAACTTTTTATTCGTAATATGAACAATAGATCAGAAAATAATGAACTAATATTAGGAATTATTATAAAATAGTTAATATTTTAATATATTAATAGCTAATATGTTAATTTTTTTATATAAAATAAGATAAATTTACTATACGTACCTTTTTTCAATGTTTTATATTCCTACTTTTCATTTTTTTATTTTAATCCTGCTTTCGATTTAAAATTAAATATTCATTAATCCGATAATATAATAATAATTAGTAATTAAAAGGCCATAATAATATGTATTCGACATAACATTAACAAAGTCTGTTATCGCATTATAGTTCAGAGGAACAAAGTTGTTCGAAATCATGTGTAAGTATCAATGAAGTATTAAATAGAATAAATAAAGAAAAATGTGATTAAGATTCAATATTAAAACGTTTATAGAGAATTTAATGCTTTTGTGTAAAAGTGCAGTTTCTTAATGTACAAAATTTAAAGTTAAGTGATTCAATAATTTCGTGTTGACAATGAAATCATAGGCAGTAAACTAAAAAAGTTGAATGTGAAAAGTGCCATGATCGTAAACGGATAGCGGAAAATGATAATTAATGACGAGTATTAACTCCTTCCTTTCCTTACCGATTTAATTACAAATTAATCTATACAAATTAATTACAAATTACTATTTAATTATAAATTAAGTAATATTTTTGTATTCGTTTGGGCTTAATAAATACTATTGAATATTCACAAAACGTAGTGACGTACATCGGAAACGTGTCTGACATAACTAGTGAACACTTATTAAATTGGAAACATGAAAATAAAAATATTATATTTTATTATTTAATATATTATTTCTTTTTTATATAAAAATATGAATATAAAAAAATAATTGAAATCATTTTTTAAATGTTTAAATAAAATTATTTTTTAAAAAAAAAAATTATTATGTATGCTTAAACATTGTTTTGAGTAAAAAAAAACGTTTATTTTCATGGATTATTATGCATTTACTTTTATGTATTATTATATTATATTACTGTATAATGTTTTCAACGCGGTAAAAACTGAATACATAAACTATATATTTAAAATATAAATTTTAAAAAACAAATGGTTTTTTATTTTTAGATAAATATTTTTATATAATTTTGTTATATTTTATCATGAACAGTTATTTTTAATAATAAAAACAATAAAATCTTTTTACTGTAGTTTTTCGAAGAGTTTTTTAAATTAGCTTTTTTCAAAAACGACGATATTAATCCATAGATATTTTAATTCCATTCTCACATAATAAAATTTTATGATTTTTCCATCAAATTAAATAAAAATTAATTTAAAAGAAAAAAGAGTAAATACTAGTGGAAAAAATTATTTTTATCAATTACACATGATTGTTTATCTGCCTACAAACTAATTAAATTAACAAGTTCATTAAAATATATAATTTTTTAAATTAAATAAATTATATGTAAATATTTATTTTAAATACTAAACTAAAATACGTAACTCTTGAAAAAGATAAAATTTATGTTTTGGATTCATATTATTGGGCATTTTTATTGCAACAAGATATTACTTGAAAACTACAAAAAATTCGATTTGAATCATCATTCATAGCATGCAAAATGAGTAATTATATCTTTGATAGTCTAACAACACGAGTATGAGTTGTTTGACCAGTAGTGGGGAAAATTGCATAGCAAGTCACAATAGTTAACTTCTAACAATCATGTGACCCTCGCTTCATCGCATACTTGTATATATTTAACAATAGTGTTTGAGATCCACTCGAATCAGTCCATTAAAATTTTTTCCTGACATTGTACTGCACTCGCGCGTTTTTAAAAATTCTTCAATTTACACTGTTTGTGCTTTCGAATTGGTTAAATTATTAAATGTGAGACCTGAATTCGTTTCAGCTGATCCGAGATCCATAACAAGAATTAACAACAACGCTGATTAGAACTGAAGTTTAAAATTTATTCTCATCTCCATTCATAAACAAGTATATTTTAAAGAAATTATTACAAATAATCTTTTTAGAAATTTGAGCGTTGCTTAAAGCAACATTGTTAAGAATATCTTTGAATATTATTGATATTTCAAAACGTATTTCATATTTTATTAAAGAGAAAAAAAATTAATTGTGTAAAGGGTACTTTTTATATTTTACAAAATGTCATCAAATGATACCAAACCGAATGGAAAAATGCATCAAGTGGTTTTGCGTGACTTAGAATCAATGTTGCGAAAAAGCATAAATGACCAAGTAATTGTTGTAAATTTTACGACATCACAATTATTACCAAAGGGTGAAAATTATGGTAGTACAATGCTCAAAGTTAATGCAGTAATTAAAAGAGATGCAAAATCGCCCGAAGAAGATTTACCTTTGGTAGCAAAGATGATTCCCGCGTCAGAATTTCAGATGACTTATTTCAATTGTACAAATTCGTTCAGGAAGGAAATATATGTTTTTGAAAAATTGATACCTGCTTTTATAGAATTGGAAAAAGAAGCGGGTATGAAAAATGAAGAATTGTTTAATATATTACCGAAATATTATGGTGGAAGGTTATCAAGAAATGAAAACACTGATACTGCCGATGAAGATGTTGTATTATTAATGGAAAATTTAAAAGCACGACAATATATTATAATGGATAAGAGTCAAGGTAATTGGTCGACTTTAGATCAAAGACATTATTTTATATTGAATTATTTTTTAAAATATATTATTAATATAGACAGTAAATTGAAAACATATAAATTCATGGAGTATATAGATAATTATAGTTTTAAAATCAATGCATATTCATTAATTTTACTTTGCTATTTTTTAAACTCATTCTTCAATTATTTTTTTTTTTTTCAATTCATATTATAATAATGGAATAGATTTTTCTATGAAAAACGAAATATTAGTTTTTATTTTATTTAAATAACTTATATTAACAAATCTGTATATCTCAGCTTAGTAATATAATATTTTTTATTCTAGTATAGAATTATAAAGCAGTATAGTACATAAAAATTTTATGAATTTATAAATATATGAATTTTTTTGTATCTACTATTGTACAAACTCATTTAACCACATATTATTTATTTGAAAAAAGCATGTTATCATTAAAATTATAAAAAGATCAATTTGTTAACTATTAAAAAGTAATTATTAATATAACAAGTATCTACTAAAATAATATATGACAATTATAACTATTCTTATTGGAATATTTAATTTAATTATATTTATCTATATATATATGGATTTCTGGTTACAATGAGCTTTTGAATATTATTATGTTGACGATAATTGATGTTAGAAAATTATGTAATTGTATCTGTTAGTTTTCAAGTAATTATTAATGTCTCCAATATGTTAAGTAATACAAAAAACTTTAAAGCCTTACTTGATATAATAACGTTCTTTTTTCTTAATTTTTTTTTTTATTTTTATGTTTGCAAATGTGTTTTCTTTTTTCAAATCTATCCTAAGTGCTCGTAATTTCACATTTTTGTATTAAAAAATGTAACTTTTTTTTTATTAGAAAAAAACTAATCTCAATAAATAATAATTAGTCATAAAATTGTTATTGAATAACAAATAAATAGTAATAAATAAATGATAACAAAATCGTAAAATTCGAAAGGTTTGGATTTGGAACATGCGAAAGTAGCGATTACTACTCTTGCTCGGTTCCATGCTTTGGGTACGGGGCTTCATTTGAAAAAACCGGACCTATTTGAGGAAGCTGGGAATATTATGAATTTCATGCCCTTTGACTGTGTTGACTTTGTACAAGATGTGTCACAATACCATCTGGACACACTTTGCACAGACCCTCGCATAGCCAAATACAGGGATAGGATGGATGTTGTGAAGGATTCCGGATGGGATTATATGAAGAACGAAAATCTTGATGGACCTTGGATCTCGATAATACATGGTGATTTCTGGGTCAATAATATGATGTTCCAGAAAGGTAATGACGCTCATGGACAATATTTTCCTCCGTCACCCAAGCATTTTATTATACTTCTTAGCTTTTTGGTTTTATTTACATTATACACAATTTTTCGGCACTTACATATAGTTAAAAAGTTTTATTAGAATACTTTTATGTTTATGTCAGTATGAGTTCAATAATTTGCATTTAATTTGACATCTCAGCTTTGATAAATTTCAAACGTGTCATAGGAATTAGAACTATACGTAAAAAAAGAATCTACATAAAAGGGGTAAGAATTGATATTGAGAGGTGGGAAAAAAATGACACAACGAGGCTTTTTCATTATTAGTCTGTGGACTCTTTCGACTTTCCTTTTCATTATTATTTTTAACAGCCCTTTGGCCCTTTGCCTTTCTCTATTTTAGTCTGTACCACATTATCAATAATTAATTCGACACACGATATTTAATTTAACCATTGAGCTATTAATTAACATTATAATTATTGTAATTCCTAGAACTCTTTTATAAGACACGGAGAAAAATATACTGAACTCTTTTTATCTTTTATTTTGTCATTTACTCGATCATCGCACGTTTTGGAGCGACTGTCATTTTAGACCAAAACATAATTGAACTCGAATAATAACAATTACTCAATTATTTATGTAACGATGTAAATATTTTTCATTTTTCATAATTTATTTTGAATACATTAAAAATAAATATTTGATGATAAATTTGTAGAATAAATATTGAAAGTTTGGTTTCAAAACATTTAAGAAAAAAATATGATTGATGTACACATTTTTTTTAAGTTTATCATAAAAAGGCAAGTAAATTTATAAATGAAAATTCAATTTCTTTTTTACCAATAAATCAATCTGACATATTAATCAATGAAATAAAAAATAAAAAAAGTTTTATTATTTTATTTCTTCATTAATCAATCAATTGCATTTATAGTGACATTAAATATAGATTATTAATAAATAAACAATTCTTAAGAGATAAAAAATTACTATGTACGTTTCCAAGTATTGCTATTGTTTTTTTTTTCACTCGTAACATATTTTTTGTTTAATTCAGAAAATGGACAAATAAAGGATATTAAGCTAGTTGACTTTCAATTTTCGAAGACAAGCAATCCATTAAGAGATATTCCTTACTTTCTCTGTGGCAGCGTTAATTCAGAAATTTTGGAAACTCACATTGATGAATTGTTGGATATTTATTTCAATAGGTATATCGAGGAATTAAAACGCATTGGTATCGACACAACCCCGTATACAAAGGAAAGCTTCGAAGAAAATTTAAAAAAGGCGGCGCATCCCGAATTGTTTCATTGCCTTTTAGCTATAAAATTCTTTACTGCCCAGGTATCTGAAGATACAGATTTAAATGAAATTAAACAAACAATTATGATGGGTGAATTAAATAAGTCATTTATTGAACGGTCATGGAGCGCGATATCGGTATTTGTTAAGAAAAATTGGATATGAGTTATAAATTAATTCAATAAAATAACGCACTTACAAATAAACTCAAAAGCTCAAGTGTATCTCATAGCTCAAAATCAGCTCAAAGATTTTGATTAATTGTAGTTTCGATGGCGTTAAAACAAAAAAAAAAGAAGAAAATGATTTAACACTTACATCTGTATCCATTATTATTCACACCGAAAAAGATCATTTTAATCAACTAACTTATACAAATTGAGAGTAGTTTTTAGAATAATATTGAAAAAAAGTAATATTTTTCATTTGTTGAGAAACAATTTTCGGTTTGATAATTATGCATCAAAGAATAATAAGTAATTACAAAAATAATAATGAATAATAATCCAACAAACAAGATTAATTATTCAACTGCCATTTGCTTAATGAGTATTGAATATTCAAAATGTATTTGACGCTTTAATTTGTTTCATATTATTTTGTATAAAAAATAAGTTGCCAGATTAAGTCATCGCGAATAAATAATGACCATCATGCCTAATTTATTTTGATATGAACGCAATAAAATTATGCGTTTAATTTATATCTATTAAAAAAATGTTATATAGAAAATAAAATACGTAATTAATACATACGAAAGCAAAAAATGTAAATAAGTGCGCTATCAATTATATTTTTCAGGAAATACCCTAATCTTTTTATTTTAAAAAATTGTTTATCCTGAATATATTTCAGAACATTGGTATTATGTATAGTATAAATTAAGAAATGGGGTATATAATTACTAATCATATGATGTATCAGCATAATTTATAATATAATACAATCCATTTCGTTAAATAAATGTATAATAAATCAAAATGAAATAACCTGAATGCACTCTTGAAAAATGAATTATTTAGATTATTTATTTTTAATTATTCATCATGAGCGCAGCACGCTTTTCATTAATTTTAAAAGATGGATATAACGATTAACCAATTTTCATTTTGCACCAATAAAAAATATATTTCTTTGTTGGTTTAAGTGTTTAAACTTTTCGATGGAGCTCTCACTTGCGTTAATGTTTATAATGTACATAATTTAATTTATTTAATGTGTAATAATTTATGTAGTAATAAATATTTGCTAAAGTGTAATGATTTTTTAGATTTTTTCCCGCTTATTAACGCTAAAATACACGCTTTTGAAATTATAAAATACTGGACTGATTTGATAAATAATTTAGCAAATTATTAAACTAAGATTATTGAATTGTTATTATTCTTGGTACTTAAAACTATTCATTTATAAAATTTTATTTTATACTTTGTAGGATTACTGAATAATTCGGTATTTAAATTTATACTAACATAATTTTTTTAATATAGTATAATATAATTTTATATTTTATTAAAAGTAAAAGATTATGATATAACATAACAAAATTAATTTAATACAATTAAAATAGAATTTATCACATTATTGCATATGGTAATATTAACTCATTATAGTTTTAAAAATTGAAAATATAATGATTTTTATTTGCGGCTCAATAAGAACTAAAATGAATTTGTAATTAAATATTAGTTTAATTATTTTGATGAAAATTAGAATTTACAAATTGAAATAACTTTCAAAAAAATTAACAAAATCAGTACTTTAAATATTAAAATGTATTATTTAAAAAACCAAATTCATGTTATAATTGAAATAATGAATATAAATTTATGTTATTGTTGTTATGAATAAAAAATAATTTAAAATTTTAAAGATGTATCACATAGCAAAGGTATATTGATATTTTAAAAGCTTTTTCTTGCATTTTATATATTTAATGTGATTGTAGATTCAATCTAGTTATAAAGTTTTGTCTATTAACTTTAAATAAAATATAATTTTTTAATTTCTTTTATTTTACCTTTCTATATATATATGTGTGTTATATTCATTATATTTTTTGAATTTTATGAAATGCTTATTATAATAATTGAATTCATGAATTATTGTAGGCTATTATTATGTAATCTTCTTTTCGCAATTATGATATACTTCCCGATTGCACAACACTATAGTTTATAATTTAATTTTATAACCTGAAATATTAAAAAATTTTTATTTTATTATAAATACATAAAATATTTTTGATTTAAATTATTTGGTTATAAGTCATATTAATTCTATACATTTAAATCATAAATTTTCAAAATGTTTATTTATATGCAATTTTATTTGATTTTTAATTATGTTATGCAATCGAGTAAATAACAAATAAATAAATCGAATTAAATGTTAAAAAAAAATGGCAAAATTAATTCTTCAATTTTTGCTGTATATTATTGTGGGATAAATTAAAATAATTTAACAAAAATCAATAAAAAAATAAATATATAAAAATATTAAAACAATTGACAAGACTTTTATAAAGATTTTTTTGTACGCACGATTTCGTTTGAGAACGAATACGAATTGCGCAAACTCAAACTTAAATTTAAGAAGTAAATATACTTGCTTGTTAATCCACTATTTTGTGTCGGTAATTAATAGGGCGAAATTAATCTTTTTATAAACTTCAGGTACACCGCAAATAAATGTACATCACAGGTATATACACATTGCAGGTATACACGCGATACTACATTATTTATATTCTAAAACTCATCATAATTTTTCATTTACTAATAATTCATTGTGTAAATAACAGTATATAATAATATATTAGTATAATTCCTCACTAACCTACATACTATATTCTTAAATATATATTCTAAATATTTAGTAATTTATAAACTAAATATATAATTTAATAACTTAAAAATTTAAAAAAAAATATGAATGCTTTCATTGATAATCCTTAACAATGTTTTGTTTATTTACAATTATTATAAATTTTTTAATGAATGCAATAATTGTTCGTTAAAATTATATTTATATAAATACTTAATTATAAAATTACTTGAATTGAAATTAAATTGGAAGAGCTCAGTAACAATTACAGTAATTATCTAACAAGAGTGACATTCCAATATTATAGCTATATTTCAATCAAAATTCTTAGAATGATGAATTTGTTCTCATTTTTCTCGTCTTGATTCTTTAATTAATTCTGTGTAAATGTGTCAATTTCAATTTTATTCAATCTTAAATAAATGCAGCTAAGTTTAATTTTAACTTCTCAAATACATCTTGTAATGAGATAGTAGTATTGAGTTAAAATATATTTATTTATATTTTTTCTAATATTTTTAAATCATTATTTTTCAGTTATTTTAATAATCTAAAATGTTTTCTTTACTAAATACACATGATTCTTCATTTTTTTCTTCAATTTTTTTGTTTTATTAAAGCTTATTTTATTATTTAATTATAACTCAGATATTACTCATGCGAATAATGGATGAGAATTAAAAAAACACAATCATCTCGTAGCTAATAAACTTTTATATTTATTGTTTTTAATATAGGTAAAAATCGAGCCAAAAAGTTCAAATAAATAAATAAAAAAACTATCGGAAGATTTTAACAAAAAAAATGTTAGGCGTAACAATGATACTTAGAATAATCATTACATCCGACTTTCTAGTTTTCAATACATTTTAAATATCTTTGAAATTATTGATAGATTGTCTTCTGAAAGTAGAAGATATAAATTAAAAAATAAACTTATTTTATGATTATAGTAAGCGTATATTCTGTATGAATATGTTATACCATAATTTTTTTTTATATTTGGTTGTTTTTTAAATACTTTTATCAAATTAAAAAAAAATAAGTCTATTTTTCAATAATTAAGTTAAAGAAATTTGAATATACTTTGATGAATAAATACCAATAATTACATCTAATCAACATTGACATGGGGAATAAATATAAGTCAATAATTAGTTATTTTAGAAATTGCATTAATTCAATATCAAATTTTTTAATTATATTATACAATATTGAGAAAATCAACAACAAAAATGTTTAATAAATTATTCTCTTTTTTATTTATAATCCTTTAAATATCGTAGTATAAAATTTGTTTAATGTATAATTATTTATAATAATTTAATAAAATTTGTTTTCTATTACTTGTAATAGTATGTACATTACTATATATTTTAGCTTATTCAAATATATCAAAATATTAAATTGATAATAATAAGAATGAAAGGATAATTTGGGTTGAATAAAATAAACTAACTTTCGTTTAAAATTTCAGAATTTTAACATGTATTTGTATATTAAATTAAATACTCTCACATTTGTAAACATCATAAAGCTTTGGTATTTTACTCGTAAAAATTGTATTTTATATATGAACAAAATACATCATCATATGGTTACATGGCTCATTCGTTAATAAAATGTATCATTTAAAAATTTTGCTTAACAGGATATGTATACGTGCATCAAAACAAAAGTGTCATATTGAATACAAAAAAGTTAAATATGTGTACATAAAGTATATTTTTAATTGAATTACAAATTACCAAAAGAATTTATAAAATAAAAATAAATAATAATTAAACATAAATTGAAAAATATTTTTATATGTATAATGAACATGTTAATGTCAAGCATTTTACATTTAAGGGTAATAGTCATTTCGATTTAGTTTAAATTCAGTGACAACGTACTTTAGTCACCTTTAAAAAGTAGATTCATCTCGTAAATTATGGCTGACATTACTATCGACAATCGAAAACTTTCCTTAAGCTATTTAACAAAAAAATACAACATTTATCACATGTAATATAGTATGTAAAAAAATCAACAATGTCTTTCATTTATCGATTCGCATGTTTTGAATTTACGAAATGTATCTTCTTCCAGGATTACGAACAAGCTAATTAATACAATAAGAGCCGCCATTTATTTAACTCTCACTTTTTGAAAGTTTTTATTAATTATTAAAAATATTATATATTTTTTTTATTTGATTTCTATATTAACTTGCAATATAAAACTAAAACTTATTTTAAAATCAAGTTTTCTAATAACAATTAAAACTAATTTTCAGTCACGCATTACAAATTACTCTTAATAATAAAATAAAAAATATTTACACCTTTAGTTATGTTTTAAGATAACGCCATAATTGTAGCTAAAAAAAATTTATTTGTATTTTAGTAAAAATTAATAATTTTACATGTAAAATCAGGTAAATTGCATGACCTTAAATTACAATATATACAATAAAATATATAAATTTTGTAAATATTACTTGTACGAATTCGAAATAAAAGGCACATTTTAATTATAAACTTTATCACAAAATATCTAAAGTGGAAACTTATTATTTCGAATAAAAACTTACTGCTTAATATGATCTTAATTAAGATTTTATTATTTATTGCACTTTCTATATTATTCTATTTTTAATCATTTTTGCCCAACTCATATATTTATTGCTAATAATTTTATTTTCTTTACTTAACCGTAGATAATTTTAATTATCAACATTGTAATTACTAATGACTCAAATTTATTGATCTATTGTCATTTCTTCTTCTTCAAAAAATAGTATATTATTTGGCAAAAACCAATACAGTATAACTAAGATTTCGATTTGGACAAATATTTTTTACATATTTTTCTACATATTTTTTTTATGTATCATGCATAGCTATCAATATAAATGTTTATTTAAGTAATTAAGTTATAGTTATATGTGTACTTACAGTACCTATAATTTAAAAGTTAATTTTTTATTATCAAAGAGATTGTAATATTTTATTAAAATTATTTTGACTGTTGTATAAATTACTTATTACAAATTAAGTTTTAAAAATAAAACGACTATTACTTAAAATATTTTATTTAGTATACAATGCCGTTGTAAGTTTTTTATTTTGCGAATACAATATTGAGGAAAGATTAGATATTTTTTCTTCACAACGTGCATTTGTACAAGAATTCAGGTCATACCGGCTATATGGAAGTCAGATATAATTAGAAAAACGTTTTCTCCATCACCCGGAATAGAAAGACTGAAAGTTTTTTAAAATATTAGAAATGAAGAAAATCATTGGAACACATGTGAGTATGATCACATATACAATATCGCAGTGTTTCTCAAAAATTATTCAGACTTGATATGGTTTAATTTCAAGTACATATACGTTCACTTTTTCCATGAATTAAAGATTAAGAATGCTCGATATTTTTATTATTCTAGAAATTAAAAAATGTACAGAATCGATATTAAGCTTAGAACATTGGCACATAATAGAATCAATTATTGTATCTATTTTCAACTTACTCTAATGGTTCACTCACAAGATACAAGAACTACAATAAGTGTATTAACCGATCATGTTCTAAGACAAGGAAGGCTACTATTATTACTATTGTTACAAATATTATAATAGTTTTCTCGTGAAAATATCACATCAATAGGTATATTTCACAAAATGTTACAACTCGGTAAACTGAATGTTGATTGTGTAAAATTATTAGTTATCGTAAGTGTGTTATTTATGTCACAACAATTCCTTTTTTATGAAGCAAAATAAATAATTGTAAGAATATATCGAAACAAAAAAATGAATTGCAATTTTTAGCTAAATATACCAATAAGTTATTGTAATTAATATAAAGCTATCTTTTAGACCTCATTAAGGTAACTTTAAAATTAGATATTTATTTTATTTTGAATACGTACAAGTAATTGTCCAAAGCATGTAGTTCATACCTTATAATCAATTCATATCACCAAACAAATGTAAATATGTTAGCTAAATAGGTCAAGTATACAATTCATCATTATAAATCGAAGTATAGTAATTAATTATGAAAGTTCTTTTGTTTTGACAATATCATTTTAATATCTTAATATTAAAAATGCCATTATTTCTTTGATATGCGTGAAACAAACGACAGATATTGATTTTTCTGTCTTAATTTTATTTTTTTATTGTATCAAGTACATATTAATAATTTAAGCCTATCGATTCATTTATTAGCTAATGAATTTTAAGAGCTAGAAAAATATTTCATTAAATTTAAATAGTAGATTGACCTGCAATCTGTCGACAGCAATATAAAATGTTTCTTTTTTCACATCAATAAAAGAAAATTAACAGCTCTAGTTGGGAGACTATTTAAGGGAAAAAAATCATTAAATGTATGAATATACTTTATAACATCTTTTTTTAATCATTTTAAAGTTTTTTAGATTTTCTTCAATACTAATTATAACTTAATTTGTTTAAAAGTCTTGTATACTTGTACATTCAATTATAATCTTTAATTCACTGTATGGTATTGAATTAAAAAATACAGCATTGGTGGATTTAGTTGAGAACAATTCACAATATTTTGTTAAAATCTGAAATTTAAAATGATATCCTCGAATTTCAATCAATTAGAATCGAGGATCCTTTATTTTTATCATATTTTTATTTCATAAAAAAAAAAAATAAAGAAAAAACAAGTGATCCGAAAAGTCGGATTGCTCACTTTTAATGCAATTGGGATCGTTATCGCTCAAGTTTTTTAAAAAGTGTTACAAAAAATAATAAAATAAAAATGTATTATAAATCGTTTTTAGAATGAAATAGTAAAGACTAAAAGTGTCTAGACATAAAAAAAATTAAATGTAGGTAAAAGGAACAAAAAGTGAGAAGAGAACATCGAGAAAAAGAATGGAGAGAAAAAAGTAAAATAGAAAGAGACAAAGAGAGAGCGAGAATAATAGCATCTGATTTTGTTTCTTGTATAATTTCCAATATAAGTTTGTAAATAAAAAAATTATTTTGTTGTATATTGTGAGCGCCATGCAAACATTTCTAATATTAATTCTTTATTATCATTTGCTGATTGAAAAAACACATATAAAATTTTTGATCCAGTGCACACGTATCTACTTTTCATCTGTAAGTAAGATCACTCGTTTCCTATTCTAAATTAGATGTGAAACACTTTCTTCTAACTCTACCGCCTGGACAACGAACCTATCAGTTATAATGGACAACTTATGTATTTTCTGACAAATATCATATATAACAGAATATTAAACATGAAACTGGACTAGAACTTTTTATTGTATAAACCAGTAAAGTCTTAACGATTCTGATCACAATAAATTACATCAGTTAATGAGATTAATATATTGATTATCGTAATGCAGAGAATATGATTCATATCATTTAAACACGATTAATATATAATGATATCAACAGTCACAAATATCATTGTAATTTAAACAATTATTGTATTATTTTTTAATAAAATAGAAAGTATTGCTTCATGTACATTAGTAGAGATCCTAATAGATACACCATACCATCTTGAAGTTGATGCTATAATTTATCTCAAAATATATTTCTATCTCAGAAAACATTTTAGAATTTTTGTTCATAAATTATATATATGAATTGTTTTTACAAAAATATATTTTTATTTCTTATTTATGTTATAATAGTAAGATTTATAATCGATATAAAATAAAACTACTCAACCAATTATATTGCAATATATAACAACCATTATCAAAGAATAAGTAAAAAAATTATAATATTATTGCAAGGAATATGTTATAAGTATGCTAAGATCAACCATCAAATAAAAACTGAACACATGTAAAAAGTAACCAACATTGTATATTAAATAAAGATTAATTTCTACAAAAATGTGAATTGGAAGAAAAAATTATTTGTAATTTTACCTAAATTTTTAGCCTTTAAATTTCAAATCATTTTAAAGTCAATCTGTTACAGTATTTTTAAATTAATTTATTTTCAATTTTCATTCACATCAATGTATTATATCTCGATTTAAAGTCAGTCATTTATTACCAAGTATTTATATCAATAAGACTTTTATATATGATTTAAAAAAAAAATTGTATCAAAAGATAATGAAATATCAGTCAAAATTGTCAATAACTACAAATACAACTTAAATTGATGTACGTTATTACTATTATAAGAGAAACAAAAATTAAAAAATACGTTATCAAAACCGCGCTTTTGCGTAAAGAAGACAAAAGATAAAATTGAATTAAGGCCAGTTGATTAAAATACTATGTAACCACGATAATTTTAAATTCATTATAATTGTAAAAAAAAGTAATTACTTAAATTAATGGGCTTTGTTACTATTATAAGAGAAACAAGATTTAGAAAATGTTATCAAATAACGCGCTCTTGCGCAAAGAAGATATAAGATAAAATGAATTAAGGATAGATTATTGGATAGCTATGAAACCACGATAATTTAAAATTCATTACAATTATAAAAAAAAGTAATTACTTAAATAACCAACTTTGTCTCGGCCATAGACGTTAAAGGAATTCTTTCTGATAATTCGTATTTGTTTTGGATTCACTATTATTTAAATGTCTCGATAACTATTGAAAGTGCACTGGATTCTATTTTTTTTTTATTTTCTAACCATATTATCACTAGTTGTTCCAACTTCTACAATGCTTTATTTCAGTTATTTTTAAAACATAAACATTATATTACACAGTTGTTAACACCAAAAATATCTTATTATATATTTTTATTTTTTTTAATAATCTGTTATTGAATATTGTATTTTGGATTATCTAGCTAATTGTTCAAATGCAAAGAGTTTCATTTATTCCTGAGGCGATAGAGGGAGAATGTCACACTAAATTGAAATCACGCACCAAGTTTTGATAGTTTAAGTGTGCGGTGCTTTTTAAGGCAAAGTGTTTAATATTGATGTACGATATTTTATTATATTGCACATAATTTCATTGCACTTGCGAATAAAGTGTACAGCATAATTTTTTGGAACTAATTTCCAGTCAAAGTACCTGTACACATCTTGATTGCAACAGTCGTCATCTAGGGTAACTCGCAAGTCAAGTAACCCCAGTGGCTAACAATTTGATTATGTGCATGAGTTTAGCGAATTTATCAATACTCTACTATTAATAATTATAATAAATGATTAGGAAATGTATTTTTTTAGTTTCAACATAATGTAAATAAATTTTTGTTCACATCAATATAACAAAAAAATTAAGAAACCTCTAGTTTTTATTAAAAAATCTTCATATAGTGAATATTTTAATATACATATGTACAATTTTTAAAACCATAATTTATTTTATTTATATTATATATCGGCTTATAAATTCATTAATAATTAAGCAAAATAAAAAATTTATTATGAAAATAAAAGAAAATAATTGTTATATACATTTACTTTAAAATATCTTGCATAACTAATTTTTATATTACTTAATTAAATTAAGAATATACATTACTTGCAGTATTATGCTTTATTTATCAATATTATCATTAAATAAGAAATTGACTTGTGATTAAATTATTTCTCAGAAAAATGATTTTATAAATTAACATATATAGCTGCAAAAAAATTAAAAATAAATACATAAAACTAATAGAACACAAAAGATGTTGCTAATAACACGATTTATTATACATATTGAAATGAAATAGTTTAACTAAACTTATTCAATATGATGTTATAAAATAATTGTAATGTATAAATTCTTATTTAAATATATAATTCAATTATAGTAAAACGCTATAAATCTTTGAGGTAACTATAAATACATTTTACCAAAAATATTCAATTCTATAATTAATAATGTTTTATGTGATGGAAGTCAATAACTTTCAAGTATTGTTAAATATTTTACTTAGATCAATATTTAGATCTTCAGAAAATATATCAGAACTAGTTTTATACTAAGAAAAAATAGTAAAAAACAATGTATGGAATAACCTAAAATTATCAATTTTTTTATGTGAATTGATTACGAAAAAATACTTAGCTTTGTTTTCCCCTTAAATTTATTCTTGATTTTTTGTTTACCCTTTCTTTATCTTTTTTCTCTTTCTCTCTCTTTTTCCCTCTCCCTTTTTTTCCAACTCTCTATCACTCACTTTTTCTCTTTGTATATCTGATTGTATTCGGTAATTTTCATATATTATGCTAAATTATAATCTTCAAATCAGATAATCTTGATTGGTACAATTACGTAGAATCCTTTAAGATTTTTTTTTGTAATATCTGGAATTGAACTTTCATTCTTTCAAACTGTTTTTTTCCCCGTCAAAATATAAATTTTTAAACATTCTTATAAAAGAATGTAATTTATTATGATTTATTTGAACTGCAACAATTAGAGCAGTCGAAACAACTACTATGCTATCTTTTGTTCAACCACATGGATCCTCTACTGCCTGCACCAAATGCACCACTACCACTTGTTAACTGATTTTGTAAATCCATTACAGATTCCTGAAGTATTCTTTTTTCTTTAAGTAAGACAGATATATCCTCTTGTGCTGCGTTTAATGAAGATCGTAAATCTTCCTTCACTCTTCTAAGTTTTGAATTTTCTTCTGACAAACGTTCCATAGTTAAAAGTCTACGACGAAGCTCTTCGTTATCAGATCGCAGTTGTTGGCTCGTTTCTTTTAGAACATTCATTTCTACTTCTTGTTCCACGAATTTGACATCGTGAGTGATGTTGTCACGACTCCCATTCAAAGATTGCACGTTATTCTCTCTCAAAGTATTTACTGTAAATAAAATAATTCAAGCAAGTAACTACGATGTTTCATCATAATTAGAAAATCTAAATGTCAAACACACAGTCAGATCACTAGTACTTATTTTTATTTAACAAAAATATTAAGCTATTCAAAGCTTTATTAAAATTATTAATATCATGCCTTGAAGATTAAAAATAATTTTTCATTTAAAATCATTTTCTAATAAACCAGCTCAGAAATACCTAAATATTATATTTTATATAAATTATTACTAAATTCTAATTTTGAATTAATTTGATAAATTGAATATTTTAAGAATTGTAATACGTTAATTTTCATATTCCCGAACACAACAATTATAATATTATTATAATATATTAAAAATATACTCTGAGAAGTAGAAAGTGAGTTTAAAATAATTTAAAAGAATATAATTTAGTCTCAGATAATTTTCTTATATCAGAAAAAAATATTTTCAAATTATAACAAGTCACCATTAAACCATGATAATTTATGAATCACAATTTTGATAAATAATATGAAATACTAACATATACTATAGTACTTTCCTATTTCATGCATTTTTATAGCCTCGCCAAATCTACTATAATTCGGCGAGTTTTTATATAAAGCAGTGTCTTAAAAATAGCAATGCTAAAACCACTATTTCTACTTTCTTTTCTAATTGTGTTATTAGAACTAATGCTCACATTCGAAAGGCCTTCTGAGTGCACAGAATAATTATGCCAGATGAGTAAGAATTAATTTATATTCTGACGCAAATTTCTGCCACTTGCATTACAGAAATATATTAAATTAATACAAAAAGCGATTTAATATAATCTACTACCATTGCATTGGTATAAAATTCTAAAAACCATATGTATTTTATTTCTTTAATAAAACAAAAAAATGATTAATCTTAAATAATATTACATATTAATTATGTTTATTGTATTAATATTAAATTTAAATATTTTAGAGTACTACAAACAAGTGGCAGTTTAGAATAAATTATATATTTATTCATTTAAACTTAATTAGAAATACTTACCAACAGGTTCTATGCGAAAAACTCTAGAAATGTCTCTTGTAATCCTGAGCTTGGAGATATTCAGATCTATTGGAATCGGTCCTGGTGATGTTATATTATTGGGTGGTCGATCTTCATTAACATGTAGACTAATGTTTTCTAATAATATCTAAGAAAATATTTATGTATTATTACTAATGTAAAACGAACATTAAAAATTAAATTAAATTAAAAATTAATTAAATCACCTCCAATGGTATTGGTTTGTGTATTACTTCATCTTCAACTAAATCACTTAAGCCAGTCACAGAGCTCATTGCAATTGTGAACGGTACATCGGCAACTTTAGCTTCCACTTTATCCTCAAAGAGCCCCAATATACAATCTTTATCGTGGAAATTAATACTACTAACGGTATCTACAATATCACCATCTTCACTTTTACCTTGTAAACATACATTTTCTTCTCCTCTGCTTGCAATTTGACCTAATTCTAAAAGCTTTTTAGCATTATCTTTATTCTTTAAATAATGATCCAGTCGAACTTTAATGCGAGATCTGTAATCTGAGTCGGATGAAACCTCTACCCAGCCTCTTGATCGAGAGCTAAATTTCGTCTAAAGGGGTAAGTAATATTGTAATTTAATACCATTGCATTTTTATTAAATTAATACTAATTTCTATTTGATCTAATTTTTATTATGGCATTGAAAAATAAATAAAATTTTATTTTCCTACTTTTACAAAATTCTTAAATTGATCATTAAAGCATCAACTATAATTGTTTTATTTGTAATTATAAAACTAAATGTTTCTATAATATACATGGATACACAAATTATATTTTAACTAATTTTTATATTTATGAATATAGCAGTTTATTTGCCTAATACAATTATATTTAAAATTTACATATACTTTTAATGTATTTAATTTAAAGAATTATGAAAATTTTAAAAACTATTTTAAAATTTCAATTTATTTTCATATTGTATTATTTATATTACATATATTACATTTATAAATTTGCTAAGAAAAAATTCAAATCTGTAAAAAAAATATTTTCTATCAACATATTCAATGCATGATTCCTTACAAAAACAAAAAACAAAAAAATTTAGCAGTTAATTAAAAAATAGGATTATGCTTAAGGTCATAATATTTAGTATCATAAACAATCTATAACGTAAATGCATTTGTAACAAAATTGAAGCATGCTTATAACAAATGTGTTTACACAGCTATATACATATATGTACAAAAAAGTAATTAAACTTTTCCAGACTATCGATCAAAATTTCATAATATACAATCATATCACAAAATTTTTATTTTTATCCAAAGTAAACAATAATATTACTATTATTGTTACTACTTTTACTATTATTATTATTATCATTATAATAAATTAAATATATAAAATTTTAAAGTTTAATTTCAAATTAATAAATAAAACTCTATAAAATATTCGAAATTGCATTAGTCTGAAAATTTTATACACAAATATTTGGAGTTTATATTCTATTTTTTAATCACTGTGCAGTTAAGCATTGTGGGTATCTATTCTTAAACTTAATATAAAATATATTGCAGATACCTTGTTCTTGGCCTGCCATAAATGCCACATAAAAACATTCATAAGAGAAGAAGAGACACAGGAGAAGTCATGCAAAAAGTTAAGAAATAAGAAATATAAATATAACACATTTAAACAAATGATTTTTATAATAATAAATTTAATATTGATCAAAATTGAATAATAAATATTTATGAATAAAATTTTTGTGCAATATTTCCATTCTACTAAAAAATAAATGATATCGTAAAATGTGTTACTTTACTTTCAAACTCTACTTTCAAAAGTTTCATATATATATATATATATATATATATAACACATATCAATAGAGCATATTTATTCATTTTTCACAGTTAAACAATTTAATATATAAAAATGAAACACATTATGCATAGAATTAGTAATAAATATCATTGCATAAACAGTAAATAAAAGTTATAAAAATAATTAGAATGCTGAAAAATATTAATTAATTAAATACTTTTGTTTAAAAAAAAATTAAATTGTTAATAACTTACCTGAAGTTCATCCCATGGTATAGATGAACATTCATCATTAGCTACATTACAGACTTGAACTTTTATTGCTGAAGTAAATCCAGTGGATTGTTGAATAATTTCAACTTTTGATAGTTTAAATGTTGTCATTGATACCTAATGATAAAACGAATGAAATAAATATAAAATATAGAATTATTAATTCATAACTTTTGATATAATATAATAAAGACATTTCATATTCACGAACTTTTTATAAATCAAGCCTTTCTTCAATTTAGAAATAATAATTTCAACATCATATTATTATTGTTTTTTATTAAGTTTTTATTATAAGTTAAAATTCTTAATAGCTTAGATAAGTTATTTCATATTCAATGTAAAGTGTATTGTTTGTATATGTACATTATTTATTCAATTACTCATATTTAAAAAAAAAAAAAATACAAAACTGTAAGTATTAAAAAAATATAAAAATAAAAGTACGAATTCCGAAACTTACCAAGTCTTTCCTTTTGCACATACTATCCAAGGATTTTTCACTTTGTGTATCAGGTGTTTCTTCTACAACTTCACTCGCCTCTTCAACTGTGGCTATCCTAATTGAATTATCGACACTAAAAACTGCATCCATTTTTTCTTGCTCATCAAAAGAAACAACAATATAATTTTCACTATCAGAACTAACATCGCTCTGCATTGAAACTGTATCGCTGATATCATCAGGGGAAGGTTTTAAAGCAGAATCCAGAGATGTCATAAAATTACTGAAACCCTTCTTCATAGAAGATAAATTAACATTAAAATTATTCGGAATAATACCCGATACCGATTCAGCTTTAGCAAGTTTGGTTTTTTCTTCATGCATGTTTTTTAACCATGGTTTTTCCAACAGATTTGGTGTCTTCTGTTCATCCCGTTCAGAACTATTTTGATGTTTAAATGTAACAATATTGTGTGACCCGGTATTCATATCCGTAAAATCCATTGAATGAATTGGAGTGATATCACTTTGAGGTGTTCCAACATCATTGCTTGTATTCATGCGTTTGTTACTATAGTCTGCACGAGCAGTTACTGCATGTTGATATAAATTAGATGATCCACCAATATCATCGATTATGCTTGAACTATCTGGCACAATCGATTCAAAGTCACCTCCAGAATTTTCTTTACCAGGAGTTTGCGATGGCATTACGAAGGTAACTTCTACTTGAGGAACCAAAGCTCCAATAATCAAAGAGCCTTAAATTATAAAATTTAATTAAAATTTAATATTCAAATATAGTGATTTTTTTATTGAGATTTAAAAATAATGTTTTTTTAACAATACAGTGATATTATTGAAAAGATAAAATAATTCATAAACTTTTAATAATATTCTAATTTGTTTTTGTTTTTTAAATTAACTTATACTAAAAACTTATACTAATGTTAAAGCATAATTTTATTTAAAAAATGTTTACCTCCTGATTCAACTTTTAAAATCTTATTAGAATCAACGGACATATATGTTGCAAGCTCAGAAACTATTTCTGACAATCTCAACAAAAATAAATATTGATAATGGTTAATTTGTATGCTAATTAAATTACTAATATATGCAAGACCATGTATATCTGCTGTATCAGGTGACTTATTAATTTTAGAAGTATTCATATAAACCCAAAATGTTAATGGAAAAGCGTCGAGAAAAGGTACAGAGCGATTTGATCCAATTGCTCTAGCTCCAAAAAAGTCACCCCAAACAGGTTCTAAATGACAACACCAAACATCTTTTGCCTCAGTCCATAGAAGTTCTTTAGTCAATTGTCGTACCATTTCATTTATAGAATTACTTGAAAAATTTGGTGGAACTGACCTAATACAATCAGTACCTAAAAATAAAATTATGAAGACATGTTATTTAAATATTGAAAAAGTATAACAATTATAAATAATTTATTTAAAAATAGTTTAAATTAAAAGAAATATCGTAATTTATTAATTTTGTAAAAAAACATAAAAAAATTCATCAATAATGCAAATCAAATTAAAGTTAACTAATTTCAATTATAAATTTGATAGTATCTTTTCACAAATTACTTTGATTTTTCATATTTTTATGTACTATCTAAAAATTTTTAAATTATTTTTATTTTATAAAATAAATAATTAAAGAATTATTTTATAAAAGTATTATTGATTTAAATTTATAGTTTAATTTCATTTGTTGAAATTAAAAAGTTTAATAATATTTATTAATTTAATATTATTACTTATTAAATATGTAAAATACCAAAATTTATAATTTTCCTTTATATTAAATATTTATCAAAAAATTTAAATTTTTTAATTATTATTAAATAAATATATAATGTTAATTTATTTACCAGCACAATGTTCCAAAAATTTATTAGTAATAACATGAAAATCTCCAGGTTTATTAGGAAATTCAGCACCAAAAAACATTTGACCCATTTGAAAAGCATTTAAACATTGTGCTAAATCAGCTCTTGATGAACTTTCACTTGATCTTACATTTGTTATCGTTGCTCTAGATGTTTGCAGATGTAAAGATTTTGGTCTATCCTTTTGATTTGGATAATCTTGTAGACTTTCAAAAATTAGCTAAGATTGAACAAAAATAATTTTACATGCCTTTAATTGAGATGTAAAAAAAGTTTTTTACAATAATAATAATAGAAACAGAAAATTAGAAAACATATACTGTATAAATTTAAAATAAAAATTCAAATACATATGATTATTTAAAAAACTATGAATTATTATAATTATCAAGTCACATAAACTTATTTAATTAAATTTTTATACTCTACATTATTATTAAAAATTTAATCGTAAATAATAATTATCATTATTGGTATAAAAACTTAGTTTAAATTTGATTTAAATAAATTTAAATAAAAAATCGCAGAAAGGTAACGCACATTTTTGATTTAATAGAATAAAATTTGTTTAAATAAATAAAGCTTACTCTTGGTAATATTGCTTCAATTTTTACATCAAAGTACATGAAATTCGAAGAGGAATTTGCCATATTACTATTACTATTTAAAAGTGAGTGATATAAATTAAGAAGAAATGAATTAAACCAAAGACACGAACAGACATCAAAGTTTACTTGAATTGGATTGACTTGTACATAAAACTTTGGAGGTGGTACTGAAAAAAATGAATATTGAATTTAATATTAAAATATATAATTTAAAAATATATTTTACTTACATGGAAAATTTAAATCTCCAGGATAATAGTAGTAGGTAAATTCAGCATGAACTATATTCACATTTTCTGGCAAATAAAATCTTTCTCTATCACCTAAAAGAATTTTTTAAGTATTTTATTACAAATAGAGTTTATAATATTAGAGAAAATCTAAATGATTATTTTCTAAACATTTATTTTTACTAAAATTAAAATAAACGTAGTGAGTACTAATTGATTGACTAAGAAACTGTATTTAATTCAGTTAAACCTAATTTAAAAATGCAAATTTTTATTATTTATACCTGAGCCATACTTTTTCCTCGATTGCGCTATGTAAGCATAAAATTAAAAAAATAGTTAATATTGTTTTTAATTTTTTACAGTTAAGTATATTTGTTATTATATAAGAATATAATTATATTTCAATGAAATAAATAAACTTTATCTTTATTATAAAATACTAATATATACATTACCGGTTATAAATTCTTTTGGCATTGCTTTTCTAGATGATGTTGTAACTTTATATAAGGTAAAATCATCTATTCTAATGACGATACAAGTTGTCATTAATTTTGCTAGTTGCTCCAAAACATAATTTTTCACAGGATTACCACTTGGATACTGGGTTGATTTCTTTTGATCTTGAGGTGTTGTATTTTGATTTTGATTGCCCAATGCTTTTTCTCGATTTTCAACTTCTTTATTGTTTCCTGTGTAATAGATAATATTGAAGTAAGTCATAAGTTGTAATAATTGATGAATTATAATAAGTGAAATTAATATTTTATTTATTTATTATTTATGAACAATTAAATAAAAATTTTAATGGTATATTCATTGTTATTTTATAGTAACAATAGTCTATTTAGTTATGTATAATTATATTTTTCATTAATGAATATTTTATTAGTGTTATTTTTTGATAAACGATTTTAAACAGTTGAAGATAAAAAAATATTTGAACAATATAAATTAAACAAAAATTATAAATTAATTTGTTTGGATAAATGATATTTATACATATCCAAAATTATCGAATAAAAATAAATTATTTTGCTATTAAGTATAACTTTAATTAAAAAATAATTTTAAACGTATAATATTTCATAATATTGTACAATATATATTTTTTTCTAATAAAGTTAATTGTTATATTGAAAATTTTATAAATTAAAAGAGTTATTAAATAATATGAGTATAATAGTTATATGGCAGACATTTGATAGTTATAGGTATTGAATAAATTGATACCTATAAATAATTATACGTACCAAAATTATTATTTTCAGTTTTAATTAATGGAGAATTTTGTGATCGTCCTGAATCAATAAGATCCATAAATTGACCTCTAAAAGAATTAAGAGACTGCTGTAACCACTGGCTGTGTGGTACTGCACTCTCTTTATACAAAGCCCAATGCTTTCTATCAGCTAAAGCTAAATGATAAGGGTAATAATCCACTTGAAATTTGATCAATGAGATCTGAAGGGCACCACCTTCTTTTAATTCAGGATGAAGAGACCTACCAGCTATTGATAATTATATTTTAGTAATATTAATATTTATGTTAATAATGTAAAATAATTAAAAAATAAACTTACATCCTGCATCATCACAAAGATGTAAATCTATTCTTTGAGAAAGAAAATGATATGACGTTTCTACGACATCATATCTACTAAATATGTTTGCAATTACTGTGTTACTTTGACTTTTTGCTCTAGTCTGTTGAGAAACTTGGGCTTGATATTCAGGTAATACCTTTTCAAAATAAAATAAAAATAGTAGTTAATTTTTATTTTGTTAATAATAATGTATTTCATTTTATTTAATTGACTAAGTACCTCTAATTTTCTAGCTGCTTTCGTTTTTCTCTCTAAAACAGTTGACCTTTCAATGAGACCCCCAAGAGAATCTATAAAATGTAAAGCAGCTTTTAACTGAGAATCAGTTAAAACCCATAAGAGGTCATCGAGTATAATAACTAGTCGAGATCCCATAACAAAACAATCTAAAAATACAGTATACAATTTTTTTTTTTTTCCTTTATATTGCATGATGTATTTATCCTATTTTATTTTCTAAAATATTTACCAGAAAGTCGTTTTTTAATCGTTACTCTACATCGCGCTTGATTTGTAAGAAGCCTAAGAGGTGAAATATCTTTATCATTAGTACTTTGAGCTTCTATTCTTACAGTTTGCCATTCCAACTCTTTAAAAATTAATAACTGGCCTCTATCTGGATCTTTCACTCTTGTACTTCTTAAATCACATCGTTGCCATGTTGGTGACTTTGATTCAACCATTATACGAGACATCTTAAAATAAAATAAATAAATTATTAAAATTTATACAAATATTTATAAAAATTATGTAATATTAGTAATGTACCTGAACTTTAGCAATAAATGCAGGACTTTTGAATGTAACAGAAACAGTATTAACAGACACTGTTATTCCATCTATAATTTTATGAATATACGAATATTTTGTAGGTCCTGTATACGAAGCTAAACCTTGTGAGTTAGATACATCTCTTAAATCTTCACATGTTTCTACTTCTATATGAACTTCATCCAAACTCTGCGTGATTCAAAATAAAAATGTTTAAAAATATTCAACTATTATGAAAAGTAACTTTCAAATAAATGATAATTTTTAATGTTACTAATTTATAGAACTAAATACTAACCAAAAATATAGGAACATTTTTTAACTTGGTCCATTGAATACGGAAAGTAACTTTGTTGCACCATGCACTTGTCAATCGCAACCATGATGGCAATTCCAATAAATCAGTTAGTACAATTTCATCAAGCTCTAAATTTGTTAGTTCACCTTCCCCTTTAAATGTACTCAAGTTGATCTTATCAGCTGATAAATTTTTAGTAAATCTAAAATTGATAAAAATATTAATTATTTTTTAAATACATATTTAATGCATTTGTTTATTAAATAATTTATACTTAAAAAAAAGTGAAAATTTGTGTGTTTTGTATAATATGAAATTATATTTAAATTAAGATTAAAAAAAAAGAAAGAATAAAGTAAATCATTAAAAAATAATAGAATATACACTTATATAAATTATAATAATTCTAAAAGTTATATTTAATAGAAATTTGATTTTCAATTTATTTAAAACTGATAATGAAATGATAAAGTGCAATAATAAAAAGTAAAGAATAAAATAATGGAGATAATTAAAAAAATATTACATTAATTAGTTTTATGCACAGTAAAATTCTTGATTTTTATCATAAGCAAGATTTATATAACCTATGTTTTAAAAAACCAAATATACATTTGACAGTGCAATTACAATAAAAAATTAATCGATGTATTTAATTTAAAAAAACGGTGTCACGTTCATGTAAATTTTATCAAATATATAATTATAAGTGATAATGAATACTGCAAAATAATTGTAAAAAAGTTTTTGTAAATACAAAAGGAATGAAAGTTAGTGCTTAATTTATAGATAATAATTAAGATTGCAAGATGTGTTTCTATTGATTTTTCTTAATTAAGGCGAAATAACACATTGTAAAAAAAGGTTGATAATTTAAATAATGGACTTTCACTGAAAAAGCAAGACATTTCACTTTGAGATTAGACGGGAGTAATCATCACTTGGGAACTTGTACACCGTTGTCAATAAAATTGCAAATAGAAAATTAGAAAACATCGAGAAAGCAGCACAGAGAATTTACATAAAACACCTTACACTACCTTGACAGATGTTTCAACAACTGGTTTTTGATAATAGACACCATTTTTCTTGGGGTTTTTTTTTTATGGATTATCGAGACCTCACAGCAACATCGTGACTCCCTCGACCAAAACTCCGTCCAGGTGTAAAAAATGAATTTTCGGTACTCACGCGAGGAGACTAAAAATCAGCGAGAAATGCACGCACGCACACACACACACACACACCGTGTACGTGCAAATGAAACTGGTAAAACTACTCCGAAACTCCTCGGAGATATCATGTCGTGTCGCCTGAGCCCAGGTTGAGAACCGTCTGCACGCTGATATTTTTTTTTCTTTTGAAAAGTTGCCAGTACGTCGTCCACCTTAGACCATAAACTTTCATAAAAGATTGCGCACCGCGTCAAAGAAATTGAAACTAAACCAAAAGAGACGGACACTCGCGCATGGTAAACTTAACTTTTTTCAACCAGCAACTCGTCGAGAGAGTGGAAATATAAATAAACACAAATGCAGCCTCATTAACATACAGAGTTATTGATATCATTATGCGCTGGACTTTTTTTTTTTCTTTTTTTTTTCTTCTTTTTTTCTCCTTTCTTACAATAAATTTCAACTCTAACGGCTTACCGATTATTAATTATCGCTGATTGATTAAATTTCAATAATAATTCATTACCATTTGCTTGATGCTTATCTAATGAATACTTTTACAAAAAATGTCATTTGTGCATTTGCATTAATTTTATTAATGTTGTTATTATTATTATTATTATTATTATTATTATTAGTTCAATAGGCGCATGTCTAAAGAATGAATAATCATTCGACAATTTACAGATACATCTTTTAATTGCGCACTTTTATCTAAACTAAGAATCTATAATAATCCTATTTATATTAAAATTATAGTATAAATTGTATATATATAAATAATATATGCATATGGCTGTATATTATTGTACACACATACACACACATATATATAGTATTAATCAATCTTATTCATGTTAAAAAATAATGTTTATGCAAAAGAAATAATTTCAATTGTTTATTAATGTTGACAAAATCAATATGAATTTCTCTAGATTTCTTATTTTTAATGTTACATTTTATTTGTGTATCTTTATTGTGCTGTAAATATGTCTTATCTCATCAATTATCGGTAAACAAAACATTACTCAATAATTGAATGATAATGTGTCTTTTTAGATAACTAAAAAAAAAAAAAAAAAAAAAAAAAAAAAAAAATCATCAATACAAAATAAATAAATAAAATATCAATATATATGTATGCATTAAAAGGCAATCAAAATACAAATTACATTTCGATTCTGGTATAACAATTTGAGTAATTTACAAATATATACGATGCAAACTTTTCTATTAATATTACTTAATAATGCAATTAATTATTATAAATAATGTGTAAAATACGTATTAACTATTTATATTGACAAAATTTTAGTAAATGATTTTTTCTTACAATAAAAAACTAACATATATTTTATGTTAATTTAGACAAATTAATTATGAAAATTAGGCTAAAAAATTAAACTTCAGTATATTTGATAAAATATGAAGCAGAAATAAAAAGATATATGAAATAATTATGTAAATTTCACATAAGTATGTTAATCATTAGTTAATCACAATCTACATACATTAAGGCTATTTCAAGAATTATCTATGAGTAATAAAATATGAAATTACAAAATTTGTTCTGATCTTATCGTATTAGTTCATTTATATTAAACAAATATTTTCACTTTCAAATATATAGAAAAATATCATTTTTCTTCAATCAATAAAAATGTTTGTAAAATTAAGATTGATAATTTGAATTTTATAGTAATTTAAACTTTGACAATATAAAAATTATTTAGCTATATATCATTTCATTTTTTACTTAAAACTGATTGCTAACAAGTAATAATAGTTGAATAATAATTATTATTAATTTTTAAGATACTACTTTTCTAATAATAATTTATCTCATTGATTTTTATACTTATTAATACGTGCTTACATTACAGAAAAACTTATATTTGAAGTCTTCAGGATCAGAAGCGTAAACGAGTTTATTTTATCACATTTTTTTTCTGTTCAAAATTAATCTAATTTAATAAATATTAAATTATATTCCAAATTTATAGCAAAAATTTTTAAAAAAAATTCTATGTGTTCATACATTTGAATTAGAAAGATTAAACAACAAGTACGCAATAAGTTATAAATATATTGTTACATTGGTTTTTGGTAAAGAACTTAATTTTTTTTTTTTTTTTTTATAAATTAAATAAGTATCTGGAAGTAGCTTAAAACGAATACATTATAGTGTATTTTTATAATCCTCCAAGCCACGATAAAAAAAGTATTAATTATTGTTATCATTTATAAATTTAAGTGCTTTAAGTAAAATTATTTACTATCTCAATTAATAAAGTATTTTATTCATCTTTCCATTTATTCTATAAAATAAGTAATAATACCAGAGTAAATAATCAAATACTTGAATATCAAATAAAAATTTCAAAATTTGAATTGAAATTTCATGAAAACTTGTTAAAATACGCCAATAACATGCAAATTATAAATTTATATTTGTCAGCCATAGTTGATTCATCTCTATTCTACCTGAACTTTTCTCATAGAACAAGTGTGCTTTATGAAAATGCACTAAATGAAGGATTTTTAGATTACAATATACAATTATACATTTCATTATTGAACTAAATTAAAAAAATTAAAAAAAACTTAATGTAATATTATTTTTTATTTGTTTATAATATTATTTTTACATTCTTAGAAAGTACTATAAATTTCATGTACACCCATAAGAAACTACTAATTTATTCAATATAATAAAACATATGACTTATTTAATGATTATGAAAACTTTAAAAATTAAGAATAATATATATATATATAATGAAATTGTGCTAAAATTAAAATTCAAAATGGTTTTCTTTTACGATTTAATTGAAGACTTAGAAATATGTCATACAATGTTATAATTAATTTGTTTCAAAATATTAAAAAATGTAGTTAAAAAGTAATTTATATAGATTGCAATTAAATATTTTCTTTGCGTTTTATTAAAAATTTATAATGATATAATTTGAATTAAATTAAAATAATTAGATTTTTTATTTATAATAGTCAATTAAAATATTCATTTACGAAGATGTTGAATCAATACATTGTTACATTTGTAATTTGACGTATACAAAAATTTCATATTAGTATCGCAAAAATAGAATATTATCAGAGATTATAATTTCTCTAATATTATATTTATAACATGAAATATAAAAAAAATCACTGATATAAATGTAATTTTTTCATTTAAATTTTTCAAATTTATTCTTTATTCTTTTAATTGTTATTTAATTTACTGATAATGATATATTGAATTATTAAAAATACTTATTTTTTATTTAATTTATAAATTAAATAAATAATGTAATAATAATATATATGATACTAACAACATAAATATTGATAATAATAAAATAATGATAATATTAATGAAAATCAAGTTATACCAAGTTACTTTATTGTCAAGATATTAAAAATTTTTAATATAATTAATTTCTAATTTTCACATAATACATTATAAGTTAAAAATAATTATGATTTGGAATTTTTAAAACAATATAAATTTTTATACTTATAAAAAAATAAGGATTTATATTATTTTTGTAAAATTTAATATTTTAATTTTTTTTTTTATTAATAATTTAATTTTAATACAGTTTTAGTTTCATCAACACAAACTCATTTTATTATGAGAATGTAACATAAAAAATTTACATATGGGATGTTGGTAAAATTAAAATCATACGGTCAACTTCGACTCACGTGTTTGATCTCAAGCTGGTTACTAACATACATAACCTCATTTAATTGATAAAATTAAAAAAAGGTAATATAAATATTTAAACGTTTTACTTTTTATTACATTATATATTTATTGCTGTATTTAAATTATATAATAAAAATATCCATTTTAAAAAATGTATTCTAATAACGAATCAAAATTAATATTTAAAGACTTTTTAAATACTGTTGGACAAATAACTTTTATAATAAAATAAATTTATTTTTAAGAAAAATTTTAAAGATTATGAAAATTAAAAATCATGTAATTATTTATAAAAATCTTAATTGATTAGTGATTTATTTTAATTCAGTTTTAATCTTATCATTTATGTAAATCTTAAAAGATTAAAAATAAAAAAATTTAACAATGATATACATGGAGTATGTTTATAATAAAACAAAGGTTTTAATTTTTTTAGTCAAAATGCCAAAAACACACTCAATGACTAAGGCTCCTCGGAAGCAGGGCTTTAATCGCTCTGGACATAGTATGAATCCTGAAAGATCAGTTGAAAATCTTAAAGGTGTTGCAAAAGTCAGAACCAAAGGAACAATAAAGCGATTGCAAATGTATCGTAATCAAAGACCAAAACGAAACAAAGTTGGAAAAATCATTAGTCCAGCTCCTTTTCAAGGATGGCATGCATCAGGAACAGTGTCAAGAGTTGAGCCTTCTCCAAGATGGTTTGGAAATTCTAGAGTAATTTCCCAAAATGCATTACAAAGGTTTCAAAAAGAACTTGGAGCAGTTAGAAAAGACCCTTATCAAGTTGTAATGAAACCATCTACATTACCTATAGCATTACTTCAAGAAACAGCAAAAAATGCTAAAGTACATATTTTAGAAACTGAAAGTTTCGAACGTGTATTTGGTCCAAAAAAACAACGGAAGCGTCCTAACTTAACAGTATGTTCTTATGATGAGTTTCAGAAAAAAGCAGAAGAAAATGCAGAAATTTATGACAAAGAAAAAGATTCTAAAGATTTTGATTTAATTAAAGAATCTGATGGAGTTAAAAATTCACAAAGAGATTGGGTGATGGCAGCAGGGCAAAGTAGAAGGATTTGGAATGAATTATATAAAGTAATTGATTCTTCAGATGTTGTTTTACAAGTATTAGATGCTAGAGACCCATTGGGAACTCGTTCACCTCCTGTAGAAAAATATCTTAAAACTGAGAAAGGTCACAAACACCTTATTTTTATTTTAAATAAGGTTGATCTCGTTCCTACATGGGTAACTCAACGGTGGGTTGCAATACTTAGTGCTGAATATCCAACAATTGCTTTCCATGCTTCAATAACACATCCTTTTGGAAAAGGATCACTAATAAATATTTTACGTCAATTTGCAAAGTTACATGTTGATAAGAAACAAATTAGTGTTGGTTTAATTGGATACCCAAATACAGGAAAAAGTTCAATTATTAATACACTGAGGTCCAAGAAAGTTTGTAAAGTGGCTCCAATAGCAGGAGAAACAAAGGTTTGGCAATATGTAACATTAATGCGACGAATTTATTTAATTGATTGTCCTGGAATAGTTTATCCTTCAGCAGAAACTGATACCGAAAAAGTATTGAAAGGTGTGGTGCGAGTTGAACTTATTAAAAATCCTGAAGATTATATTGTATCAGTACTAGAAAGAGTAAAACCTGAATATATTAAAAAAACATACAAAATTTTAGAATGGAGTGATCATGTAGATTTTTTGGAAAAACTTGCTCAAAGAACAGGTAAACTTTTAAAAAAAGGAGAACCTGATATTAGTCAAGTTGCACGCATGGTTTTAAATGATTGGCAACGTGGTAAACTACCATTTTATATTATTCCTACTGGATTTGAAGAGCCAAATCAGAAAGAATCCGCAACTCAAGAATCTGTTCCTGAAGAAATTGATTCAATAAATTCTTTAAACCCATCTGAAAAAACAAATGATGAATCTAACAACAAAAATAATTCTGAGAAAAATGCAATAGCAGTAGTACAAGATTTTAAAAAAATTAGAGTTGGATTACCATATTCAAAGGATGATATGAGAACTGATTTAAATATAACAGAATCAATTGTTAGTGAAAATGATACAAGTAATAATATAAGTCAAGACATATCGATGGATGATGATTATTGCGATGAAGATTCTGAGAATGAATGTGGATCTGAAAATGAAAATTCTGTAAATAATATTCAAAATAATATGGAAGAAGATAAAAATGAAAACATGGAAAATGAATCTTTTGAAAATTCAAATAATGAAAGCAATGATTGTAATATTGCGTATGATGAAATACCACCAAAAAATGATACTTTGTTTCAAAGTGCTTATGATGTAAAAGATAATGATTCTATTAATTCTAGTGATAGTGAAATTGAAGACGTCAAAACGTCTTCTACTAGTGGAACTTTTAAAATATCAAATGTGAAGAAAGGAGAGAAAGATGAATCAATTAATTTAACAAGTAAACAGAGAAGAGCAATAGAACGGGCTAATAAAAGAAAGAAAATTGGAAGTAACTTTTACGAAGTTACTAATGTTAAAAATAAAAATCGAAATCGAAAAATACCCAAAACTAAAAGACATTGAGTATAATTTCTTTTAATAAATTATGTTTTACCAATGTTTTGTAAGATACATTTTTCACAAACGTTCTATTTTCCTCTTACTTTTTTTATTTTAAGTGATGGTAGATGTATGGAAATGAATTAGTAAATTAGCAAACTTGTTGTTACTGGCACGTGCTTGCATGTTTGTGTGCGCGTGCGTGTGATTTGGGAGAGAATGTGTGATGTGTGTGCATACGTCAAGTGATTGGCGGCTCTGTGTGCGTGCGTGTATATGTATGTAAATACATAGCAGACGTTGCTTTTGAAAAAGTTTAAATTGAAATTTAAATTGTACAAACAAACAAAATTTTACTGCATTAAAAATCCAATTAATTGAGAATAATATGCTCGAATAATTTATTTTTACAATTATTACCTAACCTTGCCTCTTTCGCTCATACAGACATGTGGATCCGCGCGTATATATACGAACACACATGCTACTGACGTATAAGTTGCACCACTATCTCCTAGCAGTAAACATCTCATAAAGCTTATATGCAGAAGTACAAAGTAGGCGCTCCAGATTTATGCTAGTGTGCAACATTTCGAATTCAGTACGACAATAGTGCTTTGTTAAACAATCAATTCCAAATATTTGTCAATATTTTTTGTAATTTTTAAATTAAAATCGTTTCGCCCGAAGAACAATTGGCAAATTTGAAAAAGATCTTTGTTTTACAACTTTGTACAACATAATTTTAGTTTAATCGACATTTAAAAAGTGCATTGCATTAAAGAGGAAATATGACAAGTTCGGAAGACTCGGCTTGGAATGCGAATAACATAGAAATCAGTACAAAGGATTTACAGTTACTTCTCCATCAGAAACTCGGTCCACAAGTAATGGTACTTAAATCCAGGACTTCTCCACTCATACCACCGGGTGAAAATTTTGCCTGTGCCATTTTAAAAATAGAAGCGATTGTGAAAAAATACGAGAATGCTCCGGAGGAGGAAATGAGTTTTGTGGCTAAAATGTTCCCGACCCAAACTATTATGAGGAAAATCTTGAATTTTTCGGTGTTATTCGAAAAAGAAATATTTTTTTACAATAAATTTATACCTGCACTTCAGCAACTCGAGATGGACTTTGGTATTAAAAGTAAGGATGTTTTCAATATAGCACCAAAAATTTTTGGTATCAGAGTTTCGGAAGATTCCGATACTGAAATTGTCGATGAGAGTACAATCATTCTCATGGAAAATTTGAAAATTAGAGGATATTACTCTCCAGATAAAATTAAAGGTATATTTTGGCTTATCCAAATTTTAAATTTATACACATTATTTTTTAATGTTTCTTTTATATTAAATGTACAAATAGTTTTATTATAATAAATTGTTACGTATATTGTAATACTAATATTTTTTTATTAAATTTTTAACATGCTTATACTTAAATGAATTAATAAAATTAATTTAAATTTATTAAAAAATGATGACATTAAATTTTTTAAACAGAATTGAGAAATTTGGTACTCAATGATCATGATACTTAGTAAATACTAAAAATAGTATATTCAATGTCAAAAATCTACTTTTTTTAAATTATATTGTGAGTTTTTTTTAAAAATATCATTGATTATTTAATTCTTATATTAATTACAAATACAAGTCCCCTGCATTATTTTTCGAAATAAGAAATATTTTTTTGTATAAAATATTGAAATCCTCACTTTGGGTTTTAATATTACACTACAAGCTTCAAAAATATTTAAATACATCAATAAAAATTATACGTAAAATTTTTTCTATGCTACAATATAAAAAAATTTATAAATAATATAAAATTTTGAAGATTACCTAGTTTAGATATTATGGGTAATTTTCTTCTTGTTTTGGAATAATATCTTAAATATACACTATAAATCACGGAAACTATCATTTCAAATATGTAGTTATTGTATTATGTATTATAACCAACGTAATATTAAATTTTTAATGAAGGTAAATTAAACGTTAATGTTTTTAACTTTTACATTATACAGACTAAAAACATTTAAATACATCAAATTCAGTTAGTATATAAGACCGTTGCAAACAAGTATACCCTGGAAATTAGAAAACTGGTAAAAGTTAAAATAATACAACTATTAAAGTTTAAGTTAAAAATTACTATATATTTAAATTTGATTCAAGCTTGGAATTCGTGGACTGATAAAAGTTAACGATAATTTAACTAATTATACGTGGTCATACTTATTTTAACATATGTATTGCAGAACAAAACACTTTTTCCCCGAATACTTTCTAATGAAGTAAATTTAAACATTTAAATTTTCTAATAATTTATTTTACTTTTTAAATAAAATTTTTAAGTAATAATATAATTTTATTAAAAAAAAAATTATTAAAATATTAAAACTATTAAAAATAGTTACTTGGATAAAAAAAGAATGTAGCTTAATTTATTATAATTAATTATATTTTAGATTGTGCTTAATATATTTATGATTAATCCAATATTTAACTAATAAGTCTTTTTTTAATTACGGTATTCGATTTATATCTCTTAAAATAATATAGTTATTTAAATAATAAACTTAGCTAAGAAATAGATTATCAGATTTTTATCAAAGATAGATTAGAAATTAAGGTCATTCAACAATTTATAATACTGTATTTATATAAATTGTTTATATGTAGAATCCATTATCTTAACATTTTTTGACTTTTTAAAATTTATTAATATCAATCATAATTTAATACTCCAGTAGTGAATAAATATTTTTAATATAATTTTCAGCAACGCAAATATCACCAATTCAAACAATAGTATATAATTATAATTTCATTTTAAAAATATTTAGGGTAAAAAGAACCATTATACAATTAGTACTCTAGTAAATAAAATATTCAGATCTCTCTTTTGATTATATGGAACGTTTGTGATGTATTTAACTAAAATAGCCTTTGGCTGCGTAAGATTCTTAGGTCACGATGAAATTAAACTTTATAATATTATTAATTTTAATTTTAAAATAAATAATTTACTCGACATTTCAACAATATAAAAAATATCGAAGCTCAATATGAAATTTGCATTAAAATGCAAATAAATTAAAAGTAATAAATTAGAATTCCAATAGATAATTAATTAAATGTGTAAAATAAAATTATTATCCATTTGTTTTTAACTAATTCTATTTACTGAATTATTGAAAAAGCTTTTAAAAGATACTTTCCTTTTTACAATTCTTAATCATTTTTAAAACAATAAATACTATCATCGAAATATAAATATATTAATATCATAATTTTTTCAAAGCATATTTATATTTGTATTAAGATAACATATTTTATCGTAATTAACTCAATAATCACGGCTTTATAGAAATAAGGAAAGATTGAATTAGCGAGTACATATGCCAAAGTATCATACTTATGACATTCCATTTCATTTTATCATGTTTCACAACTTAAAACATTTTTACATAAGATTATATATCGTTAGTTCTAATTTTTAGAAAAAATCAATATTTAAACTTATTCATATATATATATAACGTTAGAAATTACAAGAAATATGTTGTATCTAAATTTTGATTAAAGAACATGTAATATTAAAAAGAAAAAAAATTAAAATCAAAAAATTAAAAAAAAAATTGTATTTCAAAAATATTTTTAAAAATTATAAGATAAGGTAAAAAAATATTAACAATATATTACTCATAAATTCCCATTTTACTTCAAAATAACGTATAATTGCGATAATAAATAATATTAAATATAGCACTTAATAAACATTAAATGGTAATTTATGAATTTTATGAATGATTCAATAAATTTAATAAAAATTTTAAATAACAAATAAAATTAAAAAAAACAACGATTTGTAGTTTCTTTTTTTTCCATGGTCCTCTTTATTATATAAATATTATTAGAAAATAAAAATTGATCTTAAAAGCTTTTAACATATCTGAATAAAATAAAACTATTGTAATGTATTATTACATTTAAAAAAATTTAAATGAAATATTAAGGAAATAAAATAATTTTTTTAGTATTCTAAAATATGGCGTAAAAAAAAATATTCATTCGAAATCAAATTTTAAATATTTTGCAAATACAAGAAAAATTTTTTTTTTTAAACCTTTTAAATAAAGCAAAGGAAAATAATAATAATTATCCTCATAAAAATTAAAATACATATTTAATCATCGATTGATAAAGATAATTTTTAAACGATTAAAATTGATTAAATTTTTTTTTTTTTTTTTTGAGAAAACTAATAATATATTTAACGTTATCGTATTTAATTTATTTTAAAATGTAATTTACAAGAATATATAAGATTGTTAATGACTTTAAAAAGCTTATTTTTTTTATCTATATAAATTATTACATGAATCTTCAATTTGTAATTTGAAATCAACCTTATTTACAATGTCAAAATTTAAGTACTACTGTATTGTATGAAGTTACTTGTATTAACTTAATATTAATGGGGCTTAATTGTGTTTGTTCCGGAATGACATAGTCACTCCAGAATGTGAATATCGAGTAAATGACAAAATAAAAGATAAAAAGTGTTTAGTATTTTTTTCTCCGTGTCTTATAGAATAGAGTCCTGTGAATTACAGTAATTATAATGTTAATTAATAGCTCTATGGTGAAATTAAATATCGTGTGTTGAATCAATTATTGAAAATTGGTACATACTAAAATAAAGAAAAGTAAAGGGCCAAAGGGCTGTTAAAAATAATAATGAAAAGGAAAATCAAAAGAGTCCACAGACTAATAATGAAAAAGCCTCGTTGTATCATTTTTTCCCTACCTCTCAATGTTTTATATTCTCAACTCTTGTCCCTTTTTTCAGTTCGTCCTAATCATTGTCACACATGAAATTTAGCAAAGTTAAATTAAATGTTTTATGGTCAATGTAAACTGGTTTTTATCTAATTCAGAGTGTCGAAGATCCATGAGGTCATATTTATCAATAATGTATATGACATAAAGTGTATAATAAAAAAACACATGTCACCAGTTTTTTAAACTTAGCATTGTGTTAATAATGTATTTATTAAATTTATTAAAATATTTTTTAAAAAATACCATGAGTTTTATATTGCAATTTATCAAAATAAAAAACTCAAATATAAACATAAATTTCAATGTATGCATTTTATGAAATTCAATTTAATTTATTAATTTTTTATAAAAGTCATGAGAGCTACTGATTTACAAATGTAAATGATTTACAAAGAATAACTTTCTTTTTTGTTACATTTTATAACAAATAAGATTAAACAAATTTTAAGATTAATATCATCAGTCAGTACTTAAATTTATTATTTTACTTTTACTTTTATTATTTATATTTAAAAATTTGAATTCACTTTTTTTTATTTCAAATAGCAATTTTAATTTCGTTACAAGTGAATTTTAAAACATTAATCATATTACACTTTATATATTTGATATTATCAAAAAGTCCCATTAAATAACAATTTATTTTATAATTTTATCTCGTATGTTACGCCAAAATATATGTTTTAATCTCATGTTATAAATAGGAAAGTAATTTGAAGAATTTTATTTACATTTTCAAATTATAATGCGTCATCAGAAAATGTTTACATTTATGAATAAAATGTATGTATATTAATTTGTTTTTATGTTCAATGAACTCGTCTATAAATATGTTGATTATATTAAATAAAGTCGATACATTGCAGGTCTAGATTTAAATCACTCGAGAATGGCTATAGAGGCTATGGCGAGGTTCCACGCCCTGGGTATCGCGTGTAAACACCATCGACCGGAATTCTTCAACAATGAAGTCTTGGCCCACGCCAAAATCATTCCTTATCAAGATTTAAGTGCAGCCGAGGATTTATTTGAGACGGTGTTTAAAATGATGTGTAAAGATCCACGAATCGCTACATATAGCAAGCAAATTTATTATTTTCTAGGCCCGGAAATAAAATCAATATACTTTGAACGCATAATCGATGAGCCCTGGACCTCCATTCCACATTTTGATTTATGGACAAACAATTTACTTTATCATAAAAACGAAAGTGGTGATTTGGATGACATAAAAATGCTAGATTTTCAAAGTTACGCATACAATAGTCCACTCAGAGATCTCCCATACTTTTTGTGCACGAGTACCGAGAACGAGGTTTTATTTCAGAAATCGGAGGAGTTACTTAATTTATACTATGAAACCCTCATAGATGTTCTAAAGAGGATGCGTGTGAATGTTGAGCCCTTTACCAGAGAATCCTTTAATGCGCAGCTTAAAAAGGATGCATCGATAGAATTTTTCCATTGCATCTTGGCAATTAAATTTTTTTATGCAAAAATTGATAAGAATACATATGACCCAAGTCAGATAGAATCTATTATTTTATTTAGTGAACACAGTGAACTTGGTTATGATAAATGGTATGACATTGTAATGACTTATATCAAATTTGGATGGATGTAGAATTTGTTATGATTTTTAAACATTATATTAAAGTAAATATACTTTTGTACTAAAACCAATAGACATTAATTTAATAGCAATAATGAGTTCATTTATTATTGAAGTGATTTCAATGTATTACTATAACGAATATTATGATCATTTTAAAAAAAATTCTAACAAACTTTAGGAAAATAAATTTAAAAAATAAATAATATAAACCAATAACTCGTTTATTATAAAACTTAAGTTAAAACTTTACGAATAACAATACCGCATATACATTGTATATGAAATATCAATACTTTATATAATCAATCTATAATTATGCAAGTAAACGTTCTTTTTCCATTGGTTCTTCTTCATATTCATATTCAATCTCCACTTTTGGTCGAGGTTTTGCTTTAGTAGATTTTCTACCTTTCCTTCTTACAGTAGATTTATTTATACCTTTACTTGTAGATGGCCCATCCTAAAACAAATATTTGATTTTATTTCTATGTTTATAATATATTCAATTATTAAGTTTTAATAAATTAATAATAATACCTCAATATCACTTATATCAGATTCAAAACTGCTTGACATTTCAACTGTTTCTTTCAAACCAGAATCACTTTCTTCACCCTGTAAAACATAATTCTTATTACATATTTATTACTTGCTTTAAAATCAATTTAACACATATAATTATAACAAAAATAGAACCTCAAGTTCCATTTCATAATCATCATCATCACTTTCATCATCAGTGTCAGCAGCAATAAAAGTTGATGTTTCCTTTAATTTTTCATCAGCTTCAAATTCCATTTCAACTTCTTTGTTAATTTCTTCGTTCTCTTCCTTCAATATAAAAAAAAAATTTTTATTTGCATTTAAACCCAATAAATATTTTTGTAACTTGAACTTACTTGTAAACTTTCTGTTTCACTTTCTTCATCTTCAACTTCAACTGCTTCAATTGCTTTATCAAATACTCTTTGAGGAAAATTGTAAATATCTTTATACTGAAAGTACCATGATATTATATTATTTTAAAGAACTATAATATTATAGAATTAGAATAATTTTATTAATGAAATATAATTATTTACCACTCCTGCTTTCAATCGTTCCATTAACTCTTTTTCTATATTAGTATCTAATTTTGCAGCAACAAGTGCCTTTTCTTCTCTGCGTCTTTCACGTCTTTCAATTTTTCTTTGTAATGGAACTAATTTCTTTTGACGTCTCAGTCTTATTTTCCGCATACGAATTAAATATTGAGTTATTTTAACAAACCTTTGTTTACATTTTGATTTTATGAATCCAGGCCAATATAATAAGTTCTCATTAATTTGATGTATTGCTTTTTCAAAATTTCGTGATAATTTGACCTTTTCCCACATTTTATTTGGAGTATGAATTCTAAAATATTAAAATGATATTATTTATCAATATTATAAATATTACTAATATTTTCATTAATCAAAAAGAATTTACTGTGTCATTTTTGTTAAACATAAACATTTTTAAGTTATTGTTTAATTCAATTATTAATTTTTTAAAATATGTGTTAAAGTATACAAATTTAATATTAATATGAATTCGAACCTTTCTGCTGTTCTCATGTATAAATAAATAATTCCATTTTCTTCTCTAATAGTAGCATACTGACTGTTTGCCAATGGGCATGTTGATCGACCACATAACCCTGTGAGATTATATTCATTTCTGCAAAACTTTTGTGATTTTGTGCTGTAATAAATAATATATTTTATTTAAAAGTTAGAGATAGAAACCTTTAGTTATTTTTTAGTAAAAAAGCAAATACTTGATTTTGTATGAGCAGAATGATTTGTTAATAATACTCCAAACAACCTGTAAATAATATATATTGATATAATTTCAAATAATATATTGTAATAATAATTTTTGCTTACATCGTCGTGCTGCATCTTATTTAATATTTAATTTAAAATTATTTTATTTTGAATCAATATTCTATGTACACTTTAAAAGATCACACGTGATGTTTTTGATTTGTACGAAAATTCATTGTATAGGTTAGGATGCAATATTGTGATTCCAAATCAAAAAACTAATACCGACATGCATAAAACTATTTTACCCTTTAGCTTCCACCAAAAAAACAGATGGCAGCATCATACAGGTCCATTTAAAATATCCCTATCGTATTTTGTTTGTTAAACATTATTAAATAAATTGAAGTTTAATGTTCTTCATATAAAAATCTACTCAAACCGTTTTATTAAATTAAAATATATTAGTTAATTCTAAATTACTGATTCTTTAAAGTTAATATAGATAAATTAAAATAAATTAATATTTTATTTAATACATTGAATTGAAGAATAAATGAAATGAAGTTTTTTAATTTTAAATAATGTATCTTATATTTGAAACAACAAAAGTTGAAGTAATTTAACAAAAGACATTTTTTAATTTTTTAATAAATTATAAATAAATACGGCTTACGGCATGTATAAGATTGATTTCCACCATAAAAGACGTACAAATATTGGTAAATTATATTCATACACAATAATATAATAATTAATATGTAATATCAATAATTAATCATTTAATAATTTTTCACATCTATAATTTTGTTCTTTAAATCAATACTTTTTATATAAGAATT
This sequence comes from Eupristina koningsbergeri, assembly GCA_018907245.1. NCBI lineage: Eukaryota > Metazoa > Arthropoda > Insecta > Hymenoptera > Agaonidae > Eupristina > Eupristina koningsbergeri. The sequence goes on from JACCHV010000050.1 coordinate 1,419,436, forward strand.
TAAGTTTATAAGATTTAAAATTTCACTTATATTTTCAATACTATTATCTTATGAATCTCTAGAATTAATTTGATAAAAAAAATTGTACATTATTTTAGTAAAGTTTTAGTTATTATCATAATACAGATATATGTAAAATATAATACACTCTTATTGTTTTTTTGTTCATCTGTTGAAATTTTATGTAATGAATAAGCATATTATCTGTCATTATTTTAAATTTATTGGAATTTTTTACAAAAATCGTCAAGTTGTGTACGAGTAATAAGATAAAAAAATGCTAATTACAAACATGATGATCTTTAATTGAAACAATTTTTATATATTTTATGTAATGAAATAAAAAAATTTTAGTACGTTTTCGTTTCGAAATTTGTATCGCGAAGATGTTCGTGATGCATTATTTGAAAAATATAAATAATTAGCTAATTATAATGATATGATAGAAAATATAAGGTTCAGCATTATAGTGGTTGTAAACCTACAGAGACCCAGACGAAGAATAAAACTTTTTTAATTTATAATATGTATTAATCGTACATGTTAGGTACAAATATCAATACAACACGTTTTTCCTTGTAAAATCGGTATTATTATTTTTGCTTTTTATCCCGTCCCCGCGATCAAACGTTCTATACTTATAAATTAATATTATTTTCATATGTGGTTCATTAAGAAATATATGATACATTTGTATAATTAAACAATAATACTTATTACTGCTACTGAAAGTTTGTTTTATTCCGCAGCTATTCATTTTATTTAATATTTAACATATGTAATGAGTGACTATAAGAGACATTTCAAATTTAATGGGAAATAATGCAGTCGGCGATTAAATTAAACAGACAAACTAAAAAATAGTCAAACACCCGTTTGTAGTGAAGAAATTTTGAACTGAATAAATATGAATTAGTCTACGAATAAATTCGAAAGAACACTTTTCAATTACCCCAAAAAATTTGTATTCCAAATGTAATTTGTCTACAAAAAAGAACTAGTTTTCATTATTTAAATAAAATCAGTAAAAAAAAATCTTCATAAGAATAAGTTACAATGTATAAAATATGTAAGTATAAAATAATGGCTATATGAGAATTCGTATGTTTATCCGGAAGCGCAACAAAAGACTCGATTGATGAAGTGAAAATGCAAGAGCTCGAGCCACGAATATCGGCGTTATTATAAAGTATACAAGTGGGACTTGACAACGAATGCTTGGGTTTAATAACGAAAATTAGCTGTTGTATAACTGGTTAAATAATTGCGATAGTCAGGCAGCTGCACCCTGGAAGGAAGCCTCGACCGAAAGTCCACTGCAGGGAGTTCGGAGGCTCGGAAGTCGCACGTAGCACCGGCTCCGAGAGCTGCGCGGGAAATCAGAACACGATCGAGGGGGTGGCAGCTCAAGCGCGAGCCTACCCTCTGTTGATATTAATTAATAATCAGAAACAGATGCGCGAGTCTCGGCAAACCCTGATATAATTATTTCGAGTCCCTTATTCGACTCGCTCGCGATTATCTCGTCGGAGCCCGGTACACACGCCTCTGCCTCTCGGTGTTATGCTAATTAAAGAGCACTCATAGTGCTCCAGGTGAGGGTGCGGGTGCACGTCGTGCAATTTGCCAGCGGGAACCACCCGAACATCCCCCGGGACTGCGTTCCCCGTCCGCCCCCGCCCCCGCCCCCGCACTGCGTTTTCTTGCGTTTGACGAGGATTCGCTTTGCCTTTTGCGCGATCTGCCTTTCGGGTATCATTTTGCTCATTTCGCTTTTTACACATGATGACTAATGTCGGAAGTGTTGTTTTTTACGCGGATTTAGCGGAGAATTAAGCCGAGAAGTCGAACGCAAGGCTGGGTTGAAGAATAAAAGTTCTTGGCTGCGAAAACTGGGACGCGATCCATCAGGGGATTGCTAATGAAAATTGTATATCTTACTAAAATTATACATACTACAAAATTTATTTTTTATCTCACCCCCTTTACTTTACGTATTTATTTAATGTTTTTCAACGTTTTAACAGCCCTCTTCTTAATTAGTCATATTCTCAAGTTGTATCGTTTAATTTTTTTATTGTAATGTATATTCCTCTGTGAATCGTAATTTATATACTTTCTGACTTTTACATTTTTATTTCTTTTTCTTTTTATTTTTTTTTTTATTTTTTGTCGAGGTACCAGCAGAATAATCACACAATGTTGTTTTTACTTTACTCAAATTAGGTATAACTGAGGAAGCAGTTAGTCTCAATCGGTATTCATTTACCTAAATCGGTTTTTAAACTTCTTCACACATGAAATATTTTAATGTATGTGTACAGATTATACTTCTCTCATTTTTAATTAAGTTCTACGATCATTAACTAATTTTTTTATACTAATTTTATTATAGATCCATTTATAAAATTTCTTATTTCAAGAACTGAAACAATTACTTCTATTCTCATAAATTTTGTTTAATAACTATGATATAACAAACATACATTGTTTATTAATCAAAATTTTGTAAACAAATAATTTTCAATGTTAAGAATTTTATTAAAAGAAAATGAAATACAATAAAATTGTATGTGTATGATACAAAAAGCAATATTAAATATTTGTTATCAAATATTTAAAAATTATTCAGAATACTTACTGTGATATGTGCGAATACTTTAAATTATATTACAAACTTATCTCGGTAATTAGTTTTACAACGATTACCTTATATTACCTTTAGAAATAATTTTTACAAGCTATTTATTAGTAAAAATTGAATTTTCCTTTTACATCTTAAAAAAACTCAACTAAACACTAAATACTTTTTATGTTCAATATTATAATATTATTCATAAATTAAATATTATTATATTAATAATTTTTATATAAAATAGCTAACATTTAAATTTATTGTTCAAAATTATTTTTATTGAATGGAAAAATAAATAACAAATTTATTGTGTTAGCAATATATAAATGGTCTTAATTTTATCAAATTTTATTACACTTTTATTACATGTATTTATGTTGTTGTTGTGGAGTTGAACTTTTAATGTGAACTCAAGATTTACAATATTATTTAATAAAAATTTTTATTCGATACTCTTCGCAATACAAACATTTTTTAACAAAGTTTAATAAATGAATAATTATAATTTTTTCTTTGATTTTATTAGAAATTTACTATTTGTATACATTTAATATATTATGTTTCTTAATTTATTTTACTGAAATATTGTAAAAAATTTGCTTTTTCTTTTTATCTTCTATTGGGTTTTTTTTTTCACCCAATAATAAACTCTTTTTGTTCTTATAATTACTACTTTTGAAAATAGAAAAAGAACATTAATATTATTAATAGATTATTAAATAAATATAACTTTTGAGAAATATTATTAATATCAAAGGATATTATCGTAATTAAAATCTTCTATTTTTTATCTAATAATTTTTATTTAGATAAAATTTCAATTATTTTTTACTTTTATAACATAAAAAAATGTACCAATAAATAAAAACTTAAGTAGCAAAAGTGAGTTTCTCAATTATAGAGTATACGATTATATTTTACTTTCATATAATACTTTTAATCTTGATTCTGCAAATATTATACTCCTTAACATTTGCGCATTATTTAAAAAATGATTTGTAGTTGAAGTGATACTGATAATTGAGTTATAAAAAATGTTAATATCTTTCGAAAGTTAAATTGTAATCTTAAGCTATTGGAGACAAAAAAGCTTGTGTAAATTGTGACACACAATCTCTATATATATAAGTGTATTAGAAGGGAGCGTACGTATGAACTTACACATAGATAAGGATATAGTTTCATCTTCGGCGGTTTTCTCGTTAGGTAAAGTAGCGATAAACATCGGCTCTAAAATGGAAAAGTGGAGCGCGAGAAGAAGCTTTTGGTGGAAGTTACGTTAGTTACGAGGTTGAGGAGGGGGTGGGGCCGTAAGAGTTGCACGCATCCCAAGCCCAACTTTCTCCCTCCGGGGGTTGGGGGTTGGGGGGGCGGGGGGGGCGGGCGAATATGCGTGGTGTGGGAGTATGTGATAGGAGGAGATATGCAAGTGCATGGCGGCGCTTACCACTAGAACCTCTCACGGTGTCTACCTTAATATCCGCCACTAACATTATTTCATAAAAGTATTACTATAAATCCAAAGTCGCGTTATTAAACGTCTCGCAGCCCCTCGTATATATCTATCTCTCCTTTCTTTCTCATCACCCCTCGCTCTGATTTTATTTTCAAAAGAAAATGGAAAGGAATTATTTGAGCTTTTCACTTCTTCTTCCCTATTTATCTCTAATTTTTACAATTTTTTTTTTTCTTTTTTTTTTATAAAATAGTGGATTATTTTTAAATGTATCTGTAAAATAAGTAAATTTTTCTAAATAATCATCGGTGGAAAAAACTTGTAAAGTCCAGATTGATTAAATTTAATACATGGATACATTTTAATATTTGTAAAAATGAAAATCTGCTGGGACAAAAGCGATTATTTTTTTACTTTTCTAATACACCAAAAAAATAATTAATTAAAAACAAATTGTTTATTTCAAGCCATTTTTTTTATCCATCATCGGATTTATTAGTTCACGTTAGTAGGAAATATGTTTTCATGGTTCGTGTGACGTGTAATACCTATTCCAAGCATTAAGATAAGGGATCGCCAATAGACAGGAACTCAATTAATTCCACTATTTGCCTTTTTAGTGAAAATTTGTAAAAAGCCATATAGAATTGACAGAAAAACGTATGACAAATTTTTTGAAGGATTTTGTAAATAGTGTTAATTATATGTTATACACCATCACAATCACAAATTGTATGGTGTAACATCGTTTGTGTCATCGCGAAAACTCATCTTTCTACGTTTTACGTTTATTCGTATTTTTATTTTATTCAGTTCTTCGCACACAAAACACCAATTCACTTTTCCTCAGAGTGATTTTGTTGATCTGTCTATACTAACCTTCAGAAGAACACATGAAACTTATCTGTGAGAAAGAAAAAGTAAAAAGTCTGTAGTTGAAAACGCAAGTAGATTTTCTCTTGTCTCAATTTTGTTTTAACTCTTTCTCAACGTATATATATATACTCACACAAGTTTAAATAAAGCAGAAACGCATGCAAACATTCGTGGCCGGATTATAGAGTTATGGAGGTGAACAAATTATTTTCATATTTAAATTTGAAACAGCCAAAGAAAAACTACTTAGACTTTCTTTTTAACATTGAATTCGCAAAGAGAGGAGTTTATGGGTGTGATTTTTGAGAGGTACAATTTAGCTTTGAGGTTTGCGTTTTTCTTTTATATCGCTGTTTTTTCTTCTTTCCCCCTTCCCCATTGCATTGTTATCAAGAGTTTTACGTAATGTTGATGAGTTTAAAGACGTGTATGCAGATGATTACGAGTACCGCGTAACCGAACGCACAGGAAAAGACCAAGAGAGAAAGAGAGAGAGAGAGGGGGGGTGGAGAGAGAGAGAGAGAGAGAGAGAGAGAGAGAGAGAGCGCGCCCGCTGATTTTCACGTGCGCCCTCGTTAAGCGCATCGAGGGCCCACCAGAGCGAACTCGGTTAAGTAAAAATTGCTCACTCGTGCGACCAACCCCGTAAATATTGCAGCGACTCGCGCAAATCTTGGGGGTTAGCCGGGGGTGCAAGGGGTGGCGTTGGCAGGCGACAAGGGCGCTCGAACGCTCGACCGGCGATGCGTCCGCGTGCGTCCTGCCACTGCTCGCTTTCATTTCCAAAGTACGTTAAAAGGGACCGAAAACCACCCCCTGTCACCCTTTACTCTCCCCCCGCCCCTCCTACTCTCACACCCACCCGCTATCTTCATTTTTTCGCGTGCTTTTTCTTTGAACGAACGTGCAATTGGCCGCAAAAAACATAGCTCGAAGGTGTTAAAACGGAAACACAAACAGACGAGTGCTCAAGATACTTGTAGTCAACAGAAATTTCCAAAAGCCTTTTTCTCCTTTTCTATAGCCCTTTCATTTTAACAATTTTAACGGTTCGTGTATTTTTTTCAAATCTTCACGACTATCTTAATTTTTCTTTATTATACATTGAAAAATTCCGTCTGTAAACTATTGTAATTAAAAAAATAATATTTTTGTTCTTTTATTGCTTCTTTGTTTCAATTTTTTTTTTTTTTTTTACATGAAATCGAAAATATAATATTATAATAAACACTTAATAAATTTAATATTTTTTAAAGTTCATTCTACTATTTTTACAATTAATAAATATTTTTCACTGTAATTACATCATAATTACAAATTAAATAGTCATTTAGATAGTTTTATCAAAATTTTAATTTGTAATTATCAATTTTAACGTTCAAGCATAAAATTTATTGTGCACCAACTCGTAATTTGTCATTTCATTACCAGTACATCATCAAATATCAAATATTTTAATTTTATAAAATGTATGTAAAACAAATTAAAATACAAATAAATGTATAGAAGCATTAAAATACTATTTAATAATGTATTACATGACTTTGAGTGGTAAAAAAGAAGAGCATCAATTGTTATTGGCAGTTCGGTAATCAAAAACAATATTTGCAATAATAAACTTGAAAATTATCTCGATCTCTGGGTAAAAGGCTATGGCTATTTTTTCTCGAAAGACCGATAAATGAACCGATAAACTTGGTGGTTTGATGGGGATTGAAGATGAGGATGACGAGAGGGAGCAGGAGAACTCGCGGTGCTAATCACCGGTTTGCCCTCTGTTACATGTCCAATTTCCAATTTCCACCCCCGCATCCTCCCTTGGATTACACGATTGCACACTCACTGGGGGGTTAAGGGTGCATTTAAACGCTGTCCGCGATTTCTCGTGTTCTCGTTTCGCAGGTGTACACGAACATGAGCTATAACGCAGTCGTTCACCCGGTTCCCCCTCTCCTCCTGCCAAAATTCTCTCTCTCTCTCTCTCTCATTCTTTCTCCCTCTTTCTCTCTCTCTCTCTCTCTCGCTCTCTCTTTCGATCATTCGAAATCTCAGGCTCCTGCAATTCCATTTTCAAGTATTCATTGACGTGGAATCAGATGAAAATCTTTTACTTTTGTACTCTATTGCTCTATTCTTTTTATTTCTTCTCGTTTACGTTCATTTCATGTATTTGCAGATATAACTTTTACATAATACTCTGAGAATGAACAAAAATGAATATAAAAATTTTTAATTGTATTATTTTCTTTTCTTATCTTTTCTTAGCTTAAAATTAATTTTATTATATTTAACTACTCTGATTCTGTACAATTGTCTAGGAAACTCTATACGCATTAAATTGTATACATTCAATTATTAGCTATCCTTCGGCAAATGTGAAATTTCACAAAATATAATTTTTCCTTTAAACAATTTTTAAATTAAAAATTAGATTAAAATAAAATTTGAATAATAATATGATAATTTAAGTTGCTTTTAGTTGGAACGATCACCTCTATTCTCCGTTACAACTGCTGTTACTGAGGTTTTATGATATTTTTGTTGAGGTAATCGAATACAGTTTCAATGGTGGTCTATAAATATTTACAATGAAATTTCTGGACTTGCTCGAAGTTTTTTCAATTAAATCAATAATATTTAATTGTTGACTGTTTTGTAAGGTCAAAACTTTTGAACTCAGATATTGTACAGAGAATTTATAAGGGAAGTGGTTTTAATGAGCTAGTTCATCCTCCTACTAAAAGACATGATTTTTCGAAGGACATTTCAGTAATCCGGAATATCACAACATCTACCAAAACTTAAATGTTGATTGCGTTTACGATGATCTTTTGAAATAAGCTTTTGATCTCTGGCTATAACTGCCACAATCCATGAGATTTCTTCTCTCAAGTAACTCATCCTTTTTTTGGACCAAGTTCTCTTTAAACACATGTTCGCATGAGGTCGAAAACGAGATGTTCTCCAATCTTCTTGAGTTTTCACCTGTATGTAGAAATAAAATGATTGAAAAAAATTAAAAAGATTCAATTTATATAATAATCGACAAAATTTTTAAATTATAAATACTATAATTTACTCGTTCCTAATAATAAATCAATTTTATTTCGCGATAATAAAAAAAAAGAGAATTCAGCATAATAAAGAAAAAATATGAATGCACTTACAACTACATAGCTCTGAGATGTTTAGAAACCACAAATATGATACATTTTCTAAGTTGGTGTGTAATACATGTAATATAATATGAATCATTATTTTAAAAAATATTATGCTATTTTAAAAGTTATATGAAATAATCATTTTATTCAACTATTAAAAATCTTAAATATTTAAGGTGATATAAAGATAATTTATTTTTAGAAAATTCTGTATAAAATATTATGAATGATAAAAAACAAAAATAAATAAAAATGTAAGGAAATGGGAAAATTGAAATTTAATTTTATATTACAGAATATTTTAAAACTTTTTTAACTTTTATTCATAAATGAATCGAAAATACTTAATTTAGAATAAAAAATTATAAATAATGTAAAATTTGAACACAAAACGTATAAAATTACATAAAATTTTCTTTACCTTAAACGAATTAAATGTAAATTTTTCGTAAAGTGATTAAATTGTAGAAAAATTTCTTATAAATCGTAAAAGAATTCAATCTTAAGTAAAAAAAAAATTCACCGACAAGCTAAAGAATAAAAAGAGATAGAGAAAGAACGAGTAGGAAATAAAAATGAAAAGAATAAGAAAAAAGATAAAAATGCTCACCTACGGCACTAAGTTGAATAAAGAAAAAAATATTGCATAAGCAGAGTTATATTTATATATATATATATATATATTTAGAAGAGTAGGAAGGGGAGGTAAAGTACGGACAAAAAGCACTTCGTGCAACATTAAAATCGCTTTTCAATTCCTCTGCGTTTTTCTCGCGACCACGTCCATTCTTCCATAAGGATTTTCCGATGCTAGAACCGCTTTTATGGGAACCAAATACTACTGGACCTTCCATCTTTTCAATGCGCTTCGCAAATATCCTCACCGCATTTATCCTTTTATCTCCCTTAACTTAAAATCATTTTCTTTCAGAATAAATGAGAATAAATAAATATATATGTATTAGAAATGATCAAAATCTGATTAAAATTATTAGATTGACAATATTTTTAAGAATAACCACGTAAAAATATTATTTTATTTACCGTAGATAAAGCTTTTGTGCGATTAAAATGTTTGAATGAAAATTAGTCATTAACTTTTTAACTTTTATGTCTGCTATTGAGAGTTGAATTTTTTAAAAAGTAATCTAGTTACAAATGAGCATTTTTGTTGGATTTTTCAAGATAAAGTTTTAATAATATTTTATGAAAATGATACGATTTGAAGTAGAGTATCCTTTTTTAATTACCTTCATATTTAATACTTCAGCTTATGCACGAATTAATTTTTAGACTGCCAGCATACTTCAGAGGTACAGCTTCAATTTTATAGATGCATCCTTTACGAATTCGAGATTATTCGCTCAAAATTGATGCAGTGCACTTTGACAAATATTTCTTTTATCGGCTTAAAGAAAACAAATTTAGATAAGTAAGAGGAGGTGAGGAGTACGGAAGGATAAATTCGATATGAGTTCGGTCAAGTGGTGAGAAAACCGCGGAGTCCTCAACTGAAGCACCGACTCGGAACCACTGAATCGGATAATTTTCGAACGAGGCGTGGCCAGAAGAGCAAAAAAAAAAAAAACAAACTCGTGCGTCGCGACCGATACCTACAATCCTCTGCAAATTTTTCACTTTTCACGTTCGCGAGGACTTTTCATGGAAACTGCGTGCCAGGACTGATATTCCGCGGAGGTAACTTGCTTTGTCATAGGCTTCACTAGGTTTAAATGCACAATCTAAGCCCCAGACGAGCTCAATGCCATCTTATCTATTTCACCCTCTCAGACTTCCAATTTATCTCACGCTAAATCTTTTTAAATACCGAGTTCTAAAAAATAGACATGCCATCTATTATCAAGTACTCTTGATTCTCAATTGTGTTTATCAATTTTTTTTTTTAAACACTTAAACGCATTAAATCATAGTCAACTCTGATTATACATTATATACAAATATATTTTGCACACAAATATTTTATACACTATACAATTAGTGATTTTCAAAACTACACGCCAACATATGGCTCTAAAATATTTTTGTAAAATATTAATAAAGCACTAATCATTTAATTAAGTAGAAATACTCTTTTAATAATTTTCGTTGTGTAATTTATTTTAAAAATAAAATTTTTAGCTTTTTTTCAACTTTACAGTTATTTTATAAGTTTCTGTTTCAATTTTTAATACATTTTTTTAAATAAAATTTTATTTTTATTTAATATTTGAACCATATTATTCAATAATAATTATTTTTAATTATGAGTTTATCCTCAACATTAATATAAACTTATCTATATTATCCAAGTAGAATTGATGTTTAAACTATCAATGGTAACGTATACTATAATTGTTATTTTGCTGATAATTAATGTATTGATATTAAGATTTTTACTTTTTTAGAAACATCAGATTAGTTATAGTTAATGATTTTGTTAAGTTTCATATTACACTCAACAAATTATTATGATTTTCTTAAATATTACGAAAAAGAATTTTTAATAAATTATATTTGATCTAATATTGAAAAATATAGACAAAAAATACATTTACTTTAGTGCTACTATCATTGCGATTCTTATTAATTTTTCCCAGTATTATCCAGAGAGTACTCGATAGTATTTTGATAAGAAACTTAAACGATAAATTATAATTCAATAATATTATGTATTCTTTCAATGCTTTGAAATGTATGATAATATTAAAATATGGTTTAAAATTAATGATACCCGAGTGCGTTTTTAAAGCAAATTTGTTTTCTTGGTATTGTATTCTTATAGAAGTAAAAAAGTTTTTGCACTTTATAGATATTCAAGAAAAAGAGGTAAACTTGTGTATTGTTAAAAGTGGATAAAATATTCAAATATTAAATGTACTATTGCAATAAATCGAAATAATTTGCAAGTACGGTCAGGCTGAGCGCACATCATTGCTTACTACTTGCAAGTGACGGAGAAACGGAAGGAGGAAGTTGGACTGGCAGTCCGACGGGATGAAAGTAAGGAGAGTGCATTCGAAATCCGGAACCGAAGGGCTTTTTTGAGGCTGCATGGACCGAGACCAGAGCAGTTTCGTATCTCGGATGCCGCGTATCTGCCGTGGCCCCGGCCATTATGTTGGATTACCATTGTGATTGTGTAACCGATGTGACGTGACTCTATTATGAAATCTCGTAGAGTCCATGAGCACTATACATGCGTCTCTCTCTCTCTCCCTCTCTCTCTCTCTCTCTCGCTCTCTCGCTCTCTCGGGCGCAATCGGGCGTGTATATGCAGCTTCTCGCCCGCTTTGTTTGGGTGAGCGCGTGTGCCAACATTCGCCGTGCCCTGCCTCGTTTATTGTCTGTTATTGCGAAAGGATGCAGTACTACATTCAAAACACACACAATACTCAATGAATATCATTAAGATGAAAAATTGATTGCACTGATACACTTCCATACCGAGAAAATACTTTTCTCTTGCGTTTTACGACCCGGGCTTAGTGGTCCGAGATAAACTGTATTTAATAAATCAACTAAAGCGCTATTTGAAAAATGGTACTATTAAATAATGAAAACTACTTTTAAAATTATTATTACGAATTCAAAAAAAATGAAACTAGATAAAACAAGGTGTTTTTGCAACTATGCAACTACAACTTACTATTTCAAGTGCCAGGAGTCTTATCTTGTGTACTAAAATGATGTTACTTTGATTTTTGATTCAAAACTTTGTTTAATAATTTAATTTGGGCTATAATTTTTTTACCTCTTTTGAACAAAACGAGATTTAGATCCCATGAGGAGTGTAATAAGTTCAATATAAGAAATTTTGAGAATACTAATCAACTGAATTATATAATATATAATATAAAACTTTCGCGAGAATTGAAATAGCTTTAATTAAAAAAAAAAAAACAAATTTATCACTACAAAAATATTATTGTAAGAAAAACTAACATAATATATCATTTGCGAATCCGCGCGAATACTTTTATCTCAAATGGTAATTCGTACCAGCATTTTTTCAAAATATCTACACCATTTTGATATAAAATGAGTCCTCTTCTACTATACACGACTGCCGCCGTATTCATAAACTACGTAGTTATAAAAAAAAATAAATTAGGGTAAACTCACGAGGTAGCAAATTTTGCTTTAAACCCGAGATAAAATCGGTTGCATGTTTATCAGAGAAAAATAAAATATAGAAAAAGGATAAGGAGACAAGTTCACGTTAGTAGCTTGGCCGGAGCCGTCGGACTAATATCACATGCGATCACTTTTTAATAAACTATAAACAATTTATTTATCCCTAATGCGCCCTTAACATAGATCTTACAAAATGTTGCAAAGGAACCTTAAAAGTATAAATATATTTGTACAAAATTCGTCATTACATTCAAATGAAAACAATATAGTAGAACGTTGAAATTAGGTTTGGCTAATTTTGTAAACTATACATGTATCAGAAGAGTTGTATAAATAATATGATTATAGAATCCGCAATGATCAGACATGTACAGATAGTATTCAAACAATCTAAATTTTTATGCAGACATTATCCTTGCCTCCATTTTCAGTCGAATAAATTGTAAAATCTCTAAATATTCGGCAGGGTAATTTACTGCTCAAAGTCTCTAATACTTAACAGGTAATAATAATGGTAATAAAATTGAAATTAAATGATAAATTAAAGATTTAACAAGAGTTGGATGATTTTGATTTTAGTTCAAAATAATTTTGTCAATTTAGTTTTTTATATGTATTTTTGAGAAGAATCATAAAAAAGTATTTTTCTAGAGATACAGGTAATGTCTGATTGGGCAGGATAATTATGTACGAAGAAAGAGGTTTGCCAAGAGTTGGCAGTGATTTACCGGTAAAGGATGAAACGTAAAATCTCGGGTAGGCTACGGGGGTGTGAGGGGTGGATAAGAAGATGAAACGAACGCGAAGACACATATTCTTCTCGCAGAGATTTGGAAGAGGAGAGAAGTAGGAGAGGAAAGAAGTCAGGAAGTCGGTGGCACGCGCTCTCAAAATGAACGAGTGCAAGTTCGCTGGGGCGTTCCACGATATTCCGGTGGCTTCCTTTCCACCTACTACACCCACCCTCATATCCACACCCACGTCCACGTACACATCCACATCCACCCGTCATACAATTTATTGGTAAACTTTGCTAGCTTGTTAGGCGGGGGTTACGTGCGCTGGGATAAGAAATATCCCCAGGAGTTAGGCGGCACCAGATGAGATGAGAAGGTAGTTTTCTCTCTAGAAGGCGAAATCGAGGATAAAAAAACGAGAGAGAGAGAGAGAGAGAGAGGGAGGGAAGGGGGCGAGGGGAAGTTGGGATAAAACATGATAACAACTCCACATTTGTAAAAAGTGTCCGTTTTATTTTATTTTATTTCACTTGTTTTTATTTTTTTGGCGTTTCATCGCGAACCTTCTATAAAACTACATCGAAATAGTGTTGAGGCAGCATTTCATTTTTATCATAAATTCAGTTTTCTTAAATATTTAAAATGTCTGCATAAAATACTGTAGTTTATTCATCTAATTCCTCAAATATAGTTTTTAATGATTAATTCATTAAAGATTTTATTTTATTCAAATTTATTTTAATCGAATATGGGAAATGATTGAAGTTCATTAAAATTACATTGTAATTTTGTTAATTTTTTAACATTTTAAAATACATAATTAGTGAGTTGTATATCAAATTATTTCTATTATTTTTAAAAAAGAACGAATCAGTATGTAAATTATTTTATATGAAATATTCATACAGAAAAATAATATGTTACAACATTCATGTAATAAAAGTGTTAAAAATATGTTATATATTAAATTTTATAATTATTTAAATATATATATTTAGATTTTTTATTATAAATATTTCAAACGTCATTACATTAACTTTACATCAACCTTTTACAATAACAATATATATATTTTTTGTTAATAAATTAGATTTCTTATTAATATAATCGATTCATTTTACATTATAATATACTTGCACAAATAATATTTACTCTATTTTTAGTCCAGATTGAGTAAAACAAAATTCTATTTAAAAAAAAATTCACGGTTGTAATCTTGAATATTATATTAACGCAATATAAATTTTTTTAAATCACTGACTTTCTGAACAAGATAAAAATTTCATTTAAATGAAATCTATCCATTTATTTCATACCGTTAGTCTTAACATTGACGTGGAAATATAATAAAATATCAACTCTATTTTGAAGTTATTAGTTACATTAACTATTACTTGAGAATAATTTTATATTTCTTCTTAAAAGCATAAATCATAATAAAATTCTTTTAATGATTTCATTTTGAAATAAATATTATGTCAGAATTAAATATTACAACTTTAAATACAATTGAAAGAAATCTTTTAACAAAAGAAACTATAAATATATATATATACATGGCCCAGTCTGATCAAGCTCTAATTTTTGTAAAAATTTATTTACAACAATTGAAATAATTAGCATAATATATTCTTCCCTGAAAAACCTAAATTTAATACTTCATTATTATTTTAAAAGTAGCTTTGTATGTATATAAAATGACAAAATTTAAAGTTCGTCTTTCTTTTAGATTCATAAAAATGCAGAAGATTTTTCTTAGAATCTAAAGTGTGCAGGTAACGTTAGTATCTGCAGTTCAATTTTGTATAATTTTCATAGAAGATACCTATATGTACCTACACGTGAGCAAATGTGAAGTGTCTTATGTAGGTAAAATAAATAGTTGATACGGGCATTCACAAGTTAAATTTTAATACAGCTTCTGTTTTAATAAAATTCACATGAGACACAGAGGATGTTTAAGAAACATATCATTTAAACGAGGGGTTGAGCGGAATAAGACACAAAATACATAAGAATAACGAGGAATAGCGACGCACACGCGCATCCAAGGAATTACAGGGGTCGGAATACCGGGTGCCTTCCTCGTCGGCGGGTACTGGTGCAGACCAGTGCCCTCGACGCTCCTGGCACTGGTGCATCCACTACCTCCTTCCGCATCCATCCCCACCTACCTCCAGGAACCGCTGCCAAGAATATGAATATCGCACTTTGCTCCGGTCCTTTTCCGTGTTTTTCGTCATTTACGCCTTCGTTCCTCCTTTTCGCGTTCCTCGATACTAACAAGCCTTCCTTGCGCAGTTGGTGAGATGATACGTGTGAGTCCGATTGTGTGGGTGAGCCAAGCGTGAGCTCTTTTTCAGCCTCATTTGTTTCGTTCAGCTCACCCCTTTGTGTTTCTGTTTCCCCCCCCCCCAAACGCTCGTTCTATTTTTCGCGTTTTCCATTTTCTCCACTTTTTTCACGTCTGTCGCCTGACTTTACGGGCTTTTGTCCACGTATTTCGCCGTGTGAACAGATTCACCGAGTTTCACATCGCTCAGAGCTAGTTTTAAAAACGCTCGTTAAATATATTGATAAGAAAGAGAATCAATTACTTTCACGACTAAAAACTTTGGTTATATTTCAAACACGTTTTTATTATTGCCCAAGAAATCTATTTTCCTAAATGTCTATTAATTATTTCAAAAAAGGAAAATACTCAGCACATAAAATTGCAATTGGCTAAATCGTGCAACCTGTCATTGAAATTAAAAAAAAAATTATTAAAGCAGTTATTTGTGTTTTTAAACTTGTCAATAAATGATCTAAATAATTACAAAAATAGAGAAATTCTTCACATGTAAAATACAGATATGTGTGGGCTTAAAAGCACGTGTTGCCTCTAAATACCAATTCCACCACCTATGCGTTTTGCAAAACTCTTATGTGTGAGTTTGTTACTCGTCGCAAAACTAGCGATTTCTCTCATTCAGGATTATTATGGGGGTAAGATGGCGCGTTCTTGGAGACTTTGTGAAACTTTGCTGATCCAGTAATTTCAAGTATAAATTCAATTTCGATTCGCACGTTCGGATAACGCACCAGTGCAGCCTCCCATAAGTCTGTAACTCACGCTCATACATGCACACCCACACACACACGCACGCACTAGATAACGCTATTCTTGACTCCGGCGTTAAATCCTCATTCCCCAATCTCTGATCAAGCTTAATGCGCATTAGCAATTTTACTCTAAGAAACTTAGTCTTGAGAACACTACTATTAAACTATTGCCACACAAATCACGTTGGGCCTTCTTTTCTTAATAATTATAAATGATCTTACCTTGATTTATCATTGGGATATACTCGTACTCTTCCTCACAAAAAGTATTTTTATATTTATAACTATCCTGTAATAATTTATTATGAAATCAAAACAATTTATATTATAGTAATTTATTTATAAATATAAGTTGGGTGTATTACTTAATTTTTGTGAATTTTTTTTAATACTCAGTTGCTATTTTGTTGACGAAAATAATTAAACTAAAAGATATGATGTTAAAATATTATTACAACATTCACACTATATTTGTATTCTAAGCAAATTAAATTCAAGGCAGTATTAAAAATTGATTTTCATGAAAAAATGGACTAAATATCAATGTTATTGATTTACCTTTATACATTCGATATGCATATACGCATGATCGCACGCATAATAAGTATCATATAATTTATATGCACATGTATTGTTCATCGACCTACTTAGAGATCAATATTTAAATCAAAATATCTCCCAATTATATCTAATATATTATATCACAGTACCAACAAAAAAAAATAAGCAAATGATATTATTTTTTAAATTATTCTTTCTATTTAATAAAAAGTTATGAGCTATATTTGAACATTATTTCAATATTTTTTAAAGCTTAATAATAGCAAAATTGTTAACTTGTACAGAAAGTTCCAATGTATGTTTTTTATTTTATATTGTATTACCAAGAATTGTGCCTGCTGTTTGGAATTGCATATTAAATATAAATAAATATTTTACCAACTAATAAATTTATTAAAAACATTTAGTCAGAACGAAAAAAGAGCTGTTGTCGCAGAAGTTTGGAAGAGAGTGCTCACTTGCTGCTGATTACCTGGACTCGAAGGAATACAAAATCATAGTGTGTGTGTGTGTGTGAGAGAGAGAGAGAGAGGGAGAGAGAGAGAGGGAGAGAGAGAGAGAGAGAGAGAGACAGTGGCAGCAGCAGGGTGGCGCGAGCGCAAGATCGACAATAACTTTTCGACTCGCCGTACAATTTAATTTTATGCAACGGTTGGCACGCCTCTTAGCGCGAGATATCCTTATAACGTTTAACTAGAATGTTATGATTGTTGTCTCCAACATTCTACCGACTTAATTCACATTCTTCACCGTTCCTCCCCCTCCGGCCCTCCCCTCACCCTCATTAACGTAATTCTGTCTCTTGCATTATCTTTTCCCCTCCTCCGACTCTTTACTCTTTCTTATTCTCTTGGTGCTTTAGCTGCGCCAAAATTTTCTACTCCTTCGCATTTCTTATTTTAATACGACTCCCAGTCAGACATATTTTATATTGCATCCTGGAGATGCTCTAATGTTACCTTCAGACCCAACTGGATTTATCGCGACGATCACACAAAATTTTTCTATCCAACCCCAATTTATACATTCTAAAAAGTGTTCATTGTGATTTTAATTCTTTTTTTCGTGATGTGTAATTTTTAAAAAGGAAATTAGAAGTTTTTCACTCATTGCAAACAATTGTAACCAATAAGTAAAAGCTCACTTGTAATAAAAACAGCTTATTTTCTTTGCATTAGAATTAAATAATGATAATTACATAAATCATGACACTAAATTGCTACAAAGTTTAATAAAATATGATTTGATCGTAAAGTTTGATGAAGGTGGAGTAAACCAAGAAATTTCCAATGAAATATTTTACAAAGATCAATATCGTAAAATTAAAAAACTGTGAATAAGTAAAAGAGAAGAATTATTATTGAGTTTTAACAAGATTGTATTTCAGTCTGAAATTTATTTTTGTCGTAATTTTAATCAACGATACAAAACACCGTGAAATTTGAAGGGGCTAAGTTAAGCGATAGTAGGATTGTTGAATAAATCGTAATTATGATCAAGAACATAAACTTGAGTGGCTCATATTTAAGTCTGAGTTCAGAGCACGAGACTGTCAATATTTTGGAAAACATGTCGTAAAATATGCTAATAATCAAGTGCAGAGGGCTCTGTTTGCCGTTGCTTCATCAGGCCTGCAGGAATCATTTCTCCTGAACCTTCGTTCGTCAGTGCTTCCGCGGTCTACGTCCCCGACCCCGACCCCATCCTCGTCCTTAGGGCTCGGCAGCATCATCCCAAATCTCATCGCCTAGAAAAGCGATACTCGCTCTCGGGCGAGACAAATCTGAAGTAGCTTTTCGCTACTAATTTTCCGCGCACATATGTTTACATCTACATCCGGGATTTATCTTTACTTTCACCCTTTGATTACACGTGTGCCCTCGTAACAAACTGTGCGAGGGCAAACCTGTCTAATAATCTATATCCTCGTCTCCATTAGCGAGCTCGTGTTCATCGAGAAGACGTCGGCAAGTAATATTACTATTGAAAATGCCGAGTACATGACGTGGATCCAAGGGATCCTGGCACTCGGAGACGAAACTTTGCTCTGCTACATTTTACGGATGAAGACGGTAATTCACGTGTACTTCGCAGTACTTGAATGAGGTTGCGCAGCATATCTCGAAGCAAACGCCATCATCTGGATGTGTTTTGACTCCGTTTTCACGCTTGAAAATGAGAACAGAAATTTGCACAAAATTTACATACCAGTTTTCTTTCTGAAAATGGCAGCGTCTTCACTTAGTCAATCGTATTATAACATTTTTTTAGTTCTTCTTTATCTCGATACTGTAGATAACCTTATAGTCTTCTCGATAACTTATACTGCCAAGCTATATTATATTTCTCTCTTCATTGCCAAATTTTATTTTTATTACAATAGTTATTTCTTATTGTGTTATAAATGAAATTATTTAGAAAAACATCTTTAAATTCAACGGTTTTTTAAATTTTACACACTCATAAATGACTTAGCATAGAAATAAAATAAAACAAAATGTAACAATAACATGTATTTCAAAATAAATAATATTTTTATGTTGACTTAAATGTGTTTACTGCATGCAAAATTCTTATTTTTATTCGTATGATACTTTTATAAGTAACTTTTGAATATCCAAATTTCGCAAATAGCAATAAATTATTAAGCTAATTTGAAGAGATTTTTTAAAATTATTTTTCACTACTAACAGAAAGTAAATATCAAATGAGTTTTTAACGTTGTAAAAACTTGGGAAAAAATGAAATAAATTATTCGTGATTATATTTGAAATTTGCAAAAACTTAGGGTCTCGTAGAATCTAAAAAAATTTGTGTGCGAATGGAGCAGTGTTATGAAATACGAATTGGGGGATGAAGGAGCAACGGAAAAGAGCAAAAAAGATAGTCGGCTTCGTTAAAGCATTTTCAGCGAGGATGGCAGGATGTTAAACGACGAAAGATGTGAAAAATCGATTGCGAGGAAATCGCGCGCGCCCTAAGATCCTCGCAATTTAAACAAGGTGGGGGTCGGGGGAGGGGGAACGAGGAGACTTCTGTTCTCCGTTTCCTTCAACGCGACGTGAGAAAAGAAGGCGGGTTGAGAGACGAAAGATGGATGCTGCGAGGGAAAAAGAGAAGTTGCGAAACTCGGAAGGGCAGGTCAAGACGAGGAAAGGAAAAAAAGGGAAAAGTGCTGGTCTTCCTCTCAGCCAACCGACCTCTTCCTCTCCGTCTCTCTCTCTCTCTCTCTCTCTCTTGTTCTCCCACTCCTCTTACTTTTTATTTCCAATTGTCTCCCTTCATAGAATACGTTTTTTCCTTCGAGCTTTTTTTACTTTCCAAGTAAATTCAATATTTTGGCTATCGAGTTTCCGCGCTTGGCGGGGGGGCTCGGTAGATTCGCTTTTAGAGTTATCGAAAGAGGAAGAAGGGTAAAGGGAGGGAGAGGCAGGGAGGCAGGAAAAGAGGACAAAGTGCTATTGGCGAATGTTTTTTTCTTGGTGGCATATAGTTCGGTGGATTTTATGAATAACTCGGTTGGCATTCTTTGCGGTAATTCGATTGATCCGAAAGATTTTTAATTTTAGAAATTCATGTCATTGTTCAATCAACGTACTTTGTCGATACTTTAGAAATAGTTAAGAATTGATTCTTTCGCAATTGACTTATGCTTCATTTATTTTGTTTGACGTTTCTATACCTCTTTATTATTTTCATATTCATGGGTGGTAAATTAACAATAATACAATTAATTGTGTTCGGTAACGATTAAACTTAAGTGTATTTATAATACTTTATAATAGTATATATAATAATCATATTTCTTAGACATAATTAAATCATTAATATTTTTTTAACATATTAATCTACTTTCAAAATTTATTCAAATGTTCAGCTTTTGTTAATTGTTTTATAAAACTGTTATTTTGGTCATTCTAATGGTTCCTCCATAATAAACTTATAAATAATTAAAATTAGATCTTATTTCAAACATTAAATTAATATTAAATTTTAATATATCAATATTAAATCAATATTGATTCTCCTTAATGTAATATATATCTAACAGAGTGTTTATTATATAAATAATTAAAAATTTATATTACATTAGTATTATGAGATCTAAATAGTTTTAAATTATTGCTGCATTAAATATTTAAAATTATAATTTTTAAAATTTTTTAATGGTTAAAGAAAATAATAATTGAAGAATGATTGATAAATAAAGAATTATTTAATATTTTTAAATAATTTTTAGTTATGATAAAAAAACATTAAAATTTATCATGTAAAATTTAATGATTTATGACTTTAGTTTCACTAAAAATGATTTCAATAAAACTTGAAGCTAAATAGATTTAAATGAATATAAGATTCATTTTTTTCCATTTTTATATTATTTTATATCTTATACATTTACATATATTAAATAATTGATTATTCTTAAAAATTTTATATACTATAAATTTTTAATTAAATAACTACAAAATTTATTTTATTGAATTATTCAGACAAAACTTGGAATTTCTGAATTTAATTAACGCGCCAAATTGTATCTTTATGATTTAATAGTACAGTTTAATTTTTCAATTAAACAACTAATTAAAACATTTTAAAAATTATATAATTTATTTTTTATAACTTTATTTGTCATCTTCCATTAGCTTAAATGTATACAATATTGTGTAAAAAATCGTAAAATACAATAGGTAATTTTGTATTTTTCAAGTTTTTCAATATTTAACAACTAAAGTAATTGTCTAAATATTTATGGAAGTAACTGAACATTGACTTATTTTTTTTTATATTATTGTACATATACATTCTTTTTTTAAAACTTAATTTAGATATTTTAATTTTCGCCTCTTTTTCCTATTTTTAGTGTTTTTTTTTATATTAATGCTACTAATTGCTCCCGTATTATTTATGTACATGTACATGTACGAATATACATATATATATATACATATGTATCTAGAGGAGAAATATACAAATAAACTAGCAGTATTATCAAATGAGATATGCACGACTGAATACAGAAATCTATTATGAATTTAGAAGAAGAATATTTGAGATAAATTTAACGAGACTTGGTTCAGAGTATATCTCAAAAATTAAAAAACATCACTATTTACTATTCTAATTCTTTTTTAGGTATTCAAGACACTCGAACTATTTACTTTTAACAATATACAATTTAAATATTGATCTTAAAAATAGACAATGTATATATTATTTCAATTAATTAATATGAAGTACTATAAATATGAATATATTTTTTATGATTATAAATTAATATTATAAACGTACACGTAGCAATTCAATTAGTTTTTATAAATTTCTGTTATAAAACAAAAGGAATAAACGTAGTATCGATGATGTTATTACTAAAATTTTTTTAACATCTTATAATTATGATTGAAATTTTTCTTTTTTTTTAAATTAAATTTTTTAGCACATTATTACGAAAACTTATATTTAATCGCGTTTTTATATTTGTGTAAAAAAAGATTTTGTAAGCTTGCTCATGAATAAAACCGGTAGTTCATTATAAATAAAGCTATTGTCAGGATAAAAAAAAGAGTTTGTAGGTGATTAATGTTGAGGTAACAGAGTTGCGAGAGTTGATTTTTCTCACGCGATAAAGGTAGTAACGAGTTGATCAGTTGGGCACAGTCGTCGATACGCGATTGAAGGTGCTTTGGATACCGCAGCCGAACGGCAAGAGGTAAAAGTGCGACAGAGAGAGAGAGAGAGAGAGGAAAAAGTAGAACCAGATTCAGGCCCCGAACCGAGAACAAGGTTAATGGGGCCCGTGAGACCCAAGGAGGCGGCGAGCGGCCCGTAAACAACCGGAGAAAAGAAGTTCCCGGGGCGCCTCACACTGCCAGGGGCGTAGCGCGAAAACATGCGCACACAATGTTGCGCCAACTACACGACAATTATTATTCATAAGCTTTATAATTAAGGTCTGACCCCCGCTGCTCGACCGGTATCTTGCATCTTTTCGCAGGCCCTACGGCGTCTGCGCGTCCTCGTCTCCTCGCCGACCAGAAGGTGCAGCAGTTCCTTTTAATCCGAATCGACCCTCGATCGATAGATCCAATACTGCCCCCTTTAACCAAACCGCAAACTCCTAGATAGCATTTCAACAAACACACCCCCTCGCTCTCTTTGGAACCACCCTTTTATTTTTTCTTACTTTTCTGACAAAATCTTACCATGGCATTCAATTTTGATTTTATTTTTTTTTATCAGTGTGGTCCTTTCTCATAACTTATTTGGCAAATTTTTTGGATAAACATGCGAGTGAATTCGGTGATCCCTGCAATACCTCTAAACATGTTCCACTACGATTTTTTTTTTTTTTTTTTTGTATAAAACAAGTTAACATCGATAAAAAATGTGTAAAAAATCATTAAATGATTGCATGGAAATTGTACACATACACACAAAACAACTTATTAAAACGTAATTTATATTAAACTCTTTAAGTGGAAAGTAATGGCATCGGACATTTTTATTTAGGTTTTAATAAGTGACGATTCAATTCTATTTAAATACAATTATACCAATTATTCATAATTCTGCAATTCCCATAAAAGTATTATATTTTTAACTTTAAAAAACTTTTTTTTTTGGTTGAAAAAATGAAACTTCTGGAATTAAACGATTATTAAAACTACTGATAACTTAAAATATAAAATTTGTACTATAATAGATCACATAATTTTTAACTTATCCATGCACATAAATTTGATTTTCTTGATGACAAATGTAGGAACATTTGATATATAATATTAGAATATTATCATTTTTAATGTAATTTTATTTAATCAGTTTCGAGGATAATTTTATACTTAATTTGTCTATTTTCAACAAAAATAATATGTATTAAATTTCATTTAGTTTTATAAATATTGTTAATAACACAATATTAAATCAATAATTAACAATAAATAGTGTAGTTGTTGAATGTGATTCAAAAATTGTACACTATTTTTTATGAATTTTATATTCTTTCACTAAATTACGGATTATTATTAAGCTGTATTAAAATTTGTAATACATTAACTAAATGCAATTTTACGTTCAAAATTTCGTTTTTAAAGCATTTGAAAAGTGAGTTTTTAAATTTTTATGACAAACTGTTACAAACTACTCAACAGCTCGAAAGTTTACTGAAAGAGCTTATAAATCTTGTGGATATACATATAACCCAAGGAAGATATTTGGCATGTAGTTCAACTTTTTTGAATTACATAAAACCTTATTTCCGAATATTTTCTATTACAATTACGCTTTTCTATTCTCTGGCACTCGAGAATTTCGTGCTGTGTTATTGTCATCGGAATCACCATTGTAGCCTCTATGTCAATGACAATGAACTCTAGCGGAAACCGACAAAGTCCGGTTCATCTATTTCCTGTTACCTAAAATATTTTGCATTTACACTTTTCAACATAAGTCTAGTGGTCGAGTAATCCTAAAGATATGTGCATTTATATTTGAATCGCATTTTCATGGAATGTAGAATTTGTATATTATTATTATTATTATGTTATACCATTGATTATTGTTTAAAACTATCACATTATTTAAAATGCATAAATTAAATTTTTAAAACTAATTAAATTTGTAAATATGGATGGTTTGAAATAGTTTAAATACATTAAGATTATTCTTCAAAAAATTGTATCTTTCCAGTGTTCATTTCGAATAATATCGTTGCCATAATATCTATCGGTGACAAATAAAACTTAATATTGTAAATCATAAGTATCATCCAAAATATATTATTTCTGAAATAGAAATGAATGAGTATCAACACAGTTGTATTTGGATTTATCGTTGCAATGTCGACTCAACAATAAATACAACTTTGTTGATACTCATACATCCACATACTCAAAAGAATATATTTTGAATAATACTTATTAAAAAGTATTCATTAAAATAATAATTCACATTAAATTGTAATTTTATTTGCAGTATTTAAATAATGGTTAAGAAGTAATGATCATTATCAGTTCATGAAATATCTGTTTAAAATGACGTTTTTAGGGTGTTACATTTAACGAATCTAATAATATCAATTTGCTCTTGTAATAATAGTAATCTTTGCACAAAGTGTTCATTGAAACAAGAGTTTAACGAAAAGTATCTTTGGAAATTGGTTCAAAAAAAAATACCAAATTGGAGAACATTCTAATGATAAAATTTGAAATCACAATCGTTGATTCGAGCACAATAGTGCTATTCGATTCCTTCACTGATCTGTAACGAGCATCTGAGCAAAGGAAAGGAACACTGAAAATAAGTGCTGAAAAACGCAAAGCAACAGTTCTAGTTTATGGAAGTGTAAAGGTTTTTATTTGGAAATAAGGGCGGGAAGGGCCTCACGACGGCGAAACAAGAGAGAGAGAGAGAGAGAGCGCGAGTCTCAGGAGTACAGTAAAGTACAGAAGCTCGGCACGAGGCGTGAGCAAACATACGAGGGTCATCGCTTTAACGCATTAATGCGGTCTAATTCAACCTTAACGAAGCCCTTAATCCAATTTCGCGGAAAGTGCATAACTAAATCACGGTGGGACTGGCGCCGAATGACCGGAAGCCACCCCGAGGCACTTTTAACCTCTCCTTCCCCCTCCCCCTCCCCTCCCCGATACTCGGGCGTGCGTGAGAGATTCATACGGTCCTCGAGTTCGCTTGAATGGAGGGACCCGTCGCTTTTCACTTTCCTGGAGTCCCGCCGAGATTTTTGATTCTTATTCAGGAATATCGACGGGGTCACCGCCTCCTCTACCTGTCGGCCGACCTTTTCTCGATCGGATTCTCCTCGCATCGGGACACGTGCCCTGGACCGGTGCGAGGAGAGGTCAAGCGCGATCTCGAGATAAAAAAAGGCAAAAACCGCGGGGTAAATCTCGGATCACGGCGATCGAGAGCAATGCGCCCTTACACTCGCTTAAATCTATTTACCGTAAATTTGATTCGCTTGTGCATGAGTTTGAAAGTAGATTCTCGATAACGACATTTCGAGTGTGCTCTCGTCAAAAATGCTCAGGTCGAGTGTGTGTTTGTGCCCTCGTCGCATTTTTTATTTTTTCACCTAATGCTCTTGTGATTGTTTTACAATGTGATGACGATAAAAAAAAAATTGTTAAATGATCGTTATTATTTCATTAAACTGATGCAAGATATCAAAACCAATCGATTGCCTTGAATGAGATAGAAGTCCTTTGAGTAAATACAAACTTTTATTATTTATTAGGCGACATTGTTTTATTGTATTTGTCAAGTCTTTTATTAAAAACAATTTACATTGATTAAAACATCATAAAACTTTTCATACAAAACGCTTTCAAAATACAATGCAATATAATAAATTACTCGAATTTTGCAACTCGACCCTCAACAGTATTCTCGTAGTGTCAGAGTGTAAATATTCGAGGTAATTCGTAAATATTGACTCTGTATTTACTGAATATCCACAAGGAACTTGAATTTCGTGTAAAACACTACACATGGAAAGCCCTTTTAAACGAATAAAAATCAATATTAATACATATCATCTGCTTTTTGTGGAGACAATGCTCGAACAAACAAACAATGACACTAAATGTAATCAAGATCACGAGATCGAAGAAAGGGGATGATGGGATGACCAGGATGGGCGAGAATGTCGGCGCATCGGAAAAGTGAGCGAGAGCGTTTGATGGAACACAAATCATTAAAAAGTACCGAGGAAGATCGCAGATTGACTCGGATCCCTCAAGGGCTCAACAGCCGTACAGGAAGCGACGAGATACAACAGGAGCCACATGCGCGGATTTTTACGGGGCCGGGAAGGGAATTATCGACCCGCGCAGTCGAGATTCGAGATTCGAGATCCGATATCTCGGCGGCACACGCCGGCCCTCTTATTCCCGATGTGCTGGACACGACATTTGCGCGAGTGTGCGTGCGGACCCACGTGTGTGCCCTTTATACCACGGATGCGATATAATGGAGATGTCATCCTGTCTCTGCTTTGACAACCCTGTATAACGCGCGAATCGCCCCCTCCCCTCTATTCATCCGCCCATGCACCCATCTACCCATCTACCCATCTATCTATCTGCCTTTCTCATTTACTTGGTCTCGGTCGCCCTGCCTAAACCCGGAACGTCAGCCATGAAAGATTACGCTACCCCGCAACTTCCGTATCGACTTATCTCCTTATTTACATATGTTTCATTTTTTTCCCTCGTAAAGCACTTTTTTAACGATGTCTTTTCCGATTAAATAAATATATGTTTCTTCGGAAAAAATGACTACACTTTGCTGGTAAAAACCAAGAAAACATGACGAAAGATTGCCATTAGACCGTTTTTTACAATTCAAATATCTCCTTCAGCTTTTATTCATCTGTTTAATTGGGTTCGATTGCAAAACTAAAAATTTTCATCACCTCTACTTTATCCAAATATTGTGCACACTAAAAATCTCTCGAGTACATTACAAATACAAACAAGATCTTGTCGATCAAAATGACAAAAGTTGATGACAATTTAGATATTCCTTTTTCAAAAAGAGACCCTACAGTTTCCGAGTCTAAGATCGGAGTATCGCCGGAGACCTCAAAGAATGAAAAAATACAAATTTTGGAGCAAAAATTAATAACAATAGGGGTGTTTAAAGAAGGGAGTGAAGCCGTCAAAAGTTCCCCGCCCCCCGGAATATTTTGTGACTTCTAAGGGGCACGCGCGCGAGTGCCCCAAGTGTTTAAGATCGCTCGATAAGGGAGAACACGTGCTGACGGGATGTATTAACGTTCATCTCCCTGTCTCTCAGGATATATTGCCTTTTAAAGGACCTTAAGAGCCTCCTTATCGACGACTCGACGATTCCACGTTCAGCCCAGACTTTTCCCTCTCCTTTCACCTCTCTAATTTGCATTTTCCATCTACGTTTATCCGTACACTTTATCCACACTCCACCACCATCCTTTTTGTTTGTTTCATGCGTCGAATTTAATTAATTTGTACTGGACTAATGCGTGATAAAAAATTCAATATGTAGTTTTGCATTCGGTATCTTAAAATCAATACTTAATGCTTAATACCCCTCTTAATATTGAATGTGAAAGCAATAAGTATTTATCCAAATTTTACATCACATATTTTATGATTAATGTGCAGATGACAAAGGAAATAAAATTAATAATAAATTTATTTTTACCTTTAAATATATATGATTTATAATTACGATAAATTTTTGTTTACAATAATTAACTTTAATAACCTTTGGTATTTATATAATGAAATACTTTTCTTTATCGTAGTATTCAATATTACATAATTTTAAATTGCCATTTTCAGTACTGAACCATACGGAAATTTTATAAATTTAAATAAATGCAATTCCAATATTTGAATTTGAGAGATGTGGAAAATGAATCGATAATAACTATTGTAATAAAATATAACAAAAATAAAGAAAACAAACATTTTATACAAAATTCAATAAATACATAATCAAATGATTATTCTTTATCAAGAATTATCGAATAATATTTAATATGTTGTTTGTTCTATTTTATTTAGAAAATGTTTTACAAAATAACTCATTTGTACAATATAAATCTTTTAAACATTTTTTTTTTAATAACTGTAAATTATCCAAAAACTTTCTTTGAAGTAAATTGTAGAATGACGATTAAAAATAACTTGCTATTGAATGAACGAATGTTTCATAATGTCCATGTTTAAATGAAATATATATTGGTAATTACCTTGGTTTAGAAAAAAATAATAGTAATTTGAGTTTAAAGTCAATTGCTTCCTGGCATTGGAAATAAAAGGGTACAAGGTAAAAGTATGCCGAAGTTTATTGTGAAGGTGAAGTGAATAACTAGAGGGTAAGCGAGATAGATAATAGGCGATAGAGAAACGTAGTGCAGTTTCCTCGTATGATGGATGTGCACGCCCATAAAGAGACCTAGCCCTTTATTTCCTGACAGAACTTGCCGGCCCTATAGAAAATGGGGCGCACCAGACCACATTCGGAGTCTATGATACCGATCCTTACTGATATCCTGATAACGAGCCTCGTTTGTGCTTTAACGACTTTTCACGATGCATTTTTTTGCAACTTCCCGTGGGAAAATTTTCCGCACAAACATTCACTTTACTGTCTTTTTACATTTTATTGCGTCTTTTTTCTACACTACTAATCGTTCACACATATTCTCTCTTATTTTAAACCCCGCAGGGTTGCTATTATGCGTAATATAACTAAAACATAATTCATGTCGATACTAGTCAGATTTAATCTCTTTCAAAATTCTATATGAGACAGAAAAATATATATAAATTATTTGATTAGTTTTGTAAAATTAAACTAAAATTAAAATAATTAAAATAGTAATTGAACTAAAACATCCCTTTCAAAAACTAAATTGATACGTTTGATTTCATTAAAACTATTAATTTTGTTTAAAAATACAGTGAAGGCTTTTGCATATCTTTTCTTCAAATATCCTTTTTAAGGATATTCTAATGCATCATAAAAAATAGTTAATTGTAAATATATATGTATCGCGTGAAAGCATACGTGAATTATTTGTTGTAAAATAAGTTTTTTTTAAAAGTGAAGTACTTTTCACAATAATTCCATTGAAGAACAATAATATTACTTAAAAAATTCAAAAAAAATTTTTTACTAACTTTATTACTCTTTATGAATATAAAATTCTGTTAGTTATCAGCATTCAGACCATGACCGCACTATTCATAAAATTCAACGCATTAACTTTTGTCACCGGGTTTTCTTTCTAAAAATGTTATTCAACCTTGATTAATAACGTTCTCACATTGGCAAAGACACCTGTTGTTACTTCAAATGCTAAATTTGCTTAGAGCATTTTATTGGATTGTCACAAAAAGCCCAAAGCATTAAAAGTTGCTGAATTCTATTAAAATGATGGGCGAAGAACGTTGAATTGAACGGAAATATTGTTCGAGAGAGGAGTAAAGTGCGCACGGGATAAATACAATTGAGCAGAAATTTCAAATCTCAAATTCTCATCAATACGTGATGCCATTGTGTGCATCTGATGCATTGTTCAGCAGTCCGGAGTCTGAGGTGCGCAGGAAAAAAAGAAAGACGGAGAGAAAGTCCATCGCGGCAAACAGCCGGCAATGAGTTTACAGTCAAGTGACCAGACTCAAAGTCAACTTCGGCCGTTGGAGGAAAATCTTGACGATGGTTCGGCGGGTGCACAAAGGCCAAAAAACAGGTCCGGCCCGGACCCGAGGAAGAAACAAACAGGAGCCAAAGGAGGTTTGCCCCCCGCGAGGCGAAGTCAGGGTGATTATCCCGGAGATTGACTTTATCTGCGGGCCAAAGAGGCACGCGAGTTCCGGGGACGCGGCGACGTCACGCCCTCCGACCTCTGCCCATGTGAGAAAGCTCGATTCGGGTGATTGCAGGGTGAATGTCATCGAGGAGGCGCCGAAGTACGCGTGCGCACCTCGTGAGAGACCTCGGTCGCCGTCTCCGGCAATAACAATAACAGCCCTGAGAAGATTTGAAATTACGGGCTCGATTCGCGAGGCGCCCCTGCTGCCGGGGGGTTGGTGCGCGAACTCGCCAAGACACCCCCCGCGAACTCCCGACCTTTGTTCCTTCCCCCCATCCCCTTTTAATCTCGGAGACGAGTGTACAACTACGCGCTCTCTCTCTCTCTCTCTCTCTCTCTCTCCAACTTTCTCTTCTTTTTTTTTTTTTTTATTTTTTCATCCACCTTTTTCCCTTTAATTCCACTTGGATTGACGATCTTATCGACACGGCCACCCAATCCTGGGTAAAATACACCTTCGGAATTTCGTTACTCCTGCGAGAGAACTTAAGTAGAAACGTTTATGCATGAGAAGAGAACTCGATTGCTCTCTGTATCAGTATGTATGTGTATATCCCAAGGCCAAGATTGGTTTCCTTTTGGTCTTCCTTTCTGTCCTGCAGCTGCTAATTCTGCGTCTACTGCAGAATCATTGGCCAACTATTACAATTAAAACTAGTTTTCATTCCAACAATCAAATCAATGGCACTGATATCACTTTTGTCTAAATTCTTGTTACCTCTGTACATGAGTATACACACATTTACATTAGTTTTTGGCACATACTATTATATATTTCCTTCGGCTGATACAAACACCGTGCATGTCAATTTTGTGTAAGATTCAATTATTACAAATTGTACAAATCCAATGTATTTAGAAAATTATACGAGTTTTTTCGACGAATAGATTAGGCACTTAAAAAAAGTAGATTCTCGTTATTTTGAACTGCTATTATATGTAGTAATAACTAAAAAAATTTAATGAAAATGTAATGAAAGGTTTAAAATTGAAATTCTAAATATTACACGTAAATCTTTTTATGATTGCCACTTATCACATTTGCGGTCTTCATACCACTTTATTTTCTAATCAACTATTATTATATTTAACGATTAGTCATACACTTCTTAATTAAACTTGTATTAAAAATTGTTAAATTATTTTATTACTATTATTTGTTCATGTTATTTTTTATAATATTAAATACTCATATTTATCAAAATAACTAGACAGCATTGCGTTATTTATTATAATAGATATGTTCATGATAATTATTCTTTTATATTCGTAACACTATCATATTTACTAATAATAAGTACTTTACATTTATATTATAAGTACAGTATACATATAGAATAATAATATAGATTAAGTAAATTTTTATTTTCTCCAATGTTCGTTACACAACATTACTTTAAAAATAATTTTTTTTTTAAAGTAAATCGATATGTGTACTTTTATTTAACAAGCTTCAATAAATGTACGTATTTATGTTATTTTTAAATACCATAAATTTTCTTTTTATCTATATCAAATACGCATTATCTCATTAAATCTGGAACTTTATACACTTCTGTTGACAAATCTGTTATTTTGATTTGTATCAACTTTTACTAACACTAACGAATACATAAAAATGCAGTAAACACAATATATATTTGATTTTATGAATTTTATAAGGATGCACATCAAATAATTTACATGTTAATATTATTACAAAAAAAAAAAAAAAAAAATGAATGTTTTGAAATTATGTTCATCGCAGGGACACGTACAAGGACCCACAGATTTGTATAAAACATGTAGATATACATGTATATATACTTAATTAATACTATTTATGTTCACACTATTCTCATATTATTATATTATTTAAATTATTACAATGAATAGTGCAATTGTTGAACTAAGCATTATTAATATTTAATCATTCAATATTATAAAAATAAATATTATTAAAGAAAAATTTCTTATTTATTTTTACATCAATATTTTTGTGTCAAATAATAATTTCAGATTAAGAAATCAAAAAAATAATGATTTGATATTATTAGACGTGCGTGCAAAAAAGCAAATAAGATTATCAATTATTATAATTTTCTGGATCGTATCCAAAAAAGTAAATAAAAAAGTTAATTTTTATACATATAATTACTTTGAAATAATTTTTATATTTTAATAATATCAGTTGTTAGTTTTTGTAATTCGAATAAAATCAATTGTCCAATTTCATTCCTTTAATAATAAGTTTCTCGTATAAATTTTATTAATTTGTTTAATTTTTTATAAATATAAAAATACTCTTATATATTTTAGGCATATATTATTCAATATATTATACAATTCCAGATATAATGATAAAGTGTCGTTGGATAATGTGTGATTAAGAATATTCTTAGTAAATACGTGTATATTTACGGCACTTAATTACACATGTTTCAACCGGATTTAATAATTACAGCTTTTAAAGAGCATTAGTGACCTTTGAGTTATTTCTATTATAAAAATACGAAATAGTATCGGATGAGTCTCCTCAGTCGTAATTGCATTAAATACTTACGATTAAAAAAAAAATTTAGATCTCAGTGAGCTTTTACTGTGATTAGTTCATACACACAAGTTTCTCATCATGAAGACTTTTGCATTCATCTTTATCCTCTCGATCTCTAGTACTTTTGCGGTATGTTGCAATTTTTACCAAATTATACTTAATTTACCTTATTTAATAAACTCAGAAATAATTTTTTAATTCTAATTTTTAATGGATTAGTCTACAACTAAAATTTTATTGATATGAAATTTGAATATTGCAATTTTAAAAAAGAAGTATAAGTGTGCCACTTGAAAGAATAAATCAATATTTTCATAAAATTTAATTTAAATTTATAAGATTGAACAATTGAAAGAAATTTATAATTCATTGATTAAAGAATACAATCACTTATACAAAAATTTTAATATTTAGCTTAGTCCAGAACAAATAGAGGCCATTCAAGTATACGAAACAGACTGTCTTAAGGAAATTGGCTATGATTATGGTAATTTAGAAACCTTTATTAATATTTCAAATATAATTTATTTCTTCAATTTAACAAAAACAAGTAATGTACATATTAATGTTTTTGTATTGTCTGCAATGCTCTATTACATAATTTAATGTGTGTCGCGGCAATATGATTTATTTTAAAAAATTTTATTCTTAACGTAATTCTACACTTAAAAATAAGTACTACCTAATAAATTTTTTGGATGAATTTAATTTTATATAACTTACTTAATTTTTATTCGCATGTTAAGCTGCACTTGAAAATGCAAAACAAAAAGGAATGGACGGAGTTGCTGCTGAAATGAGATGCTTTTCTTCTTGTATACTGCAGAAATTCGGTTTTGTAAGGATTTAAAATTGATATCAGTATTTTTTTTATCCAAAAATTGATATACATTATTTATTGAATATAAAAAATACACGAATTTTACAAATTTATATAATTACAACATTGTCTTTTAATTTAATCAATTTCTTTAATACTTTATAATACAGAATTAAGTGTTATAAGTTTTTTGAAATATTCATTTATTATAGTAAAGTGAATTAAATATTAAATTCTTTATCATTAAATTATAATTTTATAATATATATTTTAGCTGTCGGAAAAGGGAGTATTTCAGGAGAGTAATTTCCGTGAATTTGAAACCGCAATACCTACTGCTAAATTGGACACAATGATTGCCGATTGCAAAAACGAAAGTAAATATTTTTTCTATATATAATATGTACATATATTTTCCACAAAAATATTAATATCTGGTATTTATATATTAGTTGTTGATGATATCTGCGATACAGCAAATAGATTAGTGTACTGCTTTGCGAAATACGAGAAACTTTTTTAAAAACAAACAAAAGACAAAAAAAAGTCATGTAAGTATTTGTGGAATAAAGTAAATCTGTATGTATGAATAATGGATGAGTATTAATAGTAATATTTTATTATCCTAAATATTAAACAAAATCATTACAATTTCTTTAAAGTGAGATACATGTAGTAAATCCAAATTACGTATTTAGTTATGTAGAAGAAAACTGATATCATCAAATTATAAAAAGATTTATTCTATTCAAGATATTATTTTTAATAACATTTATTATTTTCTATGTTACACGAAAAAAAATTTCCTTGTAATTATAAATCATCATTAACCTTATTATCATAATTCTTGTTCTAAACAAAATGAAAAGATTATCATTTAGCAATCTAAAAGCAAGAAATATAGATATTGTTAATTACTTAGACATGAATATTTTTAGAGACTTTTTAAAAATACTTAAATAATTAAGGAATTCTAAATATTCATGTCAATAGTGACTTTTGAAATAACTCGCTGCAATTCATAATAATCCATCGTTTATTTATGATATTGCCTAAAATAAACTGCCTTCAAAAATTTTAAATATATGAATTAATTTGTAGATTTAATATAGAAAATTATTTGTATAGATTTATAAAAATTAAAATGTTTCTCTGTAAAATATCCATACTGTGTTTTAATATTGAATATTAACGTCATTTATGTATTCATTTCGCAACATGATTTCAAAAGACCAACTGATTATTTCATTTAAATATTATATTGCAATTTTAGAAATTTTTCGTTTAATATTAATTTTGAAAATGTCATTCATTAATTATTAATGGCATAAATATATTCAAAATGTTCAAAATATTCAAATAATAAATTTAAATTACTTCAACTCTGACTAATTTAAAATATTTAAGCTTTTTTATCAAAATTCGTTGCTTTAACAACATGTATAAAAAACATTGTATTGGAATAGTAGCTATATAAATATTTTAATTTTTAATTAAATTATTATCAGTATCAATGTCAATTAATTTTGGTGATAAAATTTTTTTATAATTAAATATTGTTGGATAAAGAAGGTATGCTTTTGTATTTAAAATGCTATTTTTAAATTAGAGTTGTCTTTCAACGAATCCAGTCGTGTTTGCATTAATTTTTGGATTTTTCTTGGTCCTTATTAGAGAATGCATCATTATCACCGCATTCCTCTATGTTTTCATGCAAACACATATTTGTTCCGAGTTCCACGGTGCTCCGATTTCAAAGCGAGAGGCCTTTTGGAGCGGCGCGCGCCAATGAATTGTGCGTACTCGTGCACGCATTTCCAGCGACAAGTGTGCAAACACGCAAACACCCAAACACCCAAACACCCAAACACCCAAACACGCAAATCTCGAATGCAATGGCCATTTGTAGTCAACGTTTCGCGAATTGCGCACACGACAAGAGTCAGTGATGTGCGGTAAAAACGCTTAAAACGCTTAAAACGCTTGTGTTGCGCTTATCTACGCTCAACTGCACCCGCAACGCTAAAACACAATGTGCAAACTTTTTTCCTCTCTCTCTCTCTCTCTTTTAACTCGTCACCCAATGCTCTCAAATATTTTAAATCGTGGCTACGTTTTAATGCTATTTTTCTATTTTTCTACGAGGGAAACGTCTCTTTTTGGCGCAAACACTGGATCACGATTATGATTAGTCCGTGTGAAACGCGATACAAATGAATCTGTCGCTCTTCTGTGTGCAGAATAAATGCGTAATCAAAACGGAATGCAATTTCCATTTCACAAATTTATCCAATAAAAGTCGGTTATGAAAATATGTAATTTTGATCATTCTCGTGAAATTTACAAAACAATTTTTAAACGACAAAGATTTTCTGTGCAATATTTTAATAACCTATGCAATTGTATCTGTAAAATTTAAGACTTCCAATGATATTTATTCATTTCTAATTTCCCGACTATTTCTATTATTTTGTTGTGTTAGTTTTCCTTTCCAACCCTTCGAGCACCAATTGAGCATTTCTAAAAACCGAGTGATATTTTTAATTGATCCCGAAAAAGTCCCTTGGTAAGAGCTCAGACTGTTGTTTTTATCGAAAAAATAGTTTTGTTTTGAAGTGGAGGACGATTTATCGCGTTATATAAACAAAGAATAAAGTTTGGGCTGAAGAACGTATTTCCTTTAATTACTCGTGAAATATAATGACGACAACTAAAGATCAGATGAGATAATTACTTAACCGTACGTAGAAGAATGGCAAGGATAAGAAATAGGGGATGAGGAAGGGGGTAAAGTCGCAGCGGCACTTCGCGGTCGCCTTTCATGTTTCGCGCGTGCTTAATTGTCAAGCATTGAGCTCAAACTCAAACTATAAGTATCCTGCGGTGAGAAGTGAACCCTGAAGCTGAAGGAAGTGAAGAAGGTGTCAGAAGAAGGGGTGAACTCATTAAATTATTCCGGCATATGCACTCTGTGTTGTTCTTTCCTTTAGATCCTGCGCCTGCTTACCTTTTCACAAAATACTCGACGCTTTAAACGTCCTCGTCCGATTATCCAAAAATTTTAATTGTTCGACCGAACTTTACTCTTCTATGTTTTCCACTGCATTTTAACAATTTAAAAATACTTTTCCTATGCTTTCTTACATTTTTCTTGTCAAACTGTAAAGATTTCGTTTCCCTTGCCAAACCACTCTCTTGTAAAAGATTCAAAGATAAAAATATGCTTGCATTCAATCATAATTTATTTATGTCAACTAAAAGTTACAAACCCTCCTATTAAGTCATTTAGACAATTGTTTCTCTACCGATATTTATTTATTCAAAGTCGAGAAACTTTACGTTTCATTCATAAATTATTCTAAATATTTCAGAGAGACAGTCAGTTGTAATAAACATGTCTTAAGCTTAATTATTTTAATATTTAATAAACAATAAATTTCTAGGGACTATAGCATAATATTCTATTAATTAATTTGTCCTGTGCTTTCTACCTTACATACGAATTGTATTTAAAAAATTTTTTTATCATTTATTTGATCGTAACCATTATATTTAATTGTTAATATATGAGTTGAAGAATAATGATTGTTAAAATTTATTTATAAATTATTAATTATATTTCATACTGAGAAGTACATACACAAACATAATTGATATTACATTGTGTAATTTACAATTTTTTTTTAGATATATCATTACCAAATATAATAAGAAATTTAGGTTGATTTATCTTTATAAAATATAAAAAGAAATTACACCGTAAACACAATTATAAGTTTGTGAAGATATTTATCAGAAGCTTTTGAAAACACGCGATAGAAAATAAATGTCAAAAGCATACGAACTGTGTTTATTGCTTTGATGAAAAAAAAACAAAAAAGGAAAAATGAGTGAAATGGTGCATATCGAAATGTTGAAGAGGTCCTCAGGTGGGAGAGCAAACGAGTGGTCATCTTGTTCCGAGCGAGAGATGTCAAAGTAGATTCGGGCGTGACGCTTTGAAAGAATTCATTGTGCAGGGTCACCCTGGAAAAGGTTAATAAAGCTATTAGGGGAGGCATCGGAGCATGGGTGGGTGAAAGGACGAGAAGTGCTGCTCCGGACTCGCAGGCGCGTGGCAGACGGTGTCGCGGTCCACCAAGTGCTCGGTTGCTGGATGCTGGATGCTGCAGCAGCTGCATCCAACCGAGTCTTAAACCTAAACGCCGACTCACTGATTTCGAAATGATCCTTCAGAATGCAATGAACGCGAAACGTGTCACCAAACGGACCCGCTTCTCCGGAAATTTATCCCTTCCTAGAATAATTTTCTTTTAGCTTTGCTCCCACTTTGAAGACTTACTCTATTAGATTCCAATCGTTCCTTGGCATTGCTTTCCCCGATTTTCACTCATCTTCAGAATTTTCTATTTTCAGTAGCCCATATAGCTTATTTGCCGTAATCTTTCGTTTTATCTCATACTGATATCCTGTCATGACATATCGGCGCTTCACTCTCCGATATATTTTATTTTGCCTTTCATTTTATTTTACTCTCTCTCTCTCTCTGTCTCTCTTGATTTGTTTTCCAGACTATGCTTCCGATTTGCGAAAAACAATTTTAAAACAACACATTCACGATAACGATTTTTTATACCTGCATGTGTAGTTATTCATTTTTACTGCTTGCTAAATTTAGTCTCTTACACACACATACGTACGCTTATTGTAAAATAAATGGATTCGCTCCAAATATTCAATAGTTATCACATGATAAAATTCGATTTAATTTTTCGTTTAATGCCATTAATTTAAAATTAAGTCCTTAAAAATTTAATATCTTAATTAAATTGATTATTAAAACTATATCTAAGAATTCTACACCCCAGAAAATGAATTTTTATATGAAAGCATTTCATTATTTCGTCAATTCACTGGTGAAAAAATTTGCTGAAATAGCATTTTATTTTTTAGAACTCGTGAAAAGTGCCTGACTTGATTTATCGTTTGTTCGTCAATCAATTTAACATAGATTCTTAACTGACTTTCAAAAAACTGAATTATGAAACATAATTGGTTATCTCAAAGTCTGCGTAGAAATTTAATTCACATAAACTTATTGAAATAGTAATTTCTTTTCATTTTTTTTTATTCTCTATTATTCATTGATTAGTGTTTGTTTATTTCATTTAAGATATCATACGTGAAAAAAATATTTTTTTTAATTCTATTTTTACATTACATTATTTTATTTTATACAAGTAAATTTGATGGAAAACCACGTAATAACTTTTAAAATTAAAAATTTTTCATAATAGAGTAATATTATATTCCAAAAATATTAATATTAAATATTACATTATAACCATAATATAAAGTTACTTTAATTCAAATAAACATTGATAATTAATAACTGTATATTGTAATATGTTTCATTTTATAAGTCGTTTAAAATTATCATGCAAATATTTATAAAAATACAAAGAAACAAATGTATCAGTAATTGTATTTAGATTATCTTCAAAGAATATATGTATTTATATTAAAATTTTTCACATTTTTCTTAAATGATTGTAAATTTTTTAAAAAATTAAATTATGTACGAAGAAGTTAAATACAATTCTGTTACTTATTATTTTCTATATAAAATAATTTAATTGTAATGAAATACTGAGCATTTAAAAAATTATTAATGTGTAAGAATTTACAATAGTTTTTAATAAATCTTTAGTCCAGTTCATTCAACTTCCTACAAAGAAATTTACTCATATTGTGAGCACGAACCCAAATAAACTTGTACATCCATGTAACTATGTTATCTTACCCTTTTAATCTCACACCATGACATTGATGTTTACACATATTTTTCAAACTCTAAAGCTTTTCAATTTATAGAATCACATCTGTATCTAACAAGTAAGTATCATTTCTTGATTTAATTATAGTAATATTTTAGCTGCTTAAAATGTAAAAAATATAAATAAATTATTATGAAAATATTACATAAAAATATTCATTTATTGCTAGTATTTTAAATTTTTTAATTATTTATGACAGAAATTTGTGTGGATTTATTAAAATTAAGTTTTCAAATTCATTGTTAACTACAATAATAATATAAATAGTAGATTTAATTAACTGGTTCATTGGAATAAAATCTTAAATAGAAACACAATGTATGTGTATTATTAATACAAAATTTTACTTAAGTAATATACATACAACAAGAATAACAACAAAGTTTTTTACATTATTATAATTGTGTGTTTAAGTACTCTACAGATAAAATTAAGATAATTAATGAAAAAAGAAAATTTCATTAAAGAAATTTTATCGCTTTCAGTATTAAATGTTTTTATCATTCTTTAAAGTAAATGAGCACTAGAATTATTTTTGCGTGGATGTTTAAAATCGTTTCTAATATCTGAGAACTTTCAAGCTGAATTGAATACTCATGAAGTCGGGGCATTAGCTAACATCTTTATAACTAGAATTAATTAAATCCTTGAAAACATTGAAATACTTAATTCATGACATTTATGCATGACATTGGCATTCATTATTTCATGACAGATAAAACGTGGTAATTGGATTTAATTTTAAAGCAATTTTGAAAATAATTAATTGCTAAATTTAAAACGAGATGGGTGTGCCAAGAGGAAGAATAACCACAAGATTCTTACGCAATGTTCCTAAATGATAAAAATTGGTAGAATAAAGGAAAATGTATTGTTTTTCACGGATGATGGTTCGGTTTTGACAAATAACATATGTTTAGGTGTACAATGGGGTGCGGTTGGCGACTCGAAGTCCAATTCTCAGGAGAGGAGACATAAAGAAAGGCGGAAAGAGAGAGAGAGAGAGAGAGAGAAAGAGAGAAAAGCGTTAATTTTGTGATCAAATGGAGAGTGTATCAGTGAATGTCGGCGAACGGAACGGGAATAATGGTCACTGGAATAAAGGCACGGAGGAAATGGAAAAAAGCCCCGAGTGAGGGGGTGAGGAAAAAAGGGGGTTTCCGACAGCATTTGGCCGTGGGGCGGTTGGCTCAGCGGGATCCGCGGACGCCTCGGCGGACACATTCACCGACTCCGCTCGGGCTGATAATCGCGTGGCCTGGCCCCAAATTCACGCTCGCGTCCCCGTCCGCGCCATACACTTTTCATTGGATTGCCATTGAGCAACAAGATCAAGAAAAAAAGCGGAATATCGGGGCTAATGCGCACGAGGGGCGGGGCGGCGCGCATTAGCATTAGGAGGCATCATCTCGAGTGTAAACACTACATGCGGATTTCGATTTCGATTTCGATTCCAACCGGAATCGCACTCGCACTCCAGGACGTCCTGAGGGCCCGACATAACTGCTACCTGCACTCGCCTCCGTATTGGCGCGCGCGGCCCATTAGTAGTAATAAGACAGGCTGCGTGCGACCTCCGACCTCATTCTCTCTCTCTCTCTCTTCTCTTTCTCTTTCTTGCTCGCTCTCTCTCCCTCGTGAGCATTTCTTTCCTCTCCCGCGAACCCTTTCTTCTTGACCATCCACATCGACGATTACACTGTAGATGCCAATAGAATCCTTCGAATTAGACTGCAAAACTTTGTCCTCGCTCGGCCAGAACTTAACGACCTGAAGATTTACTTATGTTTACAATGTTTTATAGGAACGGGAGCTGCGGGGTACGCGTGGCTAATTTACATCGATAAATTAGCCTTCGACAAACTTTCTCATTAACAAAAAAACTCTCCTATGTCTAATCTTGCGCGTTCAGTCGTTACATTTTAATAAATCTCCTTGCAGTTATTTGAAAATTACTCACCAGTAATGTCTGATTGGATTTTTTTCATTTATACCGGTTTATTTGTGCTCTAATATTCGCAATTTATATAATCCATCAATGATACTACAATAATGAATAAAAGTACCGAGGTACTTGTCAATTGTATACTTTAGTCAATTGTACATTATCGTATCATCGCAAACAACATTTCACAAGATTTTTAGGTTTATTTATGAACAAGAAGAAACAAAAGCTTATTTCATTTTGAATAATTAGAAACTTTGTGTACGCCAAAAATTATTTTAATTCATGCATTTTAAAAAAAATAATGAATATAAATGAGATGATTATGTCATATCTTTTTCATTACTATAGTGATAAGTTCTAACGATATTAATATATTTTTGTTTATCGTTCATATTTTTAATTTATTGTAATACATTACGATATTAAATTTACTTGTAATAATGTTAAAATTAAATTTGTTTTGGCATTTAAAAATTTTTGTGCGCTTTGCTGTTTTAAAGAAGAATGGTACATGGTCTCTATTAAATAAATGTATTTTTTAAAGATATTTTTAAAAATACGGTAAGTATTGCAAATATTCATAATTATTAATAACATGATAATTATTGAGTAAAAATCACAATTATTATTTTTAATACTGTATAGTTTTAAATAATTAATGTTTTAATTCGTTTGCGAGATTACGTATGCAATATAAACATATTTATTTGCAAACATGTACGAATTAAAAAAAATAATTTATAAATAAATGATGATACAAACAATGTATAATAAATTATACGTTGTTTAAATTCCGTCGATAAAATATATTTTTAATGAATACGCATTTGATGGAGAGTGAAAGTCAATGTCAAAAATTTAGAAATCCAATGTAAAATAAATACTCAAATCCAAAGTCAGACAAATAGAGGCTGAGAAATAAATTGCATTAACTAATAGGTGTAATTGAGCATCTGATTGGAAAAAGTTTTTTTCTCCTCGGAACCGGTGGACGTGGGTCCACAGGTACCAGAGTAAATGTCGAATTTCAAATAATTCAGAGTTGCTATTTATCAGTCTACCCATCATGCGTGTCCGTTCCATCCCAGCATCCATTGAAGACAAAGCGAGAGGAATGAAAAGGGAAGTTTGATTCAAATTGGCTGGGGGGGAGGGGAGAAAGCAGAAAAAGCGAGCGAAAGTTCCGCGAGGCGTTAAATCCCCAGAAGCGACCGCAGATCGGCGGTGACAGTCGCGGGCGAGTCCCCGGTCGCAGGAGGATTGGGAGCCGAGGACGAGGACGAGGATGGGAACAAGGACGACGGCGAGTCCACCAGAGCGAGATGCACGTGACAATGCGGAGATCCCCGCCCGGGAACCCGTGAAATTAGCGACGCCGCACCTTTAAGTATCGGCTAATCGTCCTCCTCCTAGCGAGTAATCGCCCGTGAACTCCGCGTCCTTCGGAAATTTCATCTCCCTGGCTTTTCCGCGCAGTCGAACCCCAAGAAGGTGTGGTGTTGTGTGATGGTGTGTGTAACTGTTCGGGACCTTCGGGAACTTCGGGACCTCAAAGGCTCCGCTTCGGCTCCCTGATACTACTCCCTGTTACTTTTTCTTTACTCGTTGCACGCATCAGCTCTTTAGCCACTCCTGGACACGTCAATGGCTAAACATAACCCCATAAAAAAGACTCGCAACATGTCTCATCTTCTCTTTATATTCGGTTTATTTACTTCTTTATCCTTTCAACACAACTGCATTTACTTTACAACACAATACCTTAAGCAGGTCATTATTTCATAATCTACAACCCTTTCATATTTTTATTTTACTATTTTGACGTAGAGACTTTTCACCACTTTAACGTAATATTATATATATATTATTGAAACTTTATAAAAAAAAGTCAAACTACTTTTGAAATATTGATCATACTTTGCTTGAATACAAATCCAAAAAGTTTAACATTAAAGAACTAATAGTAGAAATTCTATTTATAAAGTTAATTACAAAAATGTTTCTTTTATATTTTTAATTTACTTTGCAGCTACGTAAATTGAAACTTGAAATAAATAAAAATATATAAGTTTCTAACTGCTATATAACTTCATAACTAGTTCCGTTTGATTAATAAAAGCAAATAGAATAAACAAAAAATATTTTCTAAAAATAAGAGTAATAAGCAATAAAAGTATATTGAACTGGTGGAAAGATAGGAAATTTAATAAATATAACATCATAGAATTTTACATTTCACATAACATTATAAAAATAATTTAAAACATATATCGTGATAAATTTGATATACATATTTAAAATGAAGTAAAATAGTTTCATAAAAAGTATATATTGAAAAATAGAATCAAAAAATAATCTTTGTGTAAATAAACGGTAAGATGATTT
This sequence comes from Eupristina koningsbergeri, assembly GCA_018907245.1. Classification (NCBI taxonomy): domain Eukaryota; kingdom Metazoa; phylum Arthropoda; class Insecta; order Hymenoptera; family Agaonidae; genus Eupristina; species Eupristina koningsbergeri. The sequence continues at coordinate 1,463,011 of JACCHV010000050.1, forward strand.
TAACAAAAGTAAGATAACATTTTAGTTAAATTACAAAGTCAATATCGTTTTTATCTTTATATAGAAAAAGTAACGTAATTTATTTACTTTCGTAGAAATATTAAGAGGCTAAACCATTGTTAAGAAATTTTTTGAAATATATCTTTGTAATGAGGATATTGGTTTTTAAATATTTTATGATCAATTTTAATAAAATTTGTAGTGGAATATTTAAATTGAATTGATATACATAAAAATATGGTATATTGTTAAAAGAATCAAAGATTACAATATAATCTCTGTATAATATACATTATGCAATAATCAGGTAACAATTCATTACATAATACTTTATAAATACAACTTATATGTATATTTTAAATAAAAAATTATTTAATAAAAATCAAGGGATATAGTTTGTTTCAGAGCAGACATTGTTGATAAACATATATATTTCCATAATCGTTATGAAAAATAAAAATAATATTTATAAAAATTTGCTATTCACTTTAAAGTATCTTAATAAGTAATTATAAATGATTTTCAAAAAAATAAATTAAAACATACAAAAGTATTTTTTTTTTGTATTAAATTCATACATTGATAATCGATTAAATATTCAATTATTTAATTATTAATTCACATACATAGTTCACATTCATTTATTAACGAAGGATAAACTTTAATCTAACAAATTTTAAGTAAAATATGAGTATAATTTATTGCAAAAATTGAAGTATCCTTTAATAGTTGAGAAATAAGAGAAATATACAGGAGAAAAACATAAACTAATATATGGATACCAATAGTGAAATTTGATGTTATTCTAAGGTGCTTTAGCGTTTATATTTAATCAATGAAGCTTTATATTCTTGAACAATATAATTGTTTTTAAAACTAATAACAAAACAACTTATTTGAAATGTCTTATGTACTTTTGGACATATCTTTCTTAAACGAAAGGTATTTTGATTAGGAATAATTAGCAGATGTCGTTCAATTGAATTCCTTTCCCGACATAAGCCACTTTTTGAGACCAAAGTAGGATTCCCTTGTGAATATGCCTACACATGCATGTAAGTACGGATATATTTACAAAAGGTGTAAATTTAGTGTATATTTGATTGTTTATTTGAGTTGTAGAATGCGAGAACGCGATAATCATGTTCACTTTCCTTGCTTGCACCTATTTAAAGACCCAGTGGTTATTTTGAAAAATTCCAGGGTAGGCTACCTCCATCTGCCAGTCGTGTCCATGGCTTTGTATCCATCTCTTTTCATCTTTTCCAATTTCCCCGGTCATCGGCTCGATTCTTGTCTGTCTGTCCGTTCATCCGTTCACTGGTTCAAAGTGCCTCCGCTCATTAACGGGATCGCGCGCGCATCCAGAGGGTGAGACTCAGACGGAGAGTGAAGACAGCTACCCCTACGACACAACCCCTAGTGCCATCTTTAGTCTACCTCCGTCCTCCCTCACTCTTTACCAATACAATAATTATTGCGATAAGTTGGAGCTAACAACGGGAAACAACCGTGCCATCGACTTAAACCAATAAAATATTTTCAGGAATTACCACCTTAAAATTAATATTATGTTTTAAACAAATATTTACTCAGCAATATTATTCAAAGATGTATAGGATAGAAAATAATTTTCATTATAAATATAATCGTTAAAAACTATCCAAATATATTTATAATGTATAAATTGGCCGCTCATTCATAAATTAATTTTGTAAATTACTTTTTTATTTCAGAAAATTGTTGTATAAGTTGCATATATTAAAAAAGATATTAACGTTACTTTAAATTAATAAAAATGTATTAATATCACTTATTGCACTAAAACATTTCATTACATGAATTAATAATACAATATTTTATCACTTGATACGAACAGGTATGCGATCTTAATTAGTAGGTACGAGAAATCGACACCCTACAGAGAGTCTACCTTGAGGGATTAACATATAACACGTGCATTTAATCGTTTACTAATTGCTTACTCAGCTCTTATTTCGAGTACTTACTCGAATTATTTGTCAATTCAATTTTTCATTTTAAAAATATGCAATATTTTTTTTATTGCAATGAGAAAGATTAAACTTCCATAAATTATATACAGTAATGATAAATAATAAATATGAAAATATTATAAGAGAGTTTAACGAAAGAAATATTTTAAAAGTATAGTCGTTATTCTGAATTTTTTTGAAAGAATAAATTTATTTATATTATAAATCTATAGATACATTATTATATTTAAATAATATTATATAATTTATATATATAGCTTTTTTTATTCTCGATAATTAAATTTAAATAGAAAGTTTTTTCATAATTTTAAAAAGTATAATGTAATAATTTTATTTTCTTATGTAATTATAATATAGGAAGTATAAAATTTCCGATTTTGTTCGAAATGAGCCCGACGCTTTAAAAAAATGGAGAAAAATATCATAAAAACCCACAGAAAATTATTTATTAAATACAATGATTAACTTAACGCTAAATTTATTTTATCGTAAATCGTGAATTTGTTAGTACACTACTTTGAAAACCATCCGATCATTATTAAGTTCAATCGAATATTAAAATTTTAAAAAATTCCGTTTTTGAACATTTTTTCTGGAATTTTCTCTTTTAGCGATTCACCTGACACCATCGAATTATTCAACAAGTTTTATTTTTTGTAGTGACATTTCTTTATTGTTATTAAATTAGATTTTTTTATATTAATGTCAGCTCATATTTTCAACAAATTTCCTGTTATAAAAAATCTTTCCTTAATTTATTAATGAAAAAAGCGGTATTTTCTAAATGATATTTTAACAATTAGTAATTTATATTTTATAATTTTATTTGCTATTGTAATTGATGTAATACGCAGGCTCTGTAATATTATTCACATATAAATAACTTATTGCTTTGCTCGGTTATTTTATTTATTTATTTCTTCTTTAGCACTCTTTTAAAATACTTGCTATAAAAATTTTTCCGATGTACAATGAATATTAGTAAAATTATAAATAGTAATATTATATTCAACATTACTGAATTTCACAGATTAAAGTTATTTCAAAATTATCAAATAAAATCAATAAGGATATGAAATAAATATATGTTATAAAATGTTTGAACCAACTTATTTCGGGTAACGAAACATGAGTTTATGGATATGACGTATCACTTTCAGATGTGTTTCAAAAACTGGAAAAAGCGGTGATAGACGTATGTATATGAAAGGAGTTACATTGAAAGGATAATGTTGATATTGAAGCAAATATATATTCTTTAAAAAAAATGAAAATATTATTTTCATTGATAATCATCTATTGCGTTCCTTTCATATGATTATTTTTACAGTGCTTCTGACATTTTAAAACTTTCTTTACAGTTTTCTTCAACTTTTTTACCATATTTTTATATCCAATTGTTGTACTTGTACAATTATAAACTCTTACATTTAAAATTTTTAAGATTTCGCTAACTTACAATAAAATCTTAAGATTTAATATAAGTTTTAGTATTTATTAAAATAATTACAATAAATAAAGTATTTTTTAAGTTAAATAATTCAACCTGTATTTGAAATATCATAATGAGACATATCCAACAAAATGATTATGAAATATGAGAGGTATGTATCTATGAGATAATTTCAAACTGTATCCTCGATGATATATGTAACAGCTATATATCTACAAATATATGATGTATCCTGGATTCAGCATCCTCATAGATCATCTTTTCAAATACTCGCAAAAGTTTTATATTATCTATCAATTTTTAGTTAAACTATCTTCAAATTTTCTACTACATAAGTGTTAAATCTTTTAGTGGTAATTTAAAAATTTAATAGCATGTAGAAATATAAAAAATATAGTATTTTAAAGTTAAGCCTTTTTATTAATAAAATTCTGTATTAATACTTTAATATATTATCTTTCGTTTTAATGTACACTATCTTTACAAACATTTTTATTTATTTTAAATTTATTACAAAATTTTTTTCAATAAAAGTTAAAAAGTATAATTACGTTACATAGTTTACAGGTGAGTATTACGAATAAATATTTGTTCATATAAAACAGCGATGTCTTTAATATTTAATTTTTTAGTAAAGGCATAAAGAAAATATTTATAATAATTATCAATAATTGTATTAATAATATTTTATTAAGTATAATTATATTAGTAATAATAATATATAATAATTTTGCAAATAATTAAAATGTCCAGATAACGAATTTAATTTTTCTTAGATATAAGGAAAATGAATTAATACAAAATTATTGATCTTTCACTTGAAATATTTTATTTTTTAATATAAATATTTAAATTTTGAATGTAAAAGGTTTCCTCAGACTCATAAAATTTCTGTATTTTTTTTTAATATTATATAAAGTGTTTTATACAAATAAAAATTGTTTACTGTCTTATACTTAATTTATATAATAAGTAACTGCAAGTTTTAACAAGCAAACATGTTGGTAAATATTCGTCTTGAAAAAGTAAAAAGTATTTTAAATAAAAATATTTTTATAATAGTTTCAAAGGATTTACTTTAGTCAAATTCTATTTTGAATACATTAAACATTTTTTTACATTTAAAAAACAAGATTTAAAAAAGTACATTAATTTGAGGAAATTATGTAAATATAATATATATTAATTTGAATTATAAATACAGAAATTATGTGGACATAATTTAAATTAATTTTAATTATAAATAAAGAAGAAAGGAGGAAAAAATATATTTGTGCAATTTATAAAATTACATTTTGACTAATGAATTTAGTTTATAATACATACTAGTATCCAAGTTCATAAATCTTTTAATCAAAGAGAGAAGTATGTATAATATAGAATGTATGTGCTGAGTGGAAGTTCGTTAAGACTTTCTATATAAAAATCCCGTATGACGGATTAGTTTCATTAAATTGAAGCGATTAGTTTCGTGAGACAATTTTCAGGAGATCCTTGATAAGCATAGTATAAGACATAGTTTTCCTTTCTTGGTATGATAGCAAGAATTGAGGACACTAAATTACCAGTAAAGTTTAGTAATTGCGCAAAAGCAATTAGAAATAAGACTTTAGAATTTTCAAGCATTCAAAATTACGAAGAGATATATTTTTACTCAGCCATTAAAAAACTGATTAAAATATATAATATAGAGTTATTTTAAATAATTTAAATTATGTTAACTTAATAATTTTAAAAATAATAAAATTACAGGTTAGAAAGTAAAGATTTGTTTGTAAATAAATATAGCTAGAATATTTGTAAGTAGTAATAAACTTTTTTAGTGCGACTTATGTGCACATTGTATAATATAATTCCCGGGTATTTGCGACATGAAAAATCTATAAGTACGAAATTGATAGAAATAAAAAATTTTAATCAAAGCTGTATTGTTCTGTCAGAATGGAAAGAGCACGTGTGAGGCATCGATAAACACACGGGCATTCGTTTACACACGTTTGCGTAATAGTGTATGGATATTTGGGCTCAAAAGACGAATGGTCGGCCATTATAGGCGAGGCAGAAATGGCGAAGGATAGAAGGATAGAAGTGGATGCGAAATCCGGATAAGGAGATATTAGTTGGTCGGAGGAGAAGGCGGGAAGACGGCCACCGCGGCAAGGACAACTAAGTTGCGCCTTCCCCGGAGTCGAGAAACAGTTTACTCCGCGGGTTATAGCCGTCCTTACTTCCTCATCCCCAGGTCCTCGCTTATCTCGCGTCTGCAAGACTGCCTCCGGTAATGCCTCGGGAGATCGCGAGCTCGTGGTATCGTCGCCCCCGTGGAAAGCCCGTGAAATATCGTTAAACCACTTTACGTGTACGAGTTCGGGGGCGGGAGGGGCGGGAGGGGGTGGGGAGCGTTGCTTCTTTGCCGCGGCTCGAGGACCAAACTTCCTTCAATTAGGAAAGCTTCCTTCCTTTCGTCCCTCCCCTCTTCCCTCCGCACAAACAGGCTTCAAACGCGTGTCCGGGCGTGGATGAAATGCCTTTCGGAGATTACCACCGATGATGAAGTGCCGTTGTTGCTCGTTCCATTGAGCTTTTATCCACTCTCAATGAACAAGTTCGGCCCATTTTATCATGCGAAAACATTGTTTTCTGCCACGTACAAGTATTTCTTATCGATCCAAAAGTCTCATCGCCCTTTAACAAGCCAAATTCTTATTAAGTACAAAATTATTAAATAAATAACAAATTTTAAAATCAACTCTGTCAAAAAACTTTACTTGATTTTATTCGATAATATTCTCGTTGCAGCTATTGTTAATTTTTACTAAAAACTTTCTTCGCAATCTTGAAAATATAAATATTCATTTGTAACTTAGATCACTACTTTTTTTATTTTCTATTATCAAAACAATGTTATTTAATAATATCACTTTATACACAACTGAAATGTTATTTTTTTTATACTTAAAAAATTCACTTTAATCATTGGTAATTTTGTTTATGATAATGAAAAAAAACAATTCTGTTTTTGTTTTGAGCTTTTAATTATTTATTCATATTTAAATACTAAATAATCAAAAGGAACAAAAAGCCAAAATTTGGTCTGGAGTTTAAGTAATACTTTTAAGTAATACTTACATTACAATAAATTTATAGTACATAATATGTACAAAAATAATGAAAAAAAAACGAAAAACGTGCATATTATTTGAAAATTTAACTATAAAATGAAGACCAACGTTCAAATTTTGAATAATGATTTGAATTAAGAAGATTCACAATTTGGAGTAAGAATATCAAGTAGTTTAATACCTGAATAATTTTCATATATTTTTCACAATAAAGAAAAATTTACATGAGATAAATATTGTCAAGTCAACCATCGAAAAAGTCAAAAAACATGAATTAAGGAAAAAAAAAAATTCGAGAAAGAAATGAATATAGTAACTCGAGAAATCTCCATGTAAAAATCCATGGGTCCATGGACCCGAAAATGAGAAAGAGCAAATGTGTCACATGATCAGTACTCTGTAAGAATATGCCGTCCAGGTCTAGACGCGGAGGTGCAAGAACCGGAAGTTGGCGTCGTAACAGTAACGGCACTGGACCTCGCCATCTCCTTCCTTCATAATATATGTACTCTCTAAATCTAGGAGAAGACGATGGGATGGGAGAGAAAGTACGAGAGAAAGTCCGCGGGGTGAAGTAAGTAAGCAAGCATAACCTCCTTACCATCATGAGACAGAGAGAGAGAGAGAGAGAAAGAGAGAGAGAGAGCAAAATGGTCCGACTGCCGCCGACGAAAACGAACGGTCTCGCTTCATTATACGCGACACTCGCTCCTGCACGCTTCGTTTGTCCTCGGAAGTCGCACGCTTTTAGGGAGACTAGTTTTCTCTCTGTCTTCCTCCTTCTCATCCTCCCTTATAGCTGTAAAGATCGAAGGACTCAGCGACCGTGAGAGAACGAGAAAGAGAGAGAGAGAGAGAGGGAGAGAGAGGATTGGCAGGGGATGGGGAGGTTAGCTTGAATTAATACAATCACTGCGCCGGCCTCACCCACGTGTCAGAAATAAGGGTGGAATGCCGGGTGATTGTACTGCAGAGGCTCCGAGATAACCGAGTCTCTCCCTCCTCACCCTGTTAGCTTGTCATCGAAATTATACGCCTTGGCGTTCGTTGTCTTCTCTCGAGCGAGTCTATCCATCTCCGCGGAAACCGACTCTTTTCCTCCCACCTTTCCAGCAAAATATTATCTTCTTTCATTTTGGCCAATTTAAACATTTGCCTCTCTTTTCGTTCCTTCATTCCTCCAAAATACTTTACTCATTACAACACTCGGTCTACACTAAATTTATCTATCGCAATCCATGCTGTATTTTCATGATTATCCGACAGCTTTCACCATGAATACTTATCACTATATTTAACAAGATGTGTTTCTTTACAAAAGAGGTTAAAGATGTTTGTACTTCACAATGAAGCTTGAGAAGATCTTTGTGTCAACCCCTTAAATTTACTCTAAATAAGAACAGTTCACTAATTTTCTCCTCGCTAAATATCATATTTCTGGTGTAAAGACGAATATAACATTTTCCTCTACTCTACACATTTATTTCTCTTGTGAAACAAATTAATGTCATCAACATGAAATTAAATAACGATTACAGCTAAATCATAAGTAATAAATATTTTCACGTACTAATCTCAGGTGTACTAAACGACACACGGCCCACTATATTATTATTTGTATAGAAATAATTCATTTTTTCTTTAATTATATTTGTAACTCCGGTTATTGTGAAATTTAACCAAGGTTTATTTATTTATAAAAAATTTATCTCTTCCATTAAATATTTTATATTAATTACCATACTTAGTTTTTATTGCTAGCAAAGTTACTTTAACAAGTATTAAGATTTTCAATTACAAATAAGTTAAAAACTAAGACAAACATTTGGAAAAAATAATATTACGAAATATGTATTCATGGTGTATTTGTATAATATAATATAATAAAATGTATAGCATTATAACGATGAACGTCAAAGTAAAGCGAATAAAATATAAGTAATGTTTAATAAGTAAATCAAGTGACAAATTGAAATAGTGTATGGAATGAAGGAAGCAAAGAAATAATCGAGAGTAAAAGTAATTTTGAATTGAGTGAAAAATGACTTTCCTTAAACAAATAATGCAGTAAAAAGGTAAGGGTAAAGGTAAGAGTATCTGGGAAAATCTTTGGAAAAATCTGAGAAAGAAAAGTAAAATATGCAAACGTCAGTCTGTAGCATATCAATATATATTTGCATGAGTCGTTTAATGGTAGACTAGGAAAATATCCGGACCGCGTACTGCCGCTTTTAATAAAATCAGCCGTGACATTCCTCGAGGCATAGCAAATGGAAAATATGCACGCGCATTCGCTCGTTTGAAAGATTTTGCGGCTGATAAAATTCGCCCGTCCCATTTGCCAGAGGGGGTTGGAGGGGGTTAGAGAAGGGAGGAGGATGAAGGGTAAGACCAACCAGCGGGAGAATACGATGTGAAGTGAGATCTGATAATGACAGACTCAACGTGCACTTTCTTTCCTTCTTTCCTTTCCTCTTCCCTCTTTCTTCTTTCCTTCCTTCTTAGTTTCCTTTTTATTTTATTTCCTTCCGCTCGCCATCCTCTCCCGTTTTCCTTTTTTTTCTCCATATTTTACTTTTGTCTTCGCCAATACATAAACTATTCTCTCTAGTCTCATGACACACATTTTTTATTTTTCACATTTATTAATTCCTCTTTTGCGTATTATCATATTCCTCGACATATATTCCCTATAAGTAATGCATGCATAATCTATTTCTCCATTTTTTCATATCATCAACATTTTCGTTATTGTTAGTTATATGTTTTTTATCATTATGTCTATAATTTATATGCACATCAGAATATAAAATATATTTACATGCAACATTATTTAATATTAAGTTATAATTACAAATTGTTTAAACAATTATTTGAGAAAAATTTCAATGTAATTGAATACATTCTGTAAGAATATAATAATTTTAATAATGAAAATTTTCAAATTAAAATTATAGCAGCAGCTATAGATTAATTTTAAAAATAATATATAATGTAGTTAATTTTTTTAAGTTTTTTGGATGAATATTTGGCGACCATATTTATGATAATTACATTGTTCTTCAATAAAACACAGCTATAATATTATATTGATATTATAATTAAATTTATATTGTGGTCTTATATTTACTTTCGGTATTATTTTGTGTTCAGAATAATTTTTAAAAAAATGAATATTATAAGAATCATGAAAGAAATCATTATACATATAGTTATAGTATGATATAGAGGTACAAATATAATTTTGATAAAAAAGAAATTTAAACCGTTAAATGTTTTGAAAAAAATTAGAAAAAATAGATAAATGATAAAATAAAATGCAAAAAATATAAAATGTAAAAAAACTATTACAAGTTAAAAACTCAAATCAGAGTGAAAACATAATCTTGTTATGAAATAGGCCTCAAACAAGTTATCTGACAAAATATTTGTTTGAAATCTTTCATATGTAATGTAAAATGTAATTCAAAAATATTTTTCTTATAGATTTATGATTTAAAAAAAAAGGATGCATCTAAAAAGCCGATAAAATTAATTGGATCAGCAACAGAATCATTTTTTGCAAACTATTAAATTTATTTACAAGGTCGACCAGCCGGTTTGTCAAAGTGTGATAAACCTTTGTTATTTTATCAAATTTTTGTTGTTGGGAGGAAGTTGCCACACCGCCACACCTCTCACCCAATTCCGTCTTCCAATATCCACGATACTCAATGATACCCAATACGTGTACCGGTTGTGGTAGCGACGCGCGAGTGTGTTCCGCTCGAGTTCGATAAGAGCCGCACATCTGACACCCCCGCAACCCCCTCGCCACCTCGCCACCTCGCCATTTATTTTACGGGGCTTCTTATCAATAACCTGCCGGCCCATAAACGCAACACGCCCATGACTCCAAGTGTGTATGTAATGCTCGGGTGGAAAAATGCTACGGCGCGTGTCGTGCGACTTTATCGCCTCGCACTCCGCACAGGTACACGCACGCACACACACACACACACACACTCGCACTCATTTTGGAATTTTAAGGGTGAGGGAGGAAACGCAAGAGTAGCCGAATTATACGCGCCCGACTCACAACCCTTAAGTACGTTTTTACGGCCTTTTTATCCCCCGAACCTTCATGTAAAGAGGCACTTTATTTTTTATTCCAGCGATATGATGTTACTCGGTTCTTTAATCGCCTACATTTGCAGCTGATAAATCTTTACTATTACTCGATATTTTCTCAGCGCCCGAATGTTACTGTCGTGCATATATCCATTTCCGCAAATTTATATATTAAGCCTTGATTCCTCCCAACCTTTAAATAATCCAATGCAACATAGCTATTTTGATTTTTCCAATTTTCAAACATTGATAATCCAATTCTTACCATTTACACGTGGAAAGCAAAAAAATACCGAATTTTTTTTTAACTGTCATTCGTAATGTGTTATCGTCGTACTCTAGCCGCAAACCGTCTCTGGCTTATAAATTTTTCTCTATCCACAGCAAAAAAGAAAGAGAAAAACTGTGGAAAATAAGGAAAATAAATAGACGCCAGAGGGAACAAATCACAGACACCCTCCGTCATAACGTTCCAAAATAAGTATACGATGGTGTCTCGCAAAAACGACAAAGCACCTGGTTATCTCTTTCTTTTTTTCAATCCTCTGTCTCTTTCGATTTTCTTTCACTAGTCTAGCCTCTTTATCATTTTTACATTTATTTTTATATTTTTTCCTTTGATGTTTTTCGTTAACTATTTTTACACATTTTCAATATAGTTTTATTACAATATATTATTACAGAGTATAGTTTAGATGAAGATGTTTTTGTAATACCGTTAAACACTGATTATACCTCTATTTTTTATTTACGAAACATCATGTTCGTACATCTTATTTAAAACATTATAAAATATTGTGATATGTATTGTTAGAATTTATTATGGGTTTATATCTTTTTTTGTAATTGTTTTCTATACATTAATATTCTGAAAGTAACTTAAATTACTAATTATTAAATGTAATTTTCCTTTGATCATATTTATTTTATCCAATGAAATATTAACGATTCTCGATAATTTCATTAATTACGATTTGTGATATTCAAAATATTTTATTACATTCACTATTTCTTATCAAACACTAAATACAACTAAGAATTCAATATTCGGACTGAAAATGTTTAACCATAATTTTTTATTTATAGATAATAATGAAATAAGTACAAGTATTCATTTTTCAATTTTTGTATTACATTCACGACGCTTTATGATTTTTGGAATAAGCGTTTAAAGAAGTCTTATACACCTTTTTTAATAATCAAATACAAAATAGTGGTATAAGTAATAATCATTATCCTTATTATTTTCAGGATAATTAAATACAAATAAATCTGAACAAAAGACATGATAATTAAATTAACATTCAAAAAAAAATCAATTTATTTCTTTGATATTATTTTCATTTGCTTAGTCAATTATTCAATCGCATCAATTATAAAATACAATATATGTAAATTTTGTATGTAATAATTTATAGTTATGAAAAACTTTTGTAATTTTGTGAAAATTACTAGAAAGTATATTACTTGAAATTTTTATAATTTACATATTACTATTGATTTCAATTTAATACCACAAAATGATATAATATATATAAAAATTTTTATTTTTGTAAACGCTATTTTATCATTACATATAATATTACAAAAAATTTTTAAACATTTTTGTATAGATATTTATTTTCTTAACATTTATAAAAAGATTTTAACTTATATTTATGTAGTATACATAGATTTATTAACGTTTAAGCATAGAAATTTATGACGTTATAAATAAAATCAATGATTGTTTTATATTTATTATTATAGATAACAAGAATTATTATTATTTCATCTATGTTTGTACAACTATTACAAGTTTATGAGTTTTTTTTCTTTATTATTAAAACTATTAAGTTTGAAATGAAACACAAATATTTTAACGATACCATCAGTGAAATATAAAAAATGATTTTCAATTGTTAAAATTGCAGTAAAATTTTTATTTAATTAAGAAAAATATATTTAAAAAAGAATATAAAATGAAAAACTGAAATAACTTTTTAAAAAATTAATACAAAACTACATTTATCAATTCTATTAAAGGAATGTTCATTTTTTTGCTAATATTTCCAAGGATCATTGATTCACCCTTGACTACGTATTTTGTATGTTTTTTGAAAAATAATAATTTATGATGTATGGTATTTATTATCAGTAGTATATTTTGAAGACGTCACTAGTGCATAAAAATTTTGTTATACGCGGGCAATAATTTTTGTAAATTCAGGATTGGATTTCTATTAGTCATCTGTTTTTACCTGAAGACTGGTGAAAACAGATAAAATGAAAGCCCTTCTTCAGTTTTTGATCATCGGTAGGCAAGCATTAATTTAATTATTAAACGACATTTACTTAAATTACATTAGTTTCATTATAAAACGCAGCTCGCAATTGAATAAACCATTCAATTCTTACAAGATTTAGCTCTAACTGAATTATGTTTAAGAGGTCCTGATTGTTGATTGAGCATTTTAATGAGGAGTGACGACAGATCGAGGGGAAGAGCAAAAGATGATTTTCGCTTATCTCGCGCTACTCTTTTACTCTGGTTGCGGTCAGGGCCGTGATGCTGTAATGCACACGACGGCGGATCTTGGAAATTCGGGTCCGCGAGTCCGTGTATCGGTCTCGCTCGGGGTGTACGTCATAGAGACATAGGACGGCAAAGGACATCGGGAGAGAGAGAGAGCGAGATGGCGAGAGAGAAAGCGGCGAAAGGGAGGGTCGCCGCGGTGGCAGGAGCAACCGAGCCTGAAAAGCCCCCCTTTAAACCTGATTGGATACAGAGTTATCTCGCGCTGCGTTACTTCCGGATGATTGGTCCCCTGCGGTCGTCATGACTACCTCACCGCCACCCACGTGGCGACACTGCCGGGCTCCCGACCCCCGACCCCAGCCACCCTCGTTCTCTCCCTCGCACACCTTCTCCCGGTATATCCGTCTCTGGGTATCGTCCGAGTTTGCTGCACGCCTGCATGAGCCGATAACGCGGGCATACCGTTATAGAGCGTGGTGAGCGCGACCTCACACCTACGCTTCACCCTCCTCCCCCCCCCACCCAACCCACCCCACCACACCCTCCACACTCGCCGAACTACCCCCGTGTCTTCCGAAGAATTTGAGTGTCAAAACTTACGTTCCCTGGCAGCCTTTCAACATTCTCATTTCAAATTCAATTTTGCTTTTTATCTCAAGATTTTATCATTATCAGCGCCAAATTTATGCGACGCAACTCGCGATTCCTCGTTTCCTCGTTACTCAAATGACAACTATCGCAAATTCTCTACACTATTGCGAGCTATCGTTTCGACGCAAAACTTACATCATTTATAAATTCACCTTTTATAAAAACCGTGGCATAGAAGATTTTATCTAGGTATTTTTATACTACAATTTTCATATAATAATTATATGATAGTAAATTTAAATCAACATATAAAAAGGCGATTTGCAAGAGTCTTGGCTACACTTAATCACAAACGTTCAAAATTTGTGTAAATTAGAAAAGCGAATGTCGCAGTGCAAATATGAGCCCAATAAATCACCCTTTCAAACTGTTATGTCATCTTTCCTGCTTTTACATCATGACCATTCTACTTCTTTACTTTCTCGTTATCAGTCACCGAAAAATAATATTACTGTTGAACCAGTTTTTTTTTGTCATATATATTCTTTTACTTTCGTAAAAACAATTAAAAATAAAAAAAAAAACATCACAACAGTCTTAGTTGGTTTTTATAATTTAGATGTATTTATAAATAATTTTTCAAATAATTTTCAGATATGCATGGATTGTTGTAATAATTATTTAAATATTTAAAAACATTTGATAAAAATTTGAAACAATATATGCAATGAAGCAAAATCCATGCTCTTGGTATTTACATCAATGTGAAAATCGATAAGTAATTTTTTTTTTATAAATATAGATATGAATTACCATATTTTACATATTTTTACATCACGAAAAATCCACTAAAATCACAAAATTATTCTCATTCTAATTTGTTTAAAAACTTATGTATATTAGAATTCACTTAGATTCCAAAAAATTTATATGCAGTAGTAAATCAAATAAAATAATTAAATAAAATATAAATAGAATAAATCAAAAAAAAAAAGAATATTAATTCATTGTTATAATAAACATAATTTTAATTTACTTTAAAGTATTCAAAATTATTTCAAAAACATGGCCGCTTACATTCTTATTATTTACATCTTTCCTTATCAATGGAATCTTATTTTGAACATTGAATTATCATATTTTTTTTACTTAATCAAATTAAATGTAATAAATTTAATTGAAATTTAGATAATACTAGTTTTTATGATTAAATGAATCTATATTTTTAATAAAAAATTCTTGTAAATAAAACATTTACAAGGAAAAAATTCAATTATTTGTTCTGATACCAATTATTGATTTTATATTGAATATTAAAATAAATTTAAATTAAATAATTATTATCTCATTTCCAAAATATAGTATCTGAGTAATAAAATTAGCGTATTTTATACACAAACATATTACAGTCCAATGCTGGATAATTGAATGCAGTAAATTGCTCAATTATCATACATTCGTTGTGGCTATTACCTTATTCCAATCATTACTAATATTAACAATTTATTATAAGCTATAATGCATAGAAATCTTTTTATTACAATTATTATTGTTTTAATTATTTTTGTAATAATTAATTAAAACAATTTCATATTTCTTTAAGTAAATATTAGAATTACGCTCATAAGTAATTGTATTTTCTAAAACTAATAATATAATAAAAATATTTGAAAAAATACAATAGTATAATATTCGTACGATAGCATAATACACATTTGATTAGCAAAATTTTTATGATAATTCTTTGAATTCTGAATACTTGATATTAACAATTTTCATTCTAGCGAATGTTTTAGTCTTAGAAAAATAACTCATTGAAATTGAAAAGTGATTAATTTTTAAAGAATTAATTTTCTGTTTCCCGGAATAAAGACAGGAATTTCACTTAAATTCTCACATATTAAATTAAAATTTCTTCGAAATTCTTTTTGTGAATCAAGGTCAAACCCAGTATGACAGTCATCCCTTTAAATCCCAGAATTTTTATCTTAAATTATTTTAGAATTTAGCATCAGTTTCAGAGATATTAAAAATATTTACTATCTATATTTTGTATACATCAATTTTGCTGAATAAACATTATAAGTAATACTATATTTAAATTATTCTAAAATATATGAAAAATATTTCATTTATATATTTATCAATTATTATTGTAAGTAATATATATATAATATTATTTATTTTAATAATTTATATTCTATCATATGGTATAGTACAATATAAATTTTCTCTTTTTATATTTTTATATTTTTGTCTAAATGTTTATAAGAATTAGATTTATTTAAGCGAATCGCTGCCTTTTTATACAGTTACTGTCAACAATATGATACAATCATGATGTTGAGTTTTCCAGTGTCAGTTACAATATTAGCATGTGGTCAGACAGGAAGAGTTGTCAAATTTAAATTATTAAATTAAATTTTTTTGATTAAATATTTAAGCGCCGGGAATCGTCGGGATCAATAATGATTAATCTCTAAAATATATTTTTTATCTCATATTTAATGTTCATAATGTATATTTAAGGTAATTATAAATATTCTAGAGATAGGTGATTATAAATTTTTATAGAATATTATTAGAAAAAACAGCATTCACATTTATAAATAATGATAAGTTATAGATTTTATTGGATGTAAAGTTTAGATTGAAAATACAATTATGCAGATTTTTCCGAGATTTCAACGAAAGGATTCCTTGTCATTGTCAAGGCCTTTATTACTTCGTTGGTCAAATTTTCACAATTATTATATAATAAATTATACTGCATGTTTTCTTTGCTAATATAGAACAATACTATAAAAATATATAACAATATAATACAATTTATTTTTTATATATAATTTCTATCCTGATAAATAATATTGCAGGATTACATACATATTTAATATAGTAAGAATTTTTTTTATTCAAAAAAATGTTCTTAAATAGAATTTAGAATATGTATTACGTTCACATTATGATCAAGAAAATTCAATTTGTATAGAATGACACAAAAATTATGACACGCATTTGTTAAAATATGTTAAAATCAATGAAAATTGAACTGCTATTCCTTTCTTCGTTACAGCAAACTTTTCTTTTTTCTCTCTCTCTCTCTTTCTTTTCCCAGCCATCTTTATTTCGTCTTTTCGCCATTCTTATTTATTACAAACCATTTATGATTTCATTATATTACTTATTTTATTCATAGTTATCGAGTTCACATATCATTTATGAAACTAAGGAAGAATATGAGAAAATAAAATAAAATTGATGTCGGGTTCACATATTTCGGAATAAAATCTGTATTTGAAGTGACCACATATGTGAGTTGATACGATCCGACGGGGAAAACATGATTCAGAATCGCGAGAATAGAATGTTGACAAAGAATTTTAGACAAAAGTAACTATACTTAAAATGTGCATAAATGTAGTTAAAAAGATGAATATATGTAAAAACCAGTAGCGAAGCTAAAAAACATGAAGAAGAAGTCAAAGAAAAATGTGAAAAAAAAGTAAATAATATTTAAATTGGTTCACACGAAGCAAATTTAATTGATACTAATACAGATAATTGGATAAACGCCTTTAAAAAGAGAATTCACTTTTGATAAATTTATTATTTTTTTTTTTAAACATTGGATTTACATATATTAATTTTTTCCACTCGAAGTGGAAGATTGATTTGTAATATTTAGGACGATACGTACAATTTTGCCAAATTTGTCAACGGAATATTTTAATAATAATCATCGAATTAACGAATGAGACTAGGATAAAGTTATTTATTGCTCATAATTTTTGCAGAACAATATTCAACAATAAAAACTTTTATAGCACATATGAAAAACTATAAAGCATCCAAAGTTTTCGTTAGAACGGATATCGGTAAAAACTTTTTCCATAATTTTCTCTGAACTTCTTTAAAAATTTGTTTTTATAAAATCAACTAATAAATAATATTAACTAAACGTAAATAAGTTATAATATTCACTTAAATCTCGATTCATTTATTATAATAATTTAAGTTTTATGTTTAAGTAATTTACTATGTGCTTGTGTCATTAATAATTGTATCAAATGACAACATTTATAAATAGAACCTAAATTTAAAGTGTGCTATTTTTATCTTATACAAGTTCTTTTTAAATAATGCACATTGTTTCAAAAATAAATTATTACCATCAATATTTACATACAAGTTTAACTTATTGAATTTATCTGTATTTCTTTTTTCATATTTGTAGTAACATAAAAACTGACATCATTTACAGCTTTCATCGTTATCACGAAGCTATGCCGTTTTCTGTACAATATTCATGTAAATACCATCATTATAAATTGTAATGTTTTTTAAAAGAGATTAAGAGTGTTATTTAAAGTGGTTTGTATGAATTTTTTAGAAAATAAACATACGTAAATGGTTGTTGACAGGATGTGCGGTTGAAATCTTCTCTTGGAATACATGGGCATGGATCAAGTGGATGCTGCGACGTCTCGATTACATATTGCGCGCGCAAAATACGAAGAAGAAAGATGGGACGAAGATTTCGCTTCCTCCTTCGTCCTCTTTTGGTATTCTTTTTTATCAGATTTAGCGGTTCGATGCGCAGGTTTCGCGATGATATTGAAAGTGATGGCGATTAACAGATGCCTATGTTCCAATCGGTTGGCGCTACACTTTTCCCGAATTCAATTTGAATAATAACGGCGATTGTTTTATTTGAAATTTAATTGTTTTAAAAGGACAATTATATACTATAAAACGCCATTCTTTTGTCATTTTTACTCGTGAGTATTATTAATAGCTATTCTATTTTAACTCTTTAATTTGTTTCGTTACAAATCAATTAATTTATTTGTGTTTATACTTTTAAATTTATTGTTGTTGTTGTTGTTGTTGTTGCCTTTTTTTATTTCCAATTTTTTCAAACTGAAAACATCTGAAGTGAAATAATATAATGTAAGAGTCACTGAAAAAAATCGAGTCGAACTTATAAAAGTTTAATAATTCGAGACATAACCGTCAGGTGTATTTGATTGACAGTCTCCTAACTCATTGCTAAAAATTAATTATATTGCGTAAAAATAAATTCAAATATATCAAAAGAAAGAAGAGTTATGAAGGAAATTAAGGAAATTAAGGTAATCGAATGTTTCTTTACACTCGGACGAGCGTCATTTGTCGCGCCTCGAGCCAATAACACAAATTCGCATTGATTTTTCACGCATTGCTCTTCGCAGTTGCGATTTGTAGGATCTTCCCATTATGTCATACCCAACTTTACTCCACCTCCTTTCCTCCACCTTATCTCTTTCTCTCTCACTCTCAGATGTGGATAAACGAGTAAGACAAAGTACCGAGCATGACGCGTGAATCTAAAAAGAGGCAAGGCATCGATTCATTCCAACACCGCGAATCGAGGATAGGAGACAAAGATGCGAGTTATCTGGGCCATAAATTTGTTGGGCACTCGGCTATGTAGCATGCGCGCACGCACACACACACACAGACAGATAGACAGAGCCTCAGCTCCCGAAAATCCAGGTAGGCGTGATCGTTGCCTCTCCCCCCCCACCTCTCCTCTTCTTGTTCTCTCTCTCTTTCTTTCTCGCACTCTTAACGTTCTGGTTTGGTCGACCCGCAATTGAGACGTCAAGTTTTTGTATTATTTGTTGGATTCGTCGCGGACCGATGGCACGGATCACGCGATTTTGAGTGTCGCGATGCATTTTATATTGTGTACAACCCCAGCAATAGATTTATAAGCCCAGAGGAAAATCCAGGGTGGGAACAACTTCATAACGTTAGAGGTTTGTGTTTCCTTATACCATCAACCTTTTATTCAATTTATTAAGTACTATTACTCACACTGTTACACGTGATTGAGTTACCTCATTAACAACACTCCTTCCATGATACATCTCTCGAAATACACAAACACATGTATTTTCATTCAAAACTGTGTTTTTCTAAATGTTTTTCCAATTTTGCTGTTCATAGATCACTGGATTTTTTTAACCACAATTCCCTTCTACTTTTATGTCTCATTCGTCATTTACACAAGCAAATCAGTAATTGTCTAACAGTTTTATTTATTTATTTGGTGGCACATATTTAAAAAAATTATACAACAAAAGAGTATTTTTTTATAATTATTACAGCATGGTAACTATTTTTCATCGTTCATTTCATACATTATATTTAGCAAATTTGAAAATAAAAAGTTTTCTCATATTTTAAATTAAAATGAATTAATTTTCAAATTTTTCGAAATGATAATAAAATATATTAAAATTGAAGTGCCTCAACTATCTAAACTAAAAATGTTTTTATTACAATTTTACTCTAAATCAAAATCAAAAGACTGAAAACTATTGTTCACTCATTTCAAAACCGTAGCTCACTGAACCGAAATTCCAACTTAAGGAATTTAGAATGTTATGTCTAAGAATGAAGTTTCATTGTTTCTAATAGTTATAAAGTATCGAAAAAAACTTAAAACTAAAAGAAATCAATTGATTTTTCAACATACCACTTAATATAACATTATTACTCAATTAAGCGTACAATATCATATGCAAATTAAAAAGTTTTACAGTGAACACTTATTTATAATGTAATGGTTGCAATTACAAAGGAAATATTTAATAATTAAGTAAAATTAATATATTAATTAAATAAAACATTTCGATTAATATTCAATTAACATTATCATCACATTATATTTAATAAATATAATTAAAATGTTTTTTTTAAAAAAATATATGTTTTGATAAAAATTTTAATACATAAAGTTAAACTAGCAAAGTTTTTGTTTTATTTTTAAAATTATTAAATGCAAATGAATTAAAAACAAACCGATATTATAATATGATTTACCAAGTACCAAAACAATATAAACGATGACATTTATATATATAAAAACGTTAAAATTTATATACGATTGATGAAAACTTTTGGGTATATCTTTTCCTGTAAGCAGCTTAATCAAAAACTTAAAAAATTGCATTATATTTAATGTAATTGAAATAAAGACTGCATAAAATTCAGTTAAATATATGAAAATAAAACCACGAATATCCACATAAAATAATAATCAATATTTAAATAAAAATAAAAGCAATTAAATTTTAAATAAAATTGATTAATATTACAATATTGAAAAAAAAATTTGATAAATAATATTATATTATTATTTTATTATCGCTTGGTTGACATTGTATTACAATACTAAATAAACTGAATGATTAGTTATTTTGTTGTTGTTATTAATTTATTAATTGTCCTCATTCAGAATGTGCTGGATTTTAAATGGCGCAGAATTGATGATGGCAGTATGACTAAGATATCGCGTTGACGAATGGGGGTGACTGCATTTCAATTCGGGGCAAATTCTTAAAATTTGTATATATATAAATTGCCGATCGAGGGCTGCGAACGGAGTAGCAGGAAACGTGCGAGATCAAAAGATCAATAATGCAGCTGTGGAGATGGGACCTGTGTGTGTGCGTGTGTGCGTGTGTGCGATGATGGTCGGATCGCGTCGCACGCGTCCTCTGGTTTTCCCGCGGGACGGATAATGGATAATGCGTTTCATTGTCGGCGGGTCGCACTCCTCGTGGAGATTTTGGTCACGCTCCAACTGAAGTGCCGATTCACACTCTTGATCGATGGATCCGCACTCCTGTCGGGCAAATGATGTACGCCTTCTGCGCCTGATTCGGACACGCTTAATTTTCCTATGATAGATCGTGCTGCTTTCCCGATCTACACCTTTCGCTCCCACATCCCCAATCTGTTAAAAATCAGGCCTCGTCCCTCTGGACTACCCTTAGATCCCCGTTGTCAGCGGCAATTAGTCGGGCTTTATTGGATAAATTATTGAGTATTATTGTGTCGCATTATGTTGGCGGGACGGCTAATCGGTCTGATCAATTACAACGAGTTTTCAGTTTGCGCAAACCAACTGTAAACCAACTCGAAAATATAAGCGATTGAGGAGTATTGGGTTTGCCAAGGTGAACCTCCGCATTCAATTTTAAAATGACAAATTGGCCCGAAACTAGGATTCATCGTAAAAATTTCATTCCTTCGCACAACTACCCGACTAATTGATCTTTATCTTTCCTATTATTTGATGATCTTTGATAGACAAAGCACAAATAATGTCGAATTTTAATCAACTACTGAAAAAAAAAATTTTCTCTACTAGACAATTTAAGAGGATTCAAGAGATATAAAAGGGAAATATATATAAACGTAGATTCTACAAACATTTCATTCTCTAAGAATACAATAAAGATAAAAAAGTACTTGCTTGAAACCTAATGTATTCCGAGGTTCATATACATTTCACAGATATTAAATTTTATAGTTTTCCATTTGAAAAAATGGTAATATTTTATGTACACTATAAATTTATTACGATTTGTATATTCGAGCACCGATAAACTCACGGATTGATTTGTCTCAACATTTCTCTCGTTAGTTAATATCATGGTTTTCTTTATGAAAATACCTATTGTATTTTTTTTGCAAATGCCATTTGTGACCAATGTGGCTCATTCTTATTTTTTCGTATGTAAATTTTATTTATAAAGAATTATCATTGTAAGAAAAACATCATTATTTTTTAAATTATTTTTGCCGCGATGGATTCAAATTTAAGCAAATATTAATATATTTATATGCCTGCTCATGTGAAATTAAACTTTCAATTTCAATCTTTTAAATTGCTGAAGTTAAAACACTCTCAACTGGGAAATACGAAGAAAATTCGACATTCACGTCGTGGACATTTAAACTCTCAATTTAGTTGTCAGACGAAACGAATCCAACGAATTCAGAATAAAAATCGATCGCAATTGTAACGCCACCTAAAATATAAATGAATTTTATCTTAAATATAGAATTGTTTACTTGTTAAAAGATAGCTTTATTTGTCTATTAAATGTTTATTTAAGAATGAAATTTACATAGATAATTATTTATAAATTTGTTAATGTAAAGGTTTATTTTACTATTAAATAATTTAAAAACAATTAAATATAAAAAATAATTTTATAGAATGTCTAAACATGTAAAAAGTAATACTTTAAAACAGTATTTTAACGTTTGTAACAAACTTTTTCTTGAATCAATTTGTTAAGAGACCAATTAAAATTGATTCGGGGATTATTTTTCAAACCATAAAAGATGATTTTAAATTGTGAGAGAATTTTTTGAAAATATAATAGATGTAAGCAATACATTGAAGTTTATCTTTCATTCGGGACTAAAAAAAAGCTTTAACTAAAAAAATATCGCCCTCTTTTGCCAAGATAATAATACCAATGTTGGAAAGTCTTGTAACTATAGCCCCAAATCCCGTATTGATAAAAAAGTAATAATACCGGGAATAAAATCTGAGAAAAACACAACTGCGAGCGCGAGAAGAAAGTGAAAGGAAAGGACTTTGGTAGGCGCCCCTAATCTCATCCCACTAGCAATCACGCGCACACGCAAACATGTACGTGCACACACGCACACGAGTCGCGAGTCTGTAGTTGAAGTGGAATAATGTCCTGGCACCTTTCGATTGTCTTGGGGCACGAGCCACTTGCATCTGTCGAAACCGTGTATCGGGGCACGGGTCCAGCAATCCAGCAATCTCCTCTTACCTCAAGTGGGAGTTAAGGTGCAACGAGTTCTATTTGGCGTCGAGTGCATCGCGCCCAGCCTCTTCCCCTCATTGTCACCAGCTGGAAAAAAAGCCGGTGAGAGGCCTCGAGGAGGTGCTTAATGGTCCTGGAGCCAGGATTATAACCTCTCCTTCTCTCCCTCGCAAGTCCCTAATCCCCGAGCGCGACTCGCGTTTACCCTCTCGAGAACCCGCGATTACAATGACGACACTCGATCTCGCTCCCCGGGTCTTACGTCTCCGTTTATCTCACTTTCTCCGGGGCGCGAGCACCCTGGAAATTCGGATGGTTGCGCAGCGTCGCACGACACACGTGACTTGGTTTTCCATGGGAAAATTCGTTGCATCCGACTTTTTCCAGCTCCCTTTGGTATCTCGTTCGGCTTTCTTCGCGCCTTGATGCGCTCCCTATTGAGTCTTTGCTTTTGAGCCTCCCCCGACTAACCATTGTCCGCCTCATTTTTCTCGAGCCTCCGGTAATACTCGCTTTATAAATCATGGTTTTGGATGCGGGGATACTGTGGTCTTGAACACGTGGAAGTCGTGTCACCGAGGTTATGAGGCTTCTTGTGTTTATTATGTGTCATCTTCCCATGGCAGGTACTCGAGAATACCCAGAAATTTGGGAGCTCCCTATCAAAGAGGTCAATTCAAGTTTTTTTTTCATTTCAGCTATAAAACTTTTTCGATAAATACACACCTTTGACTGATTTATTGCTAAATTTTTCAAAACTTATCACTTTAACAATGCAATCTATGAATACGTGAGAATATATGAATCAAGAGCAATTTTTCATGCCTGAGTTGTTTACTTTAAACGGTAGTAAAAGTCTTAAGAAAGTGAATTAAACGTAAATCAAGTTCGCAATATTGAACAATGTTCAATTGATTATTTATAACTTCGGAAAAATTATATCAATTTTTCCTTTGATTCTTATTTTCAATATTTAAGTATTACGTGTTGTAATTTTGATCAAAAACTTCAAATTTCATTGTGAATACCTGCCAATCTTCCCTAATTCAAAAGCTTTGACTTGCTTTTCCTTACATAGATTAAAAACAGCATTGATACAAAAAATATCTAGGAGAAATGAATTTCAAACATTGTAAACAAAAAGTGAAACAAGTATTAATTTATACTCAAATATTTCAAGTTTAAGCTGTGATAAATTATGAAATATTAATTTAGCATTTTCCCCTTAAAATTTATCATTGCATGTCTTCAGTTTTTTATAAATTAATCTATATCCTTTTAAAAAATTTAAATTAATTAATAATTAAAATATTTATTAATGTGCACTATCATGTACCTGGAGATAATCATATTTTCTTTGAGATTAATTTTATTTAATCAATGAATAAATTAAAATAGAGTATGTCAAAAACAACAATTAATATACATTTACAGTGAATTTTTATTTCTACACTCGTGCATATTTCTAGGACATTTTTTTAGTCTTGGTACGAAAATTATAAATTTAAAGTTTGCACATATGGCAAATATGTGTATTAGATGATTGATAAATAAGTTAAAAACTGCTATTGATTTTGAACAAAAACATTTATGTATTATAAATGTTTTTGTAAATGAAAAATCGAATTTAGGCTTTTAAAATTTCTTATATTGTTAATGAAATGGATCATTTGTCTTGTGCAATTCAATGAAGTGAAAAATCGGTATTGAAAAATAATGTATAATTTGTCAGAAAAATGGTTTGCTTATGATCGCGTTACGTTACGACAAATGACACTGAAAATATTAAATGAAATTGTGTATCGAAGATTGTGTATCGAAAAATACCGCACGCACGCAAGAGTCAGCTGGTGTTGGTATTTAGGGAAGTTGCAAATGAATGGGCGTGTTTGGCGCCTCCTCAGGCATTTGTAAAAATCTCAAGAAAATAAAAGTGCCCGGAGGCTGTTTGGATGGAGCAAGTGTTGGCAATAAAAGCTTCGGTTTCTTTTTCTTCACACAGATCGTTTAGCAGCCAAAAACAAGCCCAGGTTATGACACAATAAGGATGCTGGTCGCTTCACGGTGGTCCATTTCCCAGCGATTGTCATCTGCCGAGGCTGTTGCCTCTTTGGTCATACCCTCAAGTGGGTGCGAGAGAGAGAGAGAGAGAGAGGGGGGAGGGACAGAGAGAGAGAGAGAGAGAGTGGGTGCCCGTCCCATATAAAATGTCAGGTGCGTGCAGGCTGACTCGCGCATCTCATTTGCCACCGAGACACCCTATACTCCCGGAGACGAGCTCAGGGAATTTTTCACTCGCGCCCTGTGTTACTTTAGGGCCACTGCATCGTGACGCGCGCCTCCACTAAATGTGCTCAAGGACTTTATGGGTTTTCGGGTTTTATGTTACGCGAAACTCATCCCACCCGTCTTCTCTTTTTCCTTCGCCGGATGACTCGAGTTTTTTATTCGACAACTATCGCTCTTCCACTATCTCCGGCTTCCTCCCTCCCTCTCTCCCTCCCCCGCCCCCCTCCCGCCACTATCGTCCCGAGTGTTCACGGTTTCGCAGCCTTTCCATCATGGAAAATCGTATCACTAAGCCGTCGAGTTTTTATACTTACCCCTTTGCCACGTACCCCTTTCCATTTTTGACAGGATTTATGATAAATTTTATTAATGCGCGATACACCTTTTTAGACCTGTATTCTTCCTTGTAGGAATAATTTTCATCTAATCTCATTGAATGTAAATCAAGTTAATTAATTTTGGCCTTTACATTTATTATTAGATAAATTATTTATCCTTTCCAAGTTATTAACTGCTCAACGATCTTTCGAACATCAATTTTAGTTGAATAAATGTTGAAAGACATTTTTTAATTTTTAATAAACTCTAAGAGATATATAATACTGTATTACTTTTTTCCATTATGGGAAAAATATTGCACTAAACACAGATTAAGAAAAAAATATGAAAAAATTTTCGTGTTTAATGTGTTTCTAATACATTTCCCCAAAGAGAACAAATTATATGTATAAGATAATTAATAAACGTTTAAAATGTATACAAGACTGATGATATATGAACAACTGCTTGTAGTAAAATAAATATGAGAGAGGTTCAAGTAGATTGAAGCTTGTTCAAAAATAACTATTTCATCGCTTTATCAGCATGCTGCAGTAAACATTATCTGTAAAGTTTATACTTATACTTGAGTGCGTTTTCTCTTTTCCCATACATACACACATTCTCATATCCTTAATCCATCTATGAAAAATAAAAATGTATTACCTGGTATGGAACGTTAGATTATATTCTATAAAAATTGAATTAATTTTTATTTTCTCTGAAACGAATGAATAAAATTTGATTAATGCTACAAACAACATAAGTAGACCTTGTGTAATCGAGCATTTTTAACACTGGACCATAAATCTTGCACGCCTAAATTAATGGAAAAACTCAAAAAATCGGGATTTCCGCGAAGAAAAATCTGCCTTTGAAGCTGTTAATCGTTCGCGTTGGACGGCAATAATTGTCTGGATTAGCCGGTGGAAAAAATGAGGAGAGACGCGGCCAACTGACGAAAGAGCCGCCTGCGCAGCGAAATGCCCAGCAAGACAAATGCGAGTGTCAGGATCATCCTCGGACTGCGGAAACGACCGCGTCAACACACACAAAGCTAAACGCACACACGCGTGGGCGTGAGTCTAGCCGGGGTGTAAATTATGTCGAACTCGCCAAATGTACGAGCTCGACGAAATTCATGCGATGATGACGCAGCGCTGGTGACGCTTTGTCCATCCCCCTCCCCTTCCCCCCGACCCCTGACTCCTGACCCCTGCCCGACCCCGTTCCCGCGGGTCAAAGGTAACAGTAATGGTCCGTGAGAGGATATCCTCGCTGCGTATCGCGTCTAATATACTGTACGCGAGGCGCTAAATGCTGACGCGCGCCCTCTCTCTCCCATTATCAGCGTGTGCGTGTGTGGACTTGCGTGTGTGCAAGAGAGAAAGATCATAAATTATTCCGAAACACACGAATTATGCCAGGCGTTTCGCACTACTTTTTCCCTACGCGACATTATCGCGCTTGTTTATTTCATCTCATTAGACGAGTTCCTCTCGGTACACGTAAATTTTAAAATTATGCCAAACTACGGTCGTTGAGATCTATAACCGTTATATATTTACAGGTTAATTGCACACAACTCTACAGACGCTAACTCGTACAAAATTAAAAGAATTAATTTTACCAATGATTTAATTGATATTTTGAGACAAAAACTCATCATTCGTTGAACAAGCAATAATATTTCAAATGATCATGTATATTTTTATTAATTTGCAAGTTCGTCTAGTATAACTTTTATTTTATAATAAAAAATTTTTTTTAATATAAATACACTATTATGTATATTAATACCAATATTAAGGATGCAGTAGCGTACTGGAGAAACTCTTTATCGCTTGATTTGTAGATTTTATCACGTGCATGTGCGTAAGTTTGAGTAGAAGTACTCGAATATCCATTTGCTTCATGAGTTTTTCCTCGTAAATAAATATAAAGTAATGATTAAAGTGTAGGATACTAGTTAAATTGTTTGCCGTGGCTTTTAAAATAAAATTGAAATATAAATGAACAAGTCCGTTTTGATTGTAAGGATTTTTTCAAAGTGCAACAAAAAAATTTTAATTCTAAATGTCGGTAATTGTAATCTTAAAAAATAGTCAACTAAAATTTTGCTTTATAACACTTTTTTAATTATAATCCGTAAAAAAGAGGTGAAGTTAAAAGAACAAAAACTTGGTCAAACAAAGAATCTAAAAAGTTAATATTCGAGTGGAGAGTCGTTCGTGTCTTTTGCATCAACAACTTCTTTCACTATAATTTGGTTTTTTGTTCAACCTCCTATCGTACAGTTTTATTGATGAATTTCAATACAATTTTTGTGTTGGAAATTTAATCCTTTTTACTTTTATCAGTTACTGCCTTTTCATGGTTTATATACTTCAAAGTGCGACAAGATTGAAATTCAATTCATTTGGATCTTACAAATATAATTATACAATAAAACATGTAATTGATTTAAAATAAAATATTAAAGAGTATAAAAATAAAATTACTACTGTATTGAAATATCAAATAAATTAAAAAAATGGAAAGTACTAGAGAAATGTAAATACAGTCAGTTCATATCACAATAATAATGAAATCTATGTAATAAATCTTCATCACAAATTTTTTTACAAAAGATATAATAAATTTAAAACAAAAGTTTTTTTGTATTAATTATCATGATAAATATAAATTCACCAAAGATTCAATCTTGCTTAATAAAAAAAAAAAATTAAAAGTAGATCTGTTATAAATTTTTCAAATTTTGAAATTAAAGCAAAATTTTCCAAATTTCCAAAATTAATAAAAATAAAAATATTTAATAAACTTTTATAAGCTAAAAACTATCATAAGATTTTAAATAATTGTATTTTAAGCTATTTAAATTTTTTAACGATAGATGAAAGATTACGTGATGAAATGATAACTAAATATATACGTTTTATATTCAGCCTACCATTTATCTCTGCTCATCTTCATCTTCATCTATACCTCTCTCTTTCTTTGTCTCTTTCTGTTCTATATACCCTCGACTCAAATGTAATGTGGCAAATGTCAGTGGTAATACAATCGAAATCTAGATTTAATGGGTCGTCGCGTATCCAAGCCCAGAAGAGCCACCCGAGAGTAAGATGTCACATGTCAGACTTCAGTAGTATAGATGTACGTATTATTTGTGAAATGACAAATATAATCCAACAATATAACATCAAGATGTAGTAAGGATATATGTAAATAAGGTTACAAAAAAAATGATAGTTGATGCAAAAAAAATTTTTAATTTATGAATACTCATAAATCTTTTCAAAATCGAGAAAAGTATATGATGTATTACTATGTTTTGTATAAGCAATAAAACATAATTATTTAACCTTCTTATAGCTCAATACCAGTTTTTTTTACAGAACGATAACAAAGAGTAATTAAGAGACATCTAGCATAAATGATTATGTTTACAACAATATTTGACAATCAAAAATAAAAAATATAATACAAAGAAAGAAGGAGAACGAAAAGGAAATATTTTCAACTAAATAGATAAAAATTCGAAATTTAAGTCTGATGGACTCTGAATAAAACATATCTATAATAAATTTTGTCGATTATTCTATAAAATTATTATTATTGTTAATCTTGTATAAAATAATGTATAAGAAAAATTAAATGTAACTGGTACATTTACGACTTTTTAAAGTGTATTTTTATTTTTATTTTTCAATGAGTTTCAATTTGAATTTATCAATCTTCAGAAAAAAATATTTTCTATAATTTTTATAACAAATGGTTATAATAAACACAGAGATATACTTGTTGTGAGCAAATAACTTAAATAGCAGAATATTAAAAATTAAAAATGAATTATAAAAAAAGTGTTCTCAATAAATTGATACTTGCTTGAAATGAAATATTAATTAGTTGATTACAGCATTTAGTAATAATTGACAGGCCTTTATAAATTTAAATAATAACAATTTGTAGAATATTTAATCGATATAAATTTATATAAGTTTCCAGGAGAGTAGTTCTTAGTCAATGTATGCAAATGTTTGCTACAGCCTTGAAGATGATAAAAATAATTTAGAGTTTGTGAAGAGGAAAATAATGTAAAAATAAAAGGCATCTCATTGACCATAATGCCTGTAAAACGATAATCCCTCAGAGTGCAAAGACGCATCTCTTCCTGAGAGGAAAGAGGAGGTGAAGTTCTCGCTTTCGACAATGATTCCAGGGAAAAAATGCGCGTAAAAAAGCCACTCGTCGAGACGAATAGCATGTTTGTAAAAATATATAGCCGAGTGTAAGTGTAATCGCTTCCGAGTGCGCGAGAAGAGGATGAGTATCTCTTCTCGTTTGGAACCGAGTAAAAGAAGAAGCGCCTCTTCCTCCTCCGCCTCCTCATCCTCATCCTCCTCCTCCTCCTCCTCCTCCCCCTCCTCTTCTTCTTCCAAATGCCGCCTGTTGCACGACTTCCCCGACTGCATCTCCTCTGCGTCTCTCTCGCTCACTCTGATGCTACACTCGCGCTATGACGTCATAACCAAACGTCGGACTTTCTCTGTCGCTGTCTGTCTCTCTCGGTCTTCTCGGGACTCCCAATCCTAGTGAAACAGAGATAAAGACACGGACGCGTGGCAAAAGGATGAGGGGTGGCTTTAACCACGTGGGAACAACCACCTTGGGCTCCCATTGGAGGACGTTCTTAACAAAGGCGTGGTTAAAGCGTCCCCACCCAATAATAAACAACTAAACTTCGTACGTTAATTTTTTGATTACGTTACTCTCTCTCTCTCTCTCACTCTCTCTGAGTTATATATTTTTATCCTCTGTTCTCCTCACAACTCCTCTTCCTCTTTATCAACTCTCTCTCATTCTGCATATATGTGCAATGGATTGATAGAACATGATCCATCCTTTATTTCCCGATTTTTTTCTATGTGTATTCGGTCTTTCGATTTCTCACTCACCTGCGATCGCACAAATTTTTTTTTTTTTTTGTTTTTCGTTATTTATGTCCATATGTGTCTGCTTTTCGAGTGATTGAACCCTTCGCGTGTAATTTGCTAAAGTCTAGTTTTTCGGTGATTGAATTTTGTCGGATTGACCGCTTTGTAACTGATCATTTTTTCCGAAAAGAAGTACAATTTATTCAATTGTACTGCCAAAGGATTTTTTTCACTGATTGAATTCTATCTAGATTGATTGCTTTGTAACCAATCATTTTTTTCGGAAAGAAGAAAAACCTATTCGATTGTTATGCTAAAAGATTTTTACAGTAACTTTTAGTTTTCAAACACTGAAGAATAATTAAATCTCTAAGTCAATAAATAAAGTATTTTTAACCGTGTTCATTTTTTTTCTAAATATATGTTACATCACTCAGTAATAATTTTTTATAATTTAAATTTAAATTTATATGGAA
This sequence comes from Eupristina koningsbergeri, assembly GCA_018907245.1. Lineage (NCBI taxonomy): Eukaryota > Metazoa > Arthropoda > Insecta > Hymenoptera > Agaonidae > Eupristina > Eupristina koningsbergeri. Next base: position 1,494,484 of record JACCHV010000050.1, read on the forward strand.
AACGTTATACCCATACAAATTTCTGTATAAATCATATACATTTAATACTTACATTAAATAATTTGTTAAATGTGTATTCGTAACATTTTAGAAGAAATACATTGACATAATCTTACGATAAAGAGAATTTTCAAGCATATGCAATAATATAAGATCACAATTTATAGTTAAACATTATTTTGTAATCTAATACTTTAAAAAAGTAAAATAATACACATTCTTTTCTAACATTTAATGTAAATAAATACAATAAATCATGAAAACACTGAAGTTTCATTTAAATTTTAATAGTTTAAAATTTATAATCTTTAATACGTCTAAAATATAACTAATGTTATTTAAATGGATTCATAATATTATGAAAATTTTGTAATAATTTACCTGCCTCAAATATATATGTAGAAGTTGTTAGTTTCTTACTCTATATTAATAATATGGATGTTTTTATTATGTTGATAAAGGATAAAATAATCTCCATTGAAAATAATCATGTACGATCACATTTAATATAAGTGTGGTTCTATTTTCCTTTTTTTTTAATATAATTGTTTATAAAAGAAATCTTTAAATAGTTTTTCATAAAAATAAAGAGAATGATAAATTACTATGAAATAAGTAAAATAATAAAAATTTAATTTTTTAACTAGATATTATAACTTTAATGAAATAATATTAATTGAATATGATGTACAAAATATTTCTTTAAAGATAATTGCTAGATTAGTGGTAAAAATTTTTAGATTTATTTGTTTTTCATGTAACAAACAACTAAGAGTTTCTTTTTCAAATTGTATTAAAATATAATCCGTGATCAGTCATATATGAAGTATAATTTTTAAATAATATCTATTTAAAAAATTATAAAAATATGATAATATATTTACGAATGCACTTCTATATTATACTTAATTATGATTGGAGAAATTTTATGAAATATAAAAACAAATATTTTTATTTAATGGTTTTTCATGATACATCTTTCTATGACATTAAATTTTAAACATTTTTTGACGATTCGAATAAGAAAAAAATATATAAGAAAATATACACAAATGTAGAACGAATATTCAAAAACAAAGGACAGATCTTTATTGAATATTTCATAAAATTGAATAAACATGTAAATAATAATGTAAATAACACATGATATTTTAAATAATTATAATATTGTTAAGTTACGCAATTTCACATAAGTACAGAGTGTTTGTTTAATACGTTATGTACCTGGTAATTTCAATATCTTATTTCTTACTACATATTTATATATACGTACATATTAAATTCCATAAACAATATTACATTATCTCTTCAAAGTTGACTTCACAAAGTTTAATGGTAATAAACTTGTACATCTATAGTAACAAAAGAGGCAGATTATCTAGAAATAGACTGAGAGGAACCTGGTTATCCTAAGGAATATAAATATTTATATTATTATAAATTGCAATATAATTAAAAGTAAAGTAAACAAAATAATTACCTAAAAAGACATAACATTAAATATTCCATAAACACTCTTTTAATAAATTGCGATTCATGGTACTCTGATGTATTTTTTTATATAATATTTAGTATAATTTATAGAGTAATTATTGAGATAAATGAAATTTAAAAAAAATAAATTAAAAATACTAAATTAAAAAACATTAAAAATCCTGTGCACGAATTTAAATTATAAAATTATCAAATTCAAATATATTATCACATAAAGAAGCTCTCTATGATATACTTTCATCGTGGTCATTAAATTATTTTAATGTAATTTTTAAATTAGAAATAATTCATAAAATAGGAGATATTAGCTATTGTTAAACCTACTCAAGTATAAAAAAAATATTGAAAAATAGTAAATATAGTAAAATAGAATAAGATCAAATTAATCATTATAAAATCATGTATAACTCAGTTATCATTAACTTTAAGTTAAGATAAATGATGGCAATGTTATTTATAACACAATGGCGACAATAAAAAAGAATTATTAATTATAGTATGCAAAAGATTTTACACGACTTCTCAGAGTTTCTCTATGATTAGCGCTGCATAAATTTGAATTAATAAATGTTTTATTATTTTTATGGAGCAATCAATAGATTATTATTAATTGCTATTACAATTTTGTCTACGATAAATTCGCTAAGAATATAAATAGAACAGACTATTAATGCGACTCGTGCATTTAAAAACACAGCAATGACAATATTATTTGGGCAATAAAGCTCGTGAGATTGTAATAAGTTTTGACAAACCCTGAAGAGTCTGGAAGAGCAAAGCAGTATTTTACAAAGGCATTAATCTTAATGATATTTCTTATGATTCTTTAATATTACAGGGCGTATAATCCGAGTATTTAATTACCCTTTGAGCGAGCCAAAGGTCCGTTTACCGCGACATCATTTCTTTATTCAACAAGGCATTTAGGCGAAAAACGATGCATAATTTAGTCCCATTCATCCTAAATACAAAACGCGCATCTGCTTAACGGCGCGAGAACATCATACGTATAATATAATATAATGTGTGTTCACGGGTGAGCATAGCCGACGCCTATACTTTCTCCTTCTTTCTCCTTCTTTCTCCTTCTTTCTCCTTCTTTCTCCTTTCCTCCCCATCGCAGTCACCCAACTGCGCACACAAGATCACAAGCCTATGTATAATGCGTCTCATTACAATATTCGCATTACTACTCCTTAACGACCAAACACTAACACTAATAATCCATGCCCAGTCGTCCCATCGGCATCCATTCCTTTTGAATAAATCATAATCCATGCGTGGGTGGGTGGGTGGTTGCGTGGGTGTGCGTGCGTGCGTGCGTGCGTGCAACCTTCGATGTATACATCGCACGTTGTTAAAAGTTACGAAAAGTCCTATTTTTACATAATTTTAAACGCGATATAAAATGTGACTTTATCACGTTGGACTTTTTTCTTAAATCGTTAACACAAAAAACTTTGATGAGAACCTTGTTAGCAGTCAATAAACATGTTAACTTTTTTACATATTTACAAGGCGAAATAAATTACTTTTACTTTTTAAGTGTAGAAATATCATAAAGTACACCTTGTAGTTGCCTCACAATAAAATTAATAAATTGATAGATGCTTAAGAAATTATTATTCTGCAAGTGTAGCGTGAACTAAAAGTACTTTTTCATATTACTTGAATAACTTAAATAATAACATTAAAATACGATATTTTTACTTTAATATGATTTAGAATTTTTTAGAATTTTCTATTATTTTTATGTAAATTATTTAATAATATAAAATAAATTCAATTTTATGTCAATTCCACGTTTAATTTTAAATATAAAATTATATTAAAAATAATAAAAATGTGTTTTTACTTTATAAAATATTAACTCTTATCATTTTCCATTAATTAATAAGACAATTAATAAGTAGAATAATAAAATGAATTTATTAAAAAAATTATTGATAATTTAAGCGTGGTTTAATTAACTAAAAAAGTTTGTTAGATTTAACAATGACCACAATATTTTATTTATTGCATAATCCTATAAACTCGTATTAATTGTAAATATTTTTAGATTCGGAAAATATAAGTTAGAAAAAAAGATTAAAAATCAGTTTCAAATTCCATGTCTTTTGACCTCAATATTCATCAAATATTTGCAAACCAAATTAAAATATATTTTTGAAATTATGTTCATTCGATAATTCAAAATTTTCATTTTCAAATGGATATGTACATAAATATAATTTTGAATACATAAATTTAATGTATATCATAAAGTAAAGCTTAAAATTCTACACGTATAATTTATTAGGTTATTAAGTATGTTTATATGAAAGTAGAAAATCTTTTTATTATATGAAATATGAAATAATAATAAAGTCATCAAGATTAAACATATTTTAAAATTAGAAGAAGGAGAAAACAAGTGATAAGAATTTTTTATCTTAAGTGTAATCTGTAATTATGTAGTTGGTTATTGCAGTAGTTATCCATTTTCCTTTGATCTAATATTCCAAGTAGTATTGAATCAAATTTAATGGATAATTCCGAGATAGAATCTTTCAATTAGTATTAGATATTTGTATTGTTAGTCTAAAATATTTAAAGACTTACTTATTCATTGATGGTATTTAAAGGTCAGATGATTGGGAAATCGAGAAGATGGGTCAGATATAAAATTTGAATGGGACTAGAAAATGTAAAAATGAAAAGCCCAAAGGAAAGAGTTTGGCAGAAAGATTTAGAAAGAGAGTAGAGTTTCCAAATTCGGAAGATCCAGGTTCCGAGGAAAACAATGAGCTCGCGGTTTGGTGGATTCGGTGAATCAACCATCAACCCGTCCGGGAGGTTAGGGCGTCGTCGTCGCGGGGAAGCGACTTGACCTTGGCTGGATTCACGCGTAGCTGAGCTAACGCAAAATCGAAACGCGTTACTTCCATCCCCCTGGATCTCCCCCGTTTAAGCCCGTTTCACATTTAAGCGCCGTTTCCCCTTTTCCCGTTTCCCCTTTCCACGCGTGCCTGCGGCGTTTCCCTGTCACTCGCACGCACTCCTCCCGAGTTCCTCCCTCCCCCCCTCCTCCCTCACCCCTCCCCCACAAGCGGTAATTCGACAATTTTTAATCCCTCTTATAAGTCGCTCCTACCCCAGCATCTCGCCTCATTGCTATAATTACATTTCTCCGGTGTCCGAGACCCCACTGGCTCTTATGACCCTCATCCGCATTTTTAATATAGAAAACAAAATTCCATTTGCACTCTGAAATTTCAATTTCAGATTTTAAATCAACCAAAAGTGTCATTCAATATTTTCTTACTCAATGCACACGTTTAAAGGTTTTAATTGTTTAATGTTATTATTGTCATAATTTAATTGTGTTGCGAACAATTTTTTATACACTTTTAAACACGATTAAACAATGAAAAAATAATGTAATGTTCAAGATATTTCTAAGGATGTAAAAATAAAAATATCGAATTATAAATTAAAATATTTTTGCTTCATTCTATTATAAGAACACTTGTCGGTAAGAATAACATATTGCATTATGAAGGGTAATTGGAACCTGAAAAAATATATTTAATGGTTCGTAAAGAATAGATGGTGCTCTGTTATTGTAATATTATTTTGAAATAATTGAAAGCATTTTGCAATTACTGTTTATTGGTGTATTTATTTATGTATAACAAATACAATAGATACAACTCGAGTTTATGTGGTTATGGTTAGGGTAACCTTTGCATTGCAAAAAGAAAATGTTTATTGTATTTTTGAATATTTAGGAATAGATAAGAAGACGAATGTTACTATTGGTTGTAACGCAACAAAATAATTTTCATTTATTGGGCTATTCATAATGAAAACGCTGATATTTTATTAGGTGCAATAAAAAAACTACCACCATTAAAAATATATTCATCAACACCAGCTATTTATAATTATTAAAATTATTTAAAAATACTTTTTTGCACTTGCACCTTTCTCGAAAAATCACTAGCTACGACACGTAGAAAAAACCGGAAATACAATTATACTGAACTTGAACATTTTTTTTTAAATTCCTGCAGGTCACTTTTTCATGCCTATCTCGAATCCTCGTCGAATAGGTTTTCTTCTTGGTAAATTTAATACAATAATTATTTATAAAATAAATGTGAACGCACGTTATAATTATAGAGCAATATTTATTACTAATAATACGTACAAGTGCTTAATAAAATAGCCTAATATATCCTTAAAAAAGCGTACAACGAAATTTAGATAATCTTTCATCAAAATTAACTGACTTTCGTGTGTACCAATAGTTCATAAAAATTTTATAAATTACAGAAAAAGACGGAAAATTCAATATTTTTTTTTTTAACATATAATTAAGTTTTGCAAAAAAAAAAATTCACAAATTTTCCAACCCATTAACTGAATAAAAAATGAAATTTTTCTATAATCTGAATTTTCCCAATTTTTGTTGAAAGCATTAAAATTACTTTAAAATCATATGCCTACAAGTAACTTACTGATTGTGAACAAATATTTTTTTATAACTAAATTAAGCAATTAAAAATTAGTTTTTTATTTTAATATTTCGCCCTAAAATTTTATTGTACATTGTTGATATTTTTTTTTTAATAAACTGCACAACAGAGTTATATAAAATATTTTATTATTTATTCAATAGATAAAACGTATAAATAATATACGAGAGTGACGAGCGATTAAACTTATCCTTTATGTATTCATTGCCGATTAAAATTGATTGCCACGGGGTCTTATGATCCTTTTTACGTCGTTGGCTACAGTTTGACTCCGATAATTAGTGCCCAGGTTTTAAGACCCAACACGAGACCGATGGACCAACTGACTTATTCAGTTTCATTTTGTATGTATCTTACAAATATACTTTTTAGATTTTTCTGTGCTTTCGAATTGTCCAAATTCGTTCAAAACTAGTTCGTATGTATTCTGTTCGTCCTTTCACATTGTCATAATATTATAAATATAATTAAAAGTCAAAATCAATTAAAGCAACGTGGATTGCTGCACATGCAATTGTAGTATGATTAATTTTTTTAGTATTTTCCATCAGTCAGTACATTGATCATCGATCCAAGACATCATTCCATTGTCTGATTATTCAACAGATTCTAATTTTAATCCAAAGTTCGTTCTTTTTCCCCTCTTTCACAGTTCGCTCTTCATTTATTTTTCTTGACATTAAATAGTACACACACGTGTCGCATTTAAATATCATCATTTATACATTGTACAAATTTAATATTTATTAATCATGTAGTAACCCTAATGAACATAAAAAATACTTGAATTGCCAGTGGAAGAAAAAGTCAGTAACACTATAAAGTTTTCTCGAATCCAGTTCGCAACCTGAACCTGAACCTACCAGACTGGTCTCGCACGACGACCTAACCAGCCTGGAATTCTCAAAGATACATTAAAACATTTCGACCATTTACTTTCTTTTGTATATAGCAAAAATTCCACAAGAATAACTCCATCCACAGTATAAAATTCGCTTACATAGAAAGAAATTACAAAGCTTAAAAATTGATTAATAATAAATTAAGTAATCTTAAACAAGTGCTGTTAATTCATAGAAAGCAAGAGAAAGGAAGAGAAAGAGAGAAAGAGAGAGAGAGAGAGAGAGAGAGAGAGAGAGAGAGAGACATATTATTAAATATATAAAAAACTAAGGATTCGGCACAAAATTTCCACGGATTGTTTTATGAATTTATATTTCGTCATTTAATTGTTAAAATTGTTGCATATTTTTAGTCCTATTGAATAACAAGCGATGAATAATGTTTTTGTTTATAAATTGGAAATCTAGAGTGGCACGAAATTATAGAAACACGTGATTAACATATTTTATATTAATATTTTTCATTATAATTGAACATATCACAGTAAATTTTTTGTAATCCAGTATTAAGAAGAATCAGTAAAATGAACTCTTGTAATTTAATAATTGACATTTTTTTAAATGTAATAATAAAATTACAGTTAGATATTGTTATTGTAAATTAATGAATTTTAATTTTAAAAACTTACAAATACTGGAACTGATTTTAAAAAAATCTAATCTTCTTGCTTTATTTAAATTCAAGAACATGTTTTAAAACAAGTAATAATTAAAGAAATAAATGACAACTCATAATTTGTTATAAGTGTGGAGTTTAATGGATAAAAGTGATGTAACACAAATTTTTTAAGTTTTGGGATAATGACAGTTTATAATTGCAGAGAAGATAGCGTGTGTATTATCTGATCTCTTTTCCTCGCATTTTTTGAATATACGCTGAGTCATTTTTCTGTAAAGGACACTTCGTTAATTGCTCGATTTTCACCCAAACATCAATTTGATAAGGTTAATGGCATCGAAACCTGTAGTTATATGAGAAACCTTATAAAAATGTATGTAAAGCGTACATTCTCAGCTAATCGAATTAATAATGGAATTTTTTTTCCGCTAATATTAAGACCAATGTTTAGGTTATAAAAAGAATTATATTTATTATTAAATTAAATTAATTATTGTCTAAGATTTATCGAAACCGATTTGAGCAATATTTACCTTATAGAGTGAAGAACGATTAGACATGTAAATATTTGCGAACAAAATTTCTTGTTCGTAGTTTTTTATTTAAGAATGAACATTAATCTGAAATCGAAAATCCAAAGGGTGGGATCCCTTTCGAAGGTATGAATGATAATGGAATACTCGCTTTGAAATAGAACCGAGTTGATCTAGTAAATATTTATGGAATTTCATTTGCTCTAGCAATGTAATAGCTATGCAAAGGGATTGGATTGGTGTACGTGTAAAAGGCTAAAAATGCCATAAAACACGGTGTTTGGTGAAAAAATAATCCCGACAGAAGGAAAATGGCACACACAGGTTAGAAGCGGGTGATGTTGAGAATCGCCAGGGAAACTGATTAGAAATGGGAAACAGCCTGGCAAATCGGGTAAGGGAGCGTCCAAGGCAGTTACCAAAATAAAATATGGGCGAGACGAAATGACGGTATTGCGAGATTTCATAAGTGGATGGCGAAAAGGAAAAAGATGGTTGTAATATTCCGGAGATGCGGAGGGGGAGGGGAACGAAGCTGCTCTTTATATACATTTGTACACACACTGCACGCTCCGGAAGGGAGGGGTGAGTCTGAGTCAGGGAAGCGGTCGCGCGAACTCAGCCTTCCGTGCATAACACCCGCAGTCCGGGAGGGCGGGGAGGGGGAGGGGTGGAGGTTGGGGGTACGCGTGACTAGATACCGTTTTGCTCAAAGGGGACAAACGCCAATTATATTTTAATATCCTCCCGCGAGGGTGCGAGGGGCCGAGAGACGCACTCGGACAACTTTCGACCGAGGCACATGTAGCGCAAAATTCCTCCACACCCCCTCACCTCTTCACCCACTCCCCCGCCCACCGCCCCAACCCCAACTCCACGAATCTCTCTCCCTCTGTCGCAATGTCGCGAAAATCGACCCTCACTGTTTTTCTGTTTCGTTTTACCTCTTGACTTTCTCTTGTTTATGCCTTTTAACTTTTTTCGCGTTTCTCTTCTATTAATGCCTTCTTCACGCGTCTTTATTTCGCAAAAGGCGCCCCGTTTTGTGATCTCATAAATGGGATGAGGTATGTTTTTATATTATTTAGACCTATTTTCATGCATGATGTGCTACGAGAATAATTAAAAACTACCCCACTTATATTCTTTTTAATTAAAATTATATTCAAGAAATTGTAAAATTACGGTCGAAATTTTAATTTTCCTTATTCTTTCATTTCATTTAGTGCTTCAAACAATTGACCTCATTCACAGGTTACTATTTATAATTTATTTTCTTTATACACTGCAGAAAATCATTTAAGCAATTAAAAAACTGTCAATCATCTGTCAAAAAATTGTTCGAAGTTTATTTCAACAAAAATTGAAAAACAACATTCAATCATATATCCGAGTATTAATTATTACGATGGAAATAGTACAGAAAAAAAAAAAAAAAAAAAAAAAAAAATATATAAAAATTTACTGGAAATAAATTCATGTTAAAATCATACTGAAATAGAGAAAACAATTATTTAAAATTAGAAAGGCGTTAAAAAGAAAATGTTACTTTCAACATTAGAAAAATAATAATATAATAAATATCAAATAATAAGGTGCACCAATTCAGCATCAATTATTTAAATATTTCAATTGAGATAAACAATATATCATAATATTAAAAAAATAAAAAAAAATATAAAAAATAACTACATGTAAATATGAGTAATATTAAATGAAATATACAAAATTATTTATTTAAATATGATAAATATGCGATTAAAACATTTAGAAAAAAATATCTGATATTATTTCAAATCTATATATATAGTTAATCATTCAAAGATTGTAATTATAACAGAAAATTTTAATAAAATTACAAAATTATGTATTTATTGATATATTCCATAATTTATCAATAACATTATTGTATAATACATATCAGTAAGGAAAACTAAAAAAAAATTAATATAATTTTCCAATGTTTTATGTAATATGAAATTAAAATTATATTTTTAAAGTCTCTATACACTTTTTATATTATTATTAAAAGTAATGAATCTACATATATAATATGTAGCGTAGATAAATTTAAGTATAAAAATTAAAGCAGATAATTAATAATCATACAGTAATAATTGAAATGACAGTTTAAAATAATACATGCGTGACTTTTTTATGATATTTTTATTATGAATTTTGTAAATTTGTAAAATTTTCTGTCATATTTTCATTTTACTCATATTTTCATTTTACATTAATTTTAGTACAGATAGTGCTCGTTTATTCATTATGAAATATTAATCAAATGGTTTACAATTCAAATATGAAGTATTTGCAAGCCAATTCAAAATTAAAAAATACCTGTAACTTTTAAGAGAAATATTGCTGAATTTTATTAACATTACATGTAATGGAAATAATACATCATTTTATTACAGTGATGTAATACATTATTGTGGAACAATATGTGTTTAAATTAAATTTCAAAAATGTTAAAAATATTTTAATTATTATTTTCAATATAATAATAAATTTATAGGTTTAAAAAATTCTTATATTTCGTACATTTTTTTTTTTTAATAATTAATGTAATACTAATTAACATAAATAAAAAAATTAATAATTATTAATCAAAATAGTATAAAATTGAAATTATTAATAATAATTGTTTAGAGTTTTAGATATATAAATTTCAATTTTTATCAATCAATTCTGAAACGGAAAAAGAAACAAATGATTACTGTCCAATAAACGATAATGATAATAATTATTAATTTGTATCGATTAAATATAGAATCCGTATAATATTTGACATTTTTTTATTTTTTATAAAAATATGTATAATGGTTTAAATACTCCAATTCTTTTTTACAATGACATAAAATGGGATGGGAAAATAGATTATTGAGAGTAATGGATATGAAAGTATAAACGAGAGGAGAGACTTAACACGATTGCATTAAAAATAATCTTTCAAGTTGAAAATGTAAGTTCCTTTGTGTACATTAAAAAATAAAAAATGATCTCATGGTGTTAAAAAAGAGTTGGTTAGGATATATTGGTATTTCGTAATTAGAACAAACTTTTTAATTATGCTCGAGATATTTTGACGGGAGCACTCGAATCGGGGGAAAACTTTGGCTATAAATTTAAAAGGAAGGAAGGAAGGAAGGAAGGAAGAAAGGGTTGGCAAGATTCCGAGATTCCTGCCGAGGAGCGAGGCCCATCTGGCCCATCCGCGCCCGGCTCCTCTCTTATAAGCAGCATCCGGACCAACTGAAGAGCAGCGACGAGAAAAACAAGAGAAGCAGGAGATGAGAAAGAGTGGCTCCACTCCTCGGAAGCTGTTTGGCGGCATTTGGCCGCGGGTCCAGGGGTAGGGGGAGAGCCACCCCGGGCTCCACGGCGCACGCGCGTCCACCCCCACCACCCCGACCCACGCCTCGGCGTGGCGCCCTCCAATGTGCCTTCCGCGCCGCTGAGCAACTCGCCCATTCAGAATCGATGATGTCAGGCTCGCCCAGCAGCCCCCCACCCTCCTCGGACCCTCCACGCTCATTGGCCCGCAGGGCTCCGACCCGACCCAATGCGTGCGCCGTGTTCGGCCCCTTCTATCCCGCCCCCTCGCCCCGCACCTGGAGGGAGGACGGGGCGCGCGCCAGAGTCGGACGGCGCCGGCAACCCTTAGTCAAGTTGCCGCTGCCGATCAGCCAAAGTGACGACGTGAGTAGCCGTACCCCGAGCCCGTAGCACGTATCCCGACCCGCTATTGCCGACCTCGCGCGCGACCACGACGACAGTTGCGAGGCTCCGCACTCCAATTCCCCGGGATGTCGCTCTGACTCCCTCCCCCGCGTGTGACGTTCCTGGTGTCCATCTTCCGAAGCCCCAGAGTTCGAGGACCCGGACGAAGGCGAGCCTCGAGGTTCGGCCGCGAGCCGCAGACGACGACCCCGGCGGCGAGTCTTGGTAAGTCCACGTGCTCTTGGCGGCGGTGCGCCGGCCCTAACTCCCACCCTCTTTTCATCTTCATTTTCAACTCTCTTTGTCGAAATGCCACCGCAACTCGGGAAACTCAAAACAGACACGTGCGGGAAAAAAAAAATTTTAACTTTCATAAAACACGCTTCTCGGCTTTCTAACTGATTAAGTTATTTCTTTGATCTATTTATTTGCTGGGATTAATATAGAGACAGTGAAAGTGAGGAAATGCGTCGACTATAAAATTTAAATTGAAATTGAAGCAAAAGAAATTCATCTAAGCCCCTAAAAAGAGAAATACAAAAATAACGGGGATAAAGATATGTATCTCTAATAAATACGAAACCAGAGTATCCAAGTTTGTCTTTTCACACCTTTTTTTGAGAGTAACGTGTAAATAGAAATTATGTCGCGTTGGGTCTCGTGCGTTCACTCGACACTTGCAATTCGCTATTACGCGATTAATGCGCGCGAGTCTTGTCAAAAGATAAAGAACCAACGGTATGAAAAGCCGGAGAAGTGTGTTATAGTTGTGTTTCGATTCACCTCCGCTTTTTATTCAACCCGAAGATGACGCACGAGGTATTGACAGTCAACCTCTCGTCCGCTTTCCGCTCTTGTCATCCCCTATTCGCGCCCCCAGCTCCGCTCCTCAACGCTACTTCGGTAATTAGTCCGAACGCGTGCACCAATGCGTTGGTGTGCTTGTGTGGATCATGGATCACTCGATCGAAACTCCACTCGTTACTTTAGACATTTGCGTGCTCGTGCACGTTCCCTCTTCCTCGTCACCGCTCTTACCCGATGAATTGCAGGAGCGAACTGGAGCTTAAGGGCGCACAAGTGCGGACACCCCGTGGTGTCGTCTCGCTCGCGCATGCATGTCCTTTTATGCATCCACCTATTTTTTATTTTCTTTTTCATCCTTTCTTTCATTGTCGCGTATGCTCGGGCTCGCGCACACAACGCTCGAAACAAACTCAACCGGCTTTGCAATAATCCTCGTTGCAATTATACCCCCAATAAAGCAACCCCAACCCCCTTATTCTCCCGCGAAACCAAGCAACTAAATAACCATTTATACTCAACCTAACCTTATTCACTCCGCCGACTACGGTGCTCAATAATCAGAGATTTTAAATGCTTTTAATTTTGCGATCCTTTAACAAAACCTTCAACCTCATTAAACTGAAATTTAATAATTCAAAGCGGCCTCATGCAAAAAAAAAAATATTCCTCTACATGTATACGATTTTATTAGTCTACATCTCATAATTTTCCCTTGTCAAACAATTTTGCAAACTTTTTAACCACTTAGTTTCGCATTCAACGCAAATTTTAAACCTTTAAACTCGTGTACAAACCTTTTAGACAATTTGTACTGTATAATGAAAATTTGATTAATATGTGAATCTTTAAAGTATCTCAACTTTCTACAAACTTTAGAATGTACTTATAATGCAATACACTAATGCTAATTTACTTATTACATTATTAGAACACGATGGAAAATATTTGATTAAATATAATTCTTGTATCTTTTGTTATGCCAAATACTGAATAAAATCACAAATTTACTTTACAAATTGTAGACTTACATAAAGTCTTAATAAAAACTTTACATTATTCTAAATTCTAAAAGTGCATAATTAATAAAAGTAATAGATTTCAAAATGAATTTATACTCTACCCTTAATAAGTTTAAGATCCAATGTGAGTTTCTTAATTAAAGCAAAAATTCTCTGCAATTAAATTAAATAGATCCCTATATTAAAAATTAACTTAAATACTTAAACGCATTAACACACGTACAATGTTTATATATGTAAAACCTGTTATCGACATTTGCTTTATTAAATTTGATTCACCTCATTAAAATTCTTTATTATTTATAAAAAATTTCAAAGACGTGTTATTTTTTTATTTATAATAATAATGTTTTTTGATGCAAATATTATTTAAAAAAATGTAATTTATTAAATACTATATTCTTAGCAGCATTTATATGAATTTATTACCAAAAAACAAAACAATCGTTTTCATATTAGCATATATGTATTAATTAATTATTCAGCACTTTAAAGTAAGTGAATTTTAATATAAATAATGAATTTCATTAAATCTGATGAGCAATATAATCAGCTCTTGTATATAGTTGTTGAAAGAACTAATTAAAATATAATCTCGCAAACACAATAATTATACCTGAAGAAAAGCTTTAATGAAATAAAGATCACGTGATATTCCGTAGAATTAAAAGCAAAATGTAATCTAGGGAAAATAAGAATAGGGATTAAAGTTTGAAAAAGTCTTTATGAGTGTAATTTAATTGGAAATTTATATACATATGCGATTTATAGGTGATAAAATAAAACAAGACATAATAAGATTTTTTCGTTTTCGTGTGCGATAACGAAGGGCAAAACTCGTAAGCCTAATTAAATATAAGATTTAAAGTAAAATGGAGGAAGCAGAATTTTTTTTTTATGAGCGAAAACCCTTCTAATCGCACCAACACCTCTGCCGGCTTTGATGTCTAAAAATCAAAGTTTGCCAAGCGACGCAAACCTCGAGCACCTCCGTCATTATTATTCTCAAACGTAAAGCGCGAGAAACGCGGCGACACCCCAACCCCCAACCCCCAACCCCCAACCCCTCGCGCGTACAAGTGGTCGCTCGGCCTTTCGTTTCCTTCTCGCCCCCCTCCCCCACCCTTCCACACGAGAACCGAGCACGCAAATTCCGCGACGCTGTTTTTTGTGGCGCTTGACGACAAAGGATCAGCTTTTTGCCCGATTCTTTATCGAAGGCCGACAAGTGTGTGTGCCTTGTAAAAATTGAGCCGAGGCTCGATCAATATTCTTCTCTTCTGCAAAATCTTGGGGAGCTTGACGTCCCCAAATGTCCAGGGGAAAAACTCGAGAAATATCACATTTTCCTGATTTTTTATTATTCAGCAATTTAATATTTTATGATTTCACAAAATTTCACCTTACCCAATATCGAGATGAAACTAAGTGATAGGTTATTTGATGCTATTTTATTAAAAAAATTTCTATAGTTAAAAAATTGAATTGTAATTTAACTTATCTGAAAATCTTATCAGTTAAATATTTGTACATCTCTATCTATTAAAAAAAAATAGTAAAATACATTTTTTGCATAATCATAATTCAGTATATAAATGTTTTCTATTCTTTCAAAATTCAATGAATTATACACACTATTGGATCCAAATTCAATTAACTAATTAATGCAAATGATGTGTGTGAAAGAATATTTTAAACATCCGACTCTATTTAAAAAGACAAAATCTTCGCATATTTTACTTAAATCACTAATTTTAAATAATTTTCAATTTGATTCTAAACACGCTTTTGTTGAGACAATAGATGTAAATGAAATAAAGTCGTAAATAAAACCGTGCGCGGATTTATGAAAATCGTCGATTTCCGTTTCATCGCCCCCCCTCTCTTAAACGCATTAATTTAGATCAACACGTACAAATGAAAAGTTGAGTTTTTCAACGACAACCAAATTGTATTTATTTTCAAGAAACGGAACATTCTTAAAGGAAAATAACTTTTCGCGAGTTACTTCAACTCTTTAAAAAAAAAGGGCATCGCGTTCGTTTCCGTTCAATTAGCTTCTCAGTCACTCGATTCATATTATATCTCAAAGAATTTTCCTTTCATCGGCGTGCCGAGAGACGCATGAAAAACGAGAGAAAAAGAGGAGAAAATGAAAAAGCCGGCGGAACGAAGATCAGAGAGCGATTGAGATTGGGTTGCGTAAGGAAGGGCCGAAGGGGAAGAGCAAGAAAAATAGGTTGACGAGGAGTCCGGGCGACGTGCGACGGAGAGGACGCCGGCGGTCATCCAATGCTCCGGGTTAACCGGACCGCAACCCGATTCGAATCGACTTGGCTAAACTTATTATAAACGGTTTTATTAACAAACTCGAGACTTCGGAAAAATAAAACAACTTGGACTTGAGGCATTTGCCATCGACTCATTACAGGATTTACGTCTTTTTTTTACGCTACCTTTCTCCGCTTATTTTAATTACACATTTTTTACACAACACTTGCAATTTATTCCTTACCTTTATTGCACTACCCTAATAAATATTTGGTCGATTTCCGTAACGAAATGTCAATCCATAAAATTGTTACCTCTTAATTAAAATATTAAAACGCACCTTGAGCAATTTATCATTCACTTTTTGTTTCTTTACAATTAAAATAATTATACTAAAAATATTAATTTATGGGACACAATATGTGCATGATTTATATAGGAATAAAATTTCAATTAGATAACACAAGTTAAAATATTGCATATCTAAAGATTAACTAATTAAAATTAATAATTTTGAATTTATAGAAGCAACAATTTAAGAATTTAAGTAAGAATTTTAGTCCTTAATGAGGAATAATAATCTTTCATTATTACAAAATTTATTATATTTAAACATTTAATTGTTAATGTTAAAGGACTGTGTTTCTAATATGAAATTTTAATTATCATGAATTTATTTTAGCATTGTTAATTAAAAACCTCAAATTTAAAAATTATTATTAATTTATCCTCGATATTAATTTAATTTTCTCTGAAGGATTAATAAAAATATTTTCAAAATTGTATACATGCAGCACTTGTTATAATTGTTACGGAAAGTTTAATGAATTTATATTTGAGGTGGATACATAAATATTCAGCAGAAAGATAATGTTTGAATTAACAAAAATGGTATGGAATAAAATTTGAATAAAAAGTGTAATCTTATCATATCTATTGACAAAAGGTTGTTTAGAGCAAAGTGAAGAAAGCGAGTCAAGAAGAGAGAGGGAGAGAGGGAGAGAGAGAAAGAGTGATCGAGATGAGAGGTAGAATATGAATTAAATCGACAGTTTGGCGTCTTGTAAATACACGAGTCGCCGAGGAGATCCTGTTTGAGCTCAGCCGGGCATAATCCGAGCTAATCCCTCTTGCGCAATATGCGCTCTCTCTCTCTTTCTCTCCTTTTATCTTTATCTCCGTCTACCTCCTTCGCCGCTCAATCCCAGTCGCCGACAAACTTACTTTCATCTCCCACCCTCTCCTCATCTCAAACAACCCGGATGCTCTTTTTTTATTAACTATTTGATCGCCAATCCGATATTGTATATGAATTTCCTATTAGTATTTACACAATTTTAATGGTCTTTCTCTGGATTAGCGAATTTTTCAGGCGTTACACGGGTGTCACCTTTTCTCCATCAACAGCTCACATTTTCGATGGCATCGACCAACATTTCAAGTCCACAGCCTAATCAAAATTATATTTTCCACAGTTGAATTTATTCATATTGAAATCGCCATAAACATTTTGAATTTATCACACTTTTAATACTTTCACGTCAGACTAAAAATCAATTTTATCGATCCAGCAATTTCAAAATAGCAATTTAAAATTTATTACCACTCAGTCCGATATGAAATTAGTTTTAGTCCAATGTATACAACGAATAAAATACAAACGGCCGTCCAAAATTACAAATATCCTCATAAATTTGAAATAAACGAGTGAAATATTTAAAAAGTTGCACCCGAGATATATTGTTTGTTGTACACACGGGAATAAAGGATTGGCGACTGGAACCGGGAGGGGGAGGGGATGATGCATGTCTATGTGCGTACATCATTTTGCGCCAGGGCAATGTTAATCCATGCGCATTGTTAGTTGTTAGTTTGGCGTCCTTCTCCCTGCCAGACACTAATTATATCGCACTTAATGCGCTTCGGCCCATTCCTCTCTTTCTCTTACTTTCCTTTTTTCCTTTTTTTTTCCTTTCACTCTCTTCCACTCGTCTTTATGTGCCGCATCCTCCCGCCCTTCATTGAGTACGATTGCTTCGGTGTCGGGCACGTTTTTCGCTTTTTTTCAAGGGCGCTATCTATGTAAAAAAAGTCTATCGGTATGTGTGCGCTCATATTTGTACGCACCCGCGGGTAATTACAACCGTCGATGATGATCTTCGTGGTGCGCCTCAAGTGCCCTCCCAATTCATCTCAAGTTTGCTTCCCGCCTATTTTTTTTTTTTTTTTTTAGTTTCTTTTCTCTTTTTAACTTTTATACTGTTTCAAACGCTTTTTATATGTAATTTGCACTGAATATCCTTTCTACTGGTTAATTAATTTAAATTAAGATAATATATACACACGTAATCCTACTTTAAAGATTTCAATGATTTTTTCAATGAGAAATAATCGCGTATATTACTTAAAGATTTAATCACAATTCAAATTAATATAATATTTATATATTATTTGTATCACCTCGTTAAATATATGCAAAAGTATACATATCAAAAATGCGTATTTTTAACCCATAATGTAGTGCTCGTTATATACCTAATAATTTTGTAAATTTAACTTCACACAAAACTGTACAATTCTAAGAGGTAAAAACTTTTAAAAATAAAAATTAATTCACATTAAAATTAAACAGCGCTACATATAATTAAAATAAACATTACATTAAATGAAACTTTGTGAATCCTTAATTTTGTCAATATTTTATATCTTCAGAACCTTTTTTTATCATTTAAAAATAAGAGCAATGTTGAAATACCTAATTTTCACATGTTTAACAAGATCTAAATGATGGAGTAATAAAAGTAATTATTGAACTTTTAATAAATTTGAATAGAACATTCAATAAACTTTATTAAATTATTCGATATTTACACTATCAAGTAGTAGTAAATATTGTTTTAAATTTTTCCACACTCAAGAACTAATTCATCATCCTTGTATTCAACTATCAATAAATTTGTACAAATGATAAAACTGTATGTCAAATTTCTAAAGGAACACTCTTGAATTTATCTTGACTCCAGCAATTTACTACAATATTTACTCTTCTTATTGAGATACGATAAAAATAAATATTAAATGACAATTTAGTAGACAGTCGTGTTAGAATAAGAAAAAATATTACAAAATATAAAATCAATTGAAATGATCGATAAGAGGGGATTTATATTCTCGTATTGCATATATAGTCGGCAGGAGAGGAAAAATATAAGCATGATATTTTTATAGAATTAAGACTTAAGACATTGTCTCAATTTTTACAAGAACAAGAAAAAATCAACATCTGCTCGAGATATCATTATCATTGACACAGGTGCACGCGCCTATAATTTTGATAAATTTATTGCTGCGATTTTTCGAAATAGACCATCATTACTGTTGCCGAATTTACGAATAACGCATTCATAAAAAGTCTTTTGGAAGCTAAAATTTGACGGACCTAAAGTTTCAAAAAGTCAAAAGTGTAATATATAATTGAGGTATAATAAAACAATAGGCTTCATTTATAAATTATTAATTATCTAGAAAATAATAGAAAAATTAATGCGTATTTGTGTAGTGTCGATAGTGTATGTTAATTTCTTAAGTTTTATATCAGTGCGAAATCAAGTCATCGGATTGGCATTATTAGGTATAAAATTAGATAGCAATCTACACTCCAATATTCGAATATAATATACGAGAATAAAATTTATTTAATAAAGCTTTTGTACAGTTATTACAAAATGGAAGATTAGGTAGCGTGATTATAAAATAAAAACAATAAAATGATGGTTTAACACAGTGCGTTAGTATGTTATAACTTTAGTAAAACGCTAGACTTTCAATAAAGATCATCTTTTAAAACTATTTTTCGGCAAAAATTTCAATATCAAATAAACATGTGAGTAATAAACGAGTGCTATAAATCTTTGTTTAAGAAGAATGAATTTTTTGAGTGACGTTCATTTGAACGAATGGCTATAAAATAAATTTTAAATAATTTCAATCGCGATTCACAACATAACACAAATTCTTGTTATTAAATATGACGCAATTTATCAAAAACTTCATTTATTACATTCATTTACAAAATAAAATACCACTGTTAATAATCACACGTTTAGTATGTTTTGTGTAAATAATAATTTGCATTAGTTTAATGTGAGACTACGAAACAAAAGCATAAAATTCCTCAAAGCCAACTTGCGGTAAAGGTGATTTGTTTATTTTGATTGAAACAGCACCAAAGAGCAGCAAAGATCGGCCGCGAGATCGGTTTTGATTTTTAAGCAAAAGTGCAAAATACGTATTGAGGAGGTGAAGAGCGATTATGCGAATCGATCTCAATTAATTAATTAATTAGGCGAATTTTTTATTTTTTTCAGTGAGCACAAGTGTACAAAGGCCCCAAGATTCTGCCGTCGCAGCAGCTCGGCGCTGCGGTCGCCCCATGGCCGGGCGCCACTGGCCTCCTGGCCTCCGTCACCGCTGATGACATGGCACACAAGGGTGAGTCATATAAACCCACACTACAATAAAAAACAAAAAACACAACAACACAACAACAAAATCAAAAACATCCCTCTTGTTCCGGATTCCGGAACCTCCATCCGCCTCCTTCTCCTCTACAGCATCCTTGAATCTAATTGAAATCTTGCAATACCTTTGATTAACAGCTTCACTTCTAAAGCAAAAACTTCTTTTCAACTCGTATTTCATGTAAATTCAATCTTCTTTCACACAGAATTTTCAATAAACGGTCACAAATTTTGGTACGATTAGAGAACACATTTATTTTAATTATTTTGACTTGATTCTTATTTTTCCAGTATTCAAAGCATAAAGACATAAAAAACATAAACTTGCACTCTATTTTCTATCATGATTGAAAGAAAAATGACATATTACAAGATTTTAAACTTAAAAAAATACCTAGGATTAAATAATATTAAATTAATAATAATAGTGCAAAAGAAAATGAATCTTTTATGTTACAAACGACTGTGAATGTATTAGTCAATAAAAAAATAATATAAACGTCATTGTTTCTCGATTATTTGCGAGGAAGCTAGAAAGTCAAGATCCAAAATCTTGACTGTATTGGTACTTATTGGTGTCGTTTGATGGCAATCGTTAATTCGAATTTTCAAACGTCTCCAATTGCTGACAAAAAAGTTTTCAGTATCATCAATTTATATTTTTACGAATATAACGTAATCTAATTCATTTATCATGTATAAGAACTCGAATCTAGTTTTTTTATTTTAATTTTCTCATGTACCTGAATGGTAATTCATCTCGCTATTTTTTTTCTTCTTTACTTCTACTTTCTCGCATTTTCTTTGAACTTTTAAAAACAAAAATGTAGTAATGAATGAGAAATGCATTTAAGTACTGTTGTAATTAATTTTCCTTAAAAGAAAAAATTTTGTTTCAAGTGAAATAACAGTCTTATTAGAGAAGAGAAATATAAACATTTTTTTCGCAAGGAAATTTATTATTACAATAGTATAGTAAAAATAAATACCTTAAGAGTAGATAAAATATTGTTAAAACATTATTTAGTGAAGAATTCCCTAAAAAAGTATTTCATTCGCGAATACCACACGCAATTATTCAATGGAAGAATGGTTCTTTGGATAAAAATTTATATTCCTGTGTAGTGGAAATGCCTTTGACAGTGATACGATGAACTAAAACAATCAGAGGGTCAATAAACGATAGAAACGTCAACTTCATTTTCCCTGTAAGTTTCCGAGTCTCATGTGCGGGGGTGGAGATAGTGATGGCGGGGAGAAATGACTAGAGAACAGATTGCGGTGCGTCGAATACGCGCGGCTAAGACGTTTAACCCCATTAGTCTTGAATGGATCTATTCTCATCCTTCTTTCTCCTTGTCTTTGGATCGGCACTTAGACTCAGCCTCCCGGCGAGACACAACTCGCAAAAGCAGAGAACCAGAGAGAGAGAGAGAGAGAGAGAGACGAAAAGTCGTCTCGAGGTTTTCTAAAGCCATCGCCACCCCCGTTCGCGTGAAACTAGTTGCTGTCGCTGCTCACTTCACGTATTGATTTCCATTTTCTTCTCCGCTTCTTCTTCTTCTTCTTCTTCTTCTTCTTGTTCTTCTACTTCTTTCTTTTTATTTTACCATGCTTTTTCTTACGAGAAAACTCGTGGAAACTCACCTTTCCCCTCTTTCTTCCTTTTTTTTTAGGGGATGAAACTCCGACTCTCGTCGTTTGTCGCAGCGAGGGTATGGAAGCTCTGAGACCCTTGACTTTGAGAGATCGTAATTAGGATAAAGCCGAGCTCTGCTCTACTTGAGGGTATGGGTGAATCTGTATGTGCAACTCTGTATGGGCCTACATGCGTATGTGCGTAGGGATGAAAAAGAGGAGAGGGCATGTCGAAGTCGGGGTGAAATATATTAATAAGAGAGAGCCCTCCAAAGATGTTGCTGAGGTACAGACTAACTACTATCAAAATTAGAGTGCTACATTTCTGCAAAATCCACTGAATTTAGAGTATAATTTATTTGGAGAGTTTAATGTAAACATATACTGCATAAAGTAGTCGTTAAAATTGTTTTAATAATAAATATAGTGTTATATTGTAAGGCTCGCCAATCTAAAGAATAATGTAAAATAGTTAAATAGTATAAAATCTTCTGATCCTAATTTTTAAAATCAAATTTACTTTAAAAAAAATTAATTTTATTTGCACATTGAGCTCTATTTAAAAGAGCTTTTTCAAACTAAAATTTCTGTATTAATTTTCTAATAATTTATTTTTCATTATGTACAATAAATCATTTAAATCATCATACAAAACAAATATTGAATAATTTATAAAACACAAGTTATGTAAACTCTATAAAAATTGCACTTTGGTAAATTTCCTTTATTTGTACAAAAAATTAATATTTATTCTAATATAATATTTCATAAAAATTATGTTTGGATAAGAGACAGTTTAAATCAAATAGTAATTCAAATAATAATTCAAATAATAATTTTGTTAAAAAGAAAGAGTTCGAAGTAAATACAGATATTTAGTTAAAATTTGGTTAACAAGATCAATTTAATATGAAAGTTCGATTTTCCCAATTATAGCTTTCGTGGCAGAGTAAAAAATTCGTAGGAAAGAATGGTGTTTACGCCTGGGACCAGAAGTGAAAATTCGAGAGACGCGTGACTGCAAGTTCGCGGGTTGTTTGACCGATTACGGGGGCAGGGC
Organism: Eupristina koningsbergeri; assembly: GCA_018907245.1. NCBI lineage: Eukaryota > Metazoa > Arthropoda > Insecta > Hymenoptera > Agaonidae > Eupristina > Eupristina koningsbergeri. Next base: position 1,517,593 of record JACCHV010000050.1, read on the forward strand.
GCATAAGTTTAGTTGCCCAAGTTGACTCGGGGTTGATTCCCGCCCCTTCCTTTTTTCGTCCTTCCTTCCTGGCCAGGAGTGGAGTCCTTGTGCGTCCTCTTCTCTTCACGTCGATGATCGATCGCCCGACAAATTGCGTTTCCGAGGGCACACGACCTTCGACCCGTTTCGACTCGACGACCGTCGTTTCGCGCCCTCTCAACACGTCACGTGACCCTCCTCGCCCTTCCCGCATTTCCAAAGAATTGCAGCGTTGGTGAATCCAATAATTGACATCTCAATACTCCTTATTCAACTGTTCCTTAGATTGTAACTGCGATACAGACTCCCTAGTTTCATTTTTTTTTCTCTTCAATTTAGCATTCTAACAAGGCTTGACAAAATTTCATATATGAATATAAATAGAAGAATTAAAAATATAAATTTATTTTAATACTTTTGAATTTTTTTTAAATCACTTTTTTCTGTTTCATTTTCATATAAATGTCATTTTATCATTATCAAAATCGATATTTTTATCTGCAATGGAATGTTGAATTCAAAAATACAAACATACTAAAAAATAAAATCTTGATTTTATAAAGCATGTTATGAAATATCATATATGTAGTAGGTGAAGATTACTTTATATGTAAAACAACTCATTTCTGTAATTTATTTTTATAAAAAAAACTAAAAAACCTTTTTTACCATTGATTCCCCAATTTTATGATCAAAATCTTTCTGTCTTTATAAAAATATCAAAAAGAAAAAATTATATTATTGTAATCCTTATTTGACTAATATCTTATATGAGTATTATTACATAAAATCAATAAATAAATGATATTTAATAAATAATATGAAATATGTCACAAAATCACTTTTTTATAAAAAGTATACTGAAAATAGATTTACTGCAATAGCTCTTATATTTTCAGCTATATTTTTTCGAATGTTTGTGTTATATACTCTTCTTCTTTTACATTCTACTGTTCCACCCTTCATTTTTTCGATCGTTTCTTTTACGTATTTCTATTTGTATTTCTCACTATATTTTTTTTTGCTATAAATCTGCTGTCAATTGAAAGAAATAAAACTAGACGAATTGCAGGAGTAGGCAAATTCCGACGCGACTAGAGAGATCATTGATCGTTTCTGAATTCCAAGTGGACTATGAATCATATCTCTCTCTCTCTCTCTCTCTCTCTCTATCTGTGTCTCTATCTGTTTTAAGTATTTCTTCCCGGTAGCTTGCTTACCACTCGATTGAAGAGTTGTACGACGCCGGATCCATCAGTTCCGACATTAATGCAATATCTAGCGTTTGAGTGAATCTTGAGCATAAGTACTAGGCCTCGCAGACTATTATTTGCTTTAATTTTCATTATCTTTTATCTATGTAAATTAATGCTCCGTTTTAATCATTCGCTTTTACAAATTGTTAAAATAATTTGATGACATCGATATTTATTGTTTTATTATATACGTATCACAGTCATCTTTTATTATCGCGATTAAACTGTTTAATTTAAATTATGTATGTAATATTTCGTATTCAATCATGCGTTTCTAATATTTTCCAAAAAAAAAAAAAATATCTCAAAGGAAGTACATTTTATATTTTCAGTAATATAAATTTGTAAAAAAAATGTATTCAAATGGTAAAGGCTTTGTAGAAAATTTTTGTCGAACCAACCCAATTGAAATTATTTGAAATATTTTAATTAAAGTGCAAATTTCTAAAATTTAAACATACAATATATTAAATTTGCGGATTATACATTTAAAATAGATTCAATTTGAGTAAGATACCAAATGTAACCAGAAATCTAATGAAAGTTTCATAATTTCGATGCGAAAAAATTCAAAGGTTTCGCGAAAAAATTTCAAGAGACGCTAAGGTCGAAATAAAATATGTACACGATTATTAAAACATTCAAGTATACATTAATGTTGAAAAGTTCTGGTTTTCGGGTAGGTCTTGAATTTTTGAAAATTCTGTTTCGCGAAATTATCAAAGGTAGTGCTCGCCAATAACAGGGAATGTGTGTCACTTTGAAGCACTGATGCATCCTCGGTATGCTCACAAAAGTGCCGACAGCACTGGTGAAACGCACGGGCGTATAAAAAGTGGCTCTGCGGCTCCTTAAGCTTGTAAAACTTCAAAAGAGGGATGGGGGATGGGGGAGGGGGAGGGGGAGGATCTGTCAACCCCTTAATGCTTTCGTCGCTCGCGCGTCTTGACGTTCGCGCCAGTGCTCGTCTTTTCTTCGCTTTCCACCGGTTCTTCCCTCTGCGGCTCCTCGGCGCTTTTTTTCATTCTTACTTTTGATTTGTCTGCGCCGCTCCTCTCCTCTCCTCTTTTTTACAAACAAACAACCGCGCGGCGATACTTTTGTGCATCCGCCAGACTCTATACTTTCTTCTGCTACTTAAAAGACAAGCTGTTCACTTTTTTCTTGCGAGTGGCAGCTGCCGTTTCGCGGGATTCGCCATGCAATCATTGAATTACGTGCTGCGGTTCTCCGGCCGACGAACCAACACCGAATTACGGAATGTTCTTTCATCTGACTTGGGGTTCGCGTTCTCTCGACCTTTGATGTAAATACATTTCGAGGGTATTTGTTTTTGCCCTTTACCGCAAATTATTATTCCTCTCTGCATAAACGAGTGTCGGAACTGGGCCGGTAGGCTTAATTCGCCAGTTACCCGTTTATGTGTCATTGGTGAAATTTGAACATCAAATGTTTATCCGTTATTAAAAATTGGAAGCATGCTTTCCATTGAAATGCACGCCATCCTTTTACGCACAATATCCCGACATTTAAATTCATAAATACGTTTAACTCTTTTATATAATTCCGTTATTGTTAATTTTAATTTTAATTTTAATTTTAATGCCATTCCACTTTACTCTTAATTTATAAAACATAATGTGTCTTTGTACATAACCACATAACTCTCAAATCATATTTATTGTTCTAAATAATTATAATTTATGTATAAATACTTGGTGGACCAGTTTTTAAGAGACCAATAATAAAATTTTTTCGCTACATAAAAACGTGCAAACTCTTAATGTAGCGCTTTTATCTAAAAATCTGATAAATTTTTTTTATATTAATACATATCCTTTTCTTTTATTAAAAAATCCATTATTTATTACTTTTAATTAAAAATTTTATATTAAAAAGCATTTAAGAAATTTAACGATTATTAGAAAAAAAATTTTGTGAAAACTGATAAACTGTTCCCAATTACAAGATAACACATCTCAATTTTTATGTGTACAAATTAGCCATTTCTAATCATTAATATATTTTATAAGCACATTATAGACTTGAAATAAAGACGTTTAATTTCTTTAATTTTGATTCACTAAATATATTTACAAGTAAATAAAAAAAAAGAAAATGGAACAAACGCTTTATTCAATGAATTGATGTTTTCCTTAATTTTTCTGCTACGTTACAAAGTGTATCAGTAGTAAATCCTGTGATAACACTTGTCAAGTAAAGGCTCTATCTGCTACTTAAATTGTCAGTATAAAGTAGCTTTTTCGGGAAAAATACAAGATTCAAAAAATTTAAAGTCTTCGACGCTAACAAGTTCGTTATTGACAGCTCCTAAAATCTCTTAAAAATACAGTTTAGCGATAAAACTTTCGTTATACATCTCATCACGAGCCTCTTCGCATAAAGTAATCGAAATTGGTCTTTGGCGCTCCGAGGCATGTACGAAGCGAAACAGAGACGGAGAAATTCAAGAAAAGATAGGCAGGAGAGAGAGAGAGAGAAGGAGAGAGAGAGGGAGGGAGGGAGGAAGGGAGATAGGGAGACAGCCTGTACATCTTGCATCGAGTGCATTCGACTGTAAAATTCTCTCTTCAAACAGCAGGCAAGACGAAGATGGGGAGACCCTTGCGCAGGCTGGCACATTTTGGCGTGCGGGCGAGGGAAGAGGTAAACTCCGGAGGGCGGGAGGGGGAGGGGGAGGGTGAGGGAAGAAGAGGAGGAATTCAGCAAAAGCGGATATCTCCGCTCGTCGTCCTCGTCATATACCCGGTACACGTACGAAGCACTGCAAAGCATCTCGATGGATAACTGTAAACTCCTCCGTTTTAGGTGTCTTATCTTTTCCTTCGACGTATCAACCGCTTTCTTCTCCACCCTATTCACGTTCATCCTGTGCAAGTGAAAATCCTTGTATTTTTCCACGGTCGGTCTTAGATTATTTAAATTTTTTGTTGTCAGTGAACTTGTAAGAGCAACCGAAAGCAAAAATGTACAGGAATAGTCAACACAAAAGTCAATTTCAAGAATATTTTATACAGAAAATGCATTTGAAATAAAATGTCACGCATTATTTAATGATATTCCCCTCCCTCCTCCTCCTCCCCCCCCCGAAATAAAAGTGAGAGGCGAAATTTCTGCAATTTGATGTAGCCTACGAGCTCGTTGAAATAAATGAAAGCTCGGAAAAACAACTCGGACAAAGTAGAAAATTTAAATAACATTGACAAAGAATATTATGATTGGATGAACCATCGCCCTGATGGATAGACGACGTTGAAAAGGAAAAAAACAAACTTTTTGTTCGCTCCGCCAAATTTTATTTGGCCCTTCGCATACACATGACTCAATAGTTTTTCCATCGCCTCTTTTCCTGCCTTTTCCATTTCTCTTCCGCTTTGAACATCTCTGTATGTGCATCTCGTCGAGATAAGACCGAATCGGAATCAGCCTCCCCACATGCATTTATATGTGTATGTTGATTCGCGTGTCGCATTCGATTCCCTGATAAAAGGTAGAGGTGATGGCGCGCGACTGCCACAAGAGTAAAAGACGCGCACGATGGAAAATAGAAAAGAAGGCGGTTTGAATTTCAAAGCAGGAAGAATTTGAGATCGGCGGGCCTTTATATGCGAGGGTTCTCCCTCTCTATTTTTATTTTGTCGGGAGTCGCGTCTTCCATACGTACTTACATATAAACATGAAGAATAAAACAACCTCCCACAGAGAAACTGGATGATGCGATGCCTAGACTCGTATCACTTGTATTTGGCTCGATCATAAATATTTGCATACCTCTGTATTTATTAGTTAAGGAAATTATGTTTTTAAAGTATACATTTATATCAAAAAGCGCACTCAAAGATTAGTCCAAATTTTCGGCTAAGCGATCTCATCTTCAATACATGGAAATGTATTTGAATAAAAATGAAAAATACCATCTGCTCTCCGGCAACTTATAAAAACAAATGCTTCCAGTAATATATTTCGATTCGCTCGGTAATAAAATTCATTATTAAAATTGGCCTTACTTGGTGTATGTACTTAAATTTCTTTTTCAATTCATAGCTAATATTTATTGGAAACGAGTAGACATTTATTTTCACAAATAAAAAATAAGAGGGAAAATGTGCATTCAGTGCAAATATTTAGGGTGCAAATAAAACAACGTATGGAATATGACAATTAGCTTATTATCGTTGAAATATGAGCGAACCCCACAATGCGTTTAATCACAGTTAACATATCAGAAAATGTTCAATCATCCACGTAATTTCATGTCAGATAATTTCGATAGTCATCGTTTAATATTCCAAAAGCAAGAGTTCGATCGAGCAAATTTTTATATTTTTTCGAATAAATTTCTACAAGTGCAATGACAGTTAGAGCAACATTCGGTATCTCAGAATCTTTGCATCAATGTAATAAAATTAAAGTCGCTTGGTTTGGCTAATGAAAATAAAAATATTGCAATGCCATATAGGGACGGAATTTTTTATTATAGCGCTAATGGGGCTGTTCGTGTTTTCGCGACAAAAAAAAAGTTAGGAGGGGTGAAAAGAAAGGAGATGCATCAGCCAAATTTCTTTGGATCACTGCCACAGTGAAACAGCATTCATCCTCCTATTTCCCAAGACTAAAGCATACTCGCGTTAATTTTTCCGCAAAAATTTCCAAAATGCTTTTAATATGACAATTGATTTATGCATTCAATGCTCTGAAATACGTAGTTTCTTTTGTGCTTTAACGAATAATATTTTTGCAATTAGAAAATTTAACTGTTCTAAATGTCGCTCTTAATTTTCTTGATTGTTCGTTTAAAATTTCTTGGTGATAGTCTTTTTCTTTTCTTAAATTATTTGAATTTATCTTTCAAAAGAAATGAAACATATACTGTTGAATATTTTTTGGTTACTGATATAATTATGTACATAAAATTAAAATTTATTTAAAGACGTGATGTAATACATAAATCGGTAAATCATTGAATGTGTTTAATTAAGTTTGATAACACTTAATTAATATTCTCCTTTTTATGAATTAGGAATCAAAGTATGTACACAGGCTCTTAAATTTTTTTTTATATATTTTTTTATATACATTAAAAGTTGTATTTAGGGAAACACACAAGTTGTTTCCCTAAATATTTAACAACTACCAAATACATTTTAATAAAAATGAAGGCAAAGGAACTGCATGTTTATTTTGCGATCAAGGGAATAAGAATAACCGAATCCTATTCGTCGGTTCCGTTCGCGAGAGCTGATACTGATAGAAAACGTATAGGATGATACTGTTTTCCCGCGGGGGCGGCCCATTGGTAAACAGACATTTTCTTGATACGAACCCACCTTCTTTCAACTTTCGCCCCCTCAATACTACCCCGTATTCTTTGGGGGTGAAAGACCAAGGGGAGTGTGACATGAGCATCGGGATGCGCAGAACGTGCACTGAAAAAACGGAAGTTGCAAACGGGAGCTTTTCTCTTTGTGATATTTGTTTGGTTGAAACATTTAAAACATCCCATTTTAGTATTTTTTTTAGTATGTTTTCGATCCCCTCGTTTCCTTTGCTGATATTCTAAGGCTATTTCAATATGTACATTAGGTTTTTTTTATAATCTCGGTTATTTACATAACAAGGAAATTTATCAAAATTGTATTGCAAGTATTTTTATTTCTATTTAATGAAATTGCCAAATGCTATACTCATCATATGATTTATGTGAAATAGATTGAGAAAAATATGTACTTGTTATTATATTTAAAAAATGTATTCAAATTTATTAAAAATAGTTAGGAATTATTAATTTGAACCAGAGATTCTTTGCAAACAAACACATTTTTAAATTGAAAAATAATAACTTTATTTCATGAATAATAAATATAGCATAAAATATATCTTTATATCAATTTAAACTTTGCAACTAAATTCAGTACGAACAAACTAATATTTCTCAAATTGTAAAATTGCAATTGTATGAGATAATCATTTGGTTTAATCGTAAATGAGGAAATGTTATTTCAACTGTCTTTTCGATGTAGCGATTGAATGGATATAACCGTAAAATGCACGTGAGCATTATTTCAGTACACACACACAAGCATTTATTGCTACACGTGTTTTTTGCGTCCACATAATAGCAACACATACTTAACCTAGGATTATGGATATGGTATACGAGAAATGTTTGCCAGAAAGAGAGAGAAAGAGAGAGAGAGAGAGAGAGAGAGAGAGAGAGCGAGAAAGAGAGAAAGAAAAAGAGAGAGATAACTAGATAGATAGATAGACACAGAGAGAGAAAGAGAGAGGGAGGGATGGAGGGAGAGAGAGAGAGACAGTGAGAAGAGGATACAATGCAGAGCCGATGTAATCTCCGGAAACGTTTAGGGGGAAATTAGGTCGGCAGTTGAGCGCGACAAACTGAAGTGGACAGACAGACGAACGGGACACCAAACCTTACACACACATTGATCCACGAACATGATGGTACGCGTATTAGTACGACTGTCGCCACTACTTCGCGATTTGTCAAAATATTTGTTTAGCTACTGCGATAAAAAGAGAGATATCTCTGGTTTTTTGGACGGTAGCACCCTAATTTCTATTATTTACCTTTCTTTCTCAATTTTTTTCTTAATTCTCTCCTTAATTCCATCCCCGGTATTTTTAGACACGAGGACATGTTTTTTTAGTTCTTTTCCCTGTTGTTAACAACTCTATGCACAATTCTAAAAGTGCCAATTATTATCAAATCATCCATCAGTATTCAATCCTTGAAACCTGTTAAAATATTTCATTTACTAAATTTTGAAATCACAATACTCATCCATCATGTTTTCACCATAAATCCAGTATTAACTTCATATTATACTTATATCTAAGATTATGTTACTACATGACAAAAGCAAACATTTATTTCAGCTCATTAATGATTATTGATCCAATAATAATTTCATTTTTAAAAAAATTCATTTTGAAAATAATAAGAAAATCGAATTTTGTTAAATTATTGTAGAAACTTGATTAATGCATTTCTTTCTCGACTCATAAATCAGTGCTCTTTGGTAAAGAGCTGTCGAATAAAAATTGATTTATATTTATATTTATATAAGCTCTCCGCTTTTTGTATCCTTAATTTTTAGCTATTTTAATTCTATTAATTAATTTATATTCTTATTTTGTTGGTTTCTCTTAGCTTATAATATTTTTAATAAATTGATTTTTAAAAAATATTTAAAAATTATAAAATTTATTTTTATATTATTTTAAATTTTTAACTGTAAATTTAAAATTAAAAATTTTCTAAATTACTTGTTTTTAAGATTGTACGTAATAACCTCGACCGAATGTATTTAGCTAAATGAGAAACATGATTTATTCAACCCTTGTGTGTAAAAAAACCATTGAACATAAAGGGTCAAAGTCCCCCTCTTCAGTTTTAACAGCTTCCATTCATAATCAATGATCATTACGCGCGATCGACGAAAAAAGTCTGCCCCCTGATTTCAAATGGTCTACCATAAAAAAACACATAAATGAAGTTTATATCATTAACGCCTTGTGAAAATAATCATATCGATTCACCACGTTTCAATTTTAATTTACAAGGCATAGTAATTTTAAATAAAAAAATTTACTCGCTGATAAGGTTCATTTATTATTCGTACTATTTTGTATCATTGTAATATTTTCGACCTATTTTTCCGAAAAGCAACTTTTTTTTTCCTTGCTTTGAAGTTTTAAAACTGTTTGCTGTAGGTGCATTTTGAATTTACCTACGGATACCCTTTCATCTTTTACCTCGAGAGTTTTTTCTAGTGAGCTGTGACTTTTATTTATCTTGATCAACTCGAATTTGAATATCTTTTGAAATGAACTTTTCTGCTTTTTGTATTTTACGTCTAAAATTAATAATTGTGGATATAAAATACATTTAAAATAAGATGGTTAAAAATCGATAAGACCTAGCATTAAAATATTAAATCACAACCAACTAAATGAAAAGGTGAAACTAAATAAAAATCCCTTTAAAGCGTATTTATTAAATTGCAAGTTTATTTGAAAAATTAGTCGTTAAACGAGTAGGTTCCAATTCGAATCTCGGCGGTACGCAGATAATGGAGATGCTAAATATCTTGGGAGATTCCAATAGATAATGGCCAAGACAACAAACACTTCGGTCACTTCAAAGCAAAGCAGCCAGTGCGGATGAAAATTTAGACTGGGCGCTTGCCCGGATAAGCGGCACCCCGTCTAAGGGCTCTAGGGTTCCAGGAAGTGGCGAGTACGAAACGCGTGAATGGGGATTTTCGAGGGCTTAGAGAACCAACGGCGAAGCTCCAAGGCAGCGGCGGCAAACAAATTGAATTACCGGGTCACTGGCCGCGGTGCAAGGTCTTCCGAAGTCACCTCACCTCATTACTCGTTCCGCTCGCCGTCTACGATTTCTTTGTCCAGGGGACTCGCTCTCCTCTCGGATCAGTACCCACCCAAAGAGGATCAACGACTCTGCTCCTAAAATAAAAATCCAGCTCATCCCTTGCGATCAAACACTAGCCAACTCTCGATTCTCCGGAAGGAAGGAAGGAAGGAAGCACTGGGACTTCAATAAAGCACTCGCGTCAATTGCTCGTGTCATTTGATTCGGGGTAAACACGCGGCGAATTACAACAAGATGCGTATCAAAACACTCATCCAACGAAATTTCACAGAGTCTTTGTGACATTGCGAAATTCATACTTGGAGAGCATTTGAAGGGGATTGGATCAGATTCGAATTCGAAGGTGATGGAAATGGAAATACCAAATTAAGCAAATTGAGCATGAGCTGCGGTAAAAGTGACCGTAATTTCATAGCTGAAGATCAATAGCGAGTAAAGTATTTTTAAGTTGCCGAATTCTTAAGGTATTTGTAGGAGAATTGATGAGAAGGTATCTCGAGTCTGAGACAACACAGGTATCGCGTATCGGGAATAAGCGACGCCGGACTTTATGGCGCATTCATGCGAAACTTACCTTTTTCTTCCGTTTCCTTCATTTAAAAAGATCTCGTTTTGTAATGCTGTGGTCCAGCGCGAAAATAAGCTTCCTTACAGGGTCACGCGCCTTGCACATTATTCCCAGGCCGATCGCTCCAATACCGAGTCGAATTGCGAATAATAATCTAAGGCCCAAAACCTACATGGGAATGGGGCCCGGGATTTGTGCTCGTGGGTCACACCGCACACGTACTATTGTACCTAGACCTACTATCGGTGCATTGTATCCCTATTAATTCAAAATACTCATGCGCGTATTTATCCGGTAGGCGCTCGCCCTCTTCCCTCCTCTTCCTGTCGCCCTTCCCTCGACTTCCTGAGTTCTCATAATGTGAAACATGTGGCTTTCACGCTGCCTCTGGAAATATACTTTGGCACCGGTGAAATCTACTCGAATAGAGAAAGAGACGAGCCTTTCTATTCACTAATCGAAAGTGGCATTTGTATCATAACACCATCCTCATTTGGCACCCGTCGATAAATGTTCGACCTAGATTACAATTTAACCACTGCAAAGATGGAATATTCAAATGTGTTCACACTTATTGAAAGAGCACTTTTAATTTTAATAACTTGCTAAATATTTGGCTCAAATATTCTTTGACCAATCGTGATTCTCGCAATTTACTGTTATTCCTTGATACAAAAATGCTTTGATTTTTATTCACAATATCGATATTGATTGTCGAATTAATTTTTCTAAATACAATAAATATTTTAAAACAATAAATTAAAAAATAAATCTATACTTTTTCGTATAGTTTCGTGATTGAAACAAAATAAATATCATATTGTTTACAATTCCCCATAATATTGGTTAATTTATTCAAATCTCGTATTTTATTCATGAAAGGTTTTTCAATTGTGTTCCACAATTGTCAGTAGTATAATATTATCAATGATCTTTTTTTCTAAAGGAACTCAAATCTTTTATTTTGCATTTTACTGTAAGACAAAAAAGAAAAAAAAATCAAACTATTTCGTATTCTTTATCATGTTTCACGTTTTGCGACTCTCCCTCGATAATGCGGCTTAGGCAAGGAACACATGTCGACTTGCACGACGTCATGTAGAAACATTGATTCCCTTCAACATCGGGCTAAAAATACACGTACATAAATACATCTACATGTAATGCTATTATTAAAAATTATAATAAAAGGGTATAGATTTTTATTAAATTCAATGAATATTCACGTGTACCCAAGATCGGTTGTGAAAAATAAAATTTTTAATAAATTCAAGTACCAAAGAATTCATAAAATACGGCTGAAGCGTCATCGGGAAAAAACGAATGCTTTTTCATTTTTTTAATTTCAACATTTTTACTTATTGTAACGCTTTTGTAAATCGAGTTCAAGCTCAAAGCTGGTTATTAATTAAATTAAACATTATAATTGAATAAAGTGTCAATTTTAGCGATTAAAAGGATCCATATTTTTGTGTGAAACGATGCATCGAAATTGTTGGCGTTAAAAATCGAATATCTTGGAATGCACGCGTATGCATATGATATGCATTTTCCTCTGATGGAGTTGAACTCGAAACTCCGAGCGGTCAGAAATTCAAAACCAAGATATGCCGCGGAGATATGCCTGGAGGTTTGACGTGAACTGACATGCCAATGTTCCTGATTGCAACATCACAAGCACGCGACCGCACATATAGATCTTCTCTGGACCTTTCATTTTCAATTCACTTGCGCCAAAAATGAAATGTTCGGTTAGTCCATAGTTGATTGCATTTTATAATAAAAAAGTTTATCCTGCACATCAGTAAATTAATTACAATTTATCCATTATTGGTTACAAATTAAAATTCACCGTACTTTTGTTAACATTTTCAAATAAGAGCCCCGAGTAATGGTATAAAAGTATTTATTGATGGTATCTTGTTTGTGTAAATTACCAGCCAATTTTGAGTTTATCCACATTTCGAAGGTTTCAAAAGAAAGACTGGGCTGAATATTGGTCGGTAAAAAAAAAAAAAAAAAAAAAATGCTTTGCCGTAAATGTACTGGAGAGCAGAAAAATAAAAGTTGTGATCAAAGCGCAAGTTGGCGCACTCCGAAAAATCGCAAATGCAAATAAAATTTGATGTCCGGGGAGAGATCGTTGGCTGGTCGGTGCACATCTCGTTTGCGAGTTTATCTAAGAACGCGAAGCGGCATCTGGCGAGTGATGCCGCCTCGAATCTTGGTACACATTGTTCGGACGTGCTGGGCCCGAGCACACGTACGGCGACTTATCTCCCGGAGACTTTGACGGAGATACTCCCAAAAAATACTGTCATCTTTGTCGATGACACACCCGACACGCGCGTGTGCGCGTCCAGGGTAGTGTGTGATTGGTGTGGTCCGAGAAAGAGGGAGGGAGAGAGAGAGAGAGAGAGACTCGCGTGTGTTCGTGTCGGGGAAGCGGCTCTGACATGTCCGTTGGCGCGGAATAACGCATTTACGAGTCTCTCTTTGTGTTGGCCGACCCCGGCTTTGGACCACGAATCCCTCCGTCTCTCTCGTCTGCTCTTGATAACTTTTCTCTTTTTCGTTTCATTTAATTTTCGGTCGCGTTGCCGCAGTCAAAAACGAAAATTTCCGAGACACGTCGTTTTCGCTACTAGCATTCCGATGTTTTGTATTTATTCGCCGCACGACCAGCACACATTGCGCCCCCTGATATTTGGGGTGGTACTCCATTGGTACCTTCATGGAAATTTTTAATCTGCAAAACTACCTCTCCTCCGTGGAAAGAAGCTCGACTTGGCCTAACAATTTAACCAGTCCTCTAAGTACGTTAAATATTTGTTTTTAACCAGTTCATTTTTGTTTGTGCAGGTAGGTAGGTCAATTAAATATAAATTAACGGGCAAGCATGGACAATTTTCGTCGTTCCATGATTCGATTAATTTGTTTTTAGTTGTCGTTTGTAAACACACGTGCGATCGTTTATCTTAATCTTTTATCCCACTACCCCCGGCAACCTCACTTGCCGCAGGTATAATTGGATAATTCGATCCGGATAAGATTCCGAAGGCTTTGCTAGCTTCGATACTTGTAGATCGATAGGATCATCTTTCCGGTCACGGCTACTTTCGTCTCAACCTCTCTTGCTTGACAGATTTTCCTTTTCGTGTTTTTCTGACGATGTGATAATCTGTATACGTGAAGTAAATTAGAAAGGAAGACCGACGCTGTTTCTTCGACAGTTGTCTATCGTGTCTTCCAAGTAACAAAACCTTCAAAGGTTTTAAGAACATCATTCTTAATTGTAGTTTTTCTTAAAATAACATTGCCAGCACTATTCATCAAAAATCCATGAATCCGCGATTTTTATCAAATGAAAATTCTTAACAAATCACAGGTTTGGTTAATTTATCATTTACATTCCTTTATATTATCCAAAAATATTCGTACTTTCTACAATACTTTATTAAAAGGATTAATTTTTTAATATTAATTTTAGATTTTATCTTTAAAGTATAAAATAAAAATAAATATGAATAATCGAAAATAAATTAAGAAAGCACTATAAGTATCCGTTGGATAGCAACTCCAACCCAAGATTTATAAATTTTAACTCTTTTATTTTAATGCATTAATCAATATTTAAAAAAAATTTTAAATTACGCTGAAATATGATTGTGGCACAAACGGTCGTTAATTCGTGTAGCTTTTAATTGAGGTCGAGAGCCTTAGAAATACAATGATTGTTTGATGCAATGAAAGTTAAAAATTAAAAATAAGTAACAAATTAAAAATAGAAAAACATAGCACACCGTTAGCTCTAATCCTACTCATATGCTCATTCATATCACCAGAATCGCTAATAGCAAACGGAGCAAAAGAGATGGAAAAGAGACGAGCTGTCAATGCTAATAATTAATAATGCTAATAACTGTCGACGAGCGTCTGTGAATGGAATTTTTCTCCTGCTTTCCCGTACTCTCGTATTTTCTGTCAAATGTAAAGGATGAATGTCTCGTTATATGCGCAGAAGAAAAGAGATAGAGAGAGAGAGAAAAGCCGAGGAAAAAAGTAGTGGAAAGCTATCGAGCGATATATTGCTTGAAAACAGCAATATATACTTGAAGCTTCTATTGTGCAGCATGACAATCTGTTTTGCCTCGTTCTCTCTATCTTTTGCATCTATTTTTCTTACAATTTTCTATATTATATCCGTGTGCTCCAGACGCATACACGCTTACGAGGGATCTCATTTTCAAACATATCCGCAACAATGAGGACATTAGGATTATTGTTATTGCCGTTGTAAGTTTCTCCCTCTCGACTACCATTTTTCCTCCTTTTACCCAGATCTATTCTCTTTTTCAGTTTCCAGAGAGAGATGGAGTAAAATGGAGAGAGAGGGAGAACGTTTTACCTGAGGGTCAGTCAAACACGATTGACCCTCGTCATGTCATTCGCGGCATCTCAATACTGTCGATCTCTGTCTTTCGCCATCTCTTCAATATTTGCAGACACATTCAGAAAACACACTTTTTTCTTCCTAATTCTTTTCTAGATTGACCGTATTATTCTAGGTACTACAGAATAATATAAATAGATTGAGAGATAAATCGTTTACCTTTTATTTTTTATAGTAATTTTATGTGCTAGCAATAGGCTCTAATTTATGGGAATCTGTAAAGTAAAAAATCGTGTATTCCCGAGAATAAAAAAAAAAAACAAAAAAGAACTTAAAATATAGTTCAAATATTTATTTTCTAAACATGTTGGTTATTTTTCAATGTCGTTACATAATCTGTATGGAGCAGTCAATAATTATGATGGACGATGAAACCTCCATGTTGTCGGAGCCCCGTTAATCGTTCCCTCGGATGCGGAAATTGTAAAAAAATGTCGTATACGGTATTTTTTTACGTCAAAATTGTTCCAACATGAAAAATAATAGTTGTTTGAAGATAAAAACCGAAATCTGCTGGAAAAGTAAGATACATGTACATCTCGGGTGAAAAACAGTTGAACTTGTTTCGTGGATATCTTTGCACATAAGGGGAAAAAAGTAATAATAAAAAAAAAAGAATGAAGAGCGAGAGCGAGCGGGACAAAACAGAACAAAACCGTTTGGGAGTGAAGGAGATAGCGAGAGAAAGAGACGAGAGTGGAGAGAGAGAAAAGTGGGAGGGGAGTAAAGAAGAAAAGTCCCTTTGCGCTGGACAATTTCGCCGACAAAATAGAAGAGCTGCCTGCTGTCGCCGAACTGAATATCTCCGCCAGTACACAAGGAATAAACACCCTTCGACCGAAATCTCTGCCCGGGCGCGTGCACGTGTGTGCGTGTGTGTACGTGTGTGCGCGCACTCCACGCACACCCATGCAACCGAGTGTCTATGGGGCCAATCTCATAAATTACCCCATGGATCCTATAATATTAACGCGTCTTTCGACGCTTTGCTCGCTGCTGAATAAGCGAATGACACGCCGGATGACAAAAAGGTTTTTTCCTGTCCCTCCAGCCATGGGGAGAGGAGTTCATTCTGGGACAAGAATCTCCTTGTAGCTGTTGTGCACCATGAGAATTTATCGTCTCTCCTCTCGCACTACACACACTTATGATTGATTTTTCCGATTTTCGCCCGAAATCGCTGAGGATGATCCTCGCGCTCATTGTGCGATCTCCAAGTGGCGATAAATTATCCTCGGACGTTTTATGTGATCGTTAGCTACTGCTAATCACTCTATGGCTTGTTTCGTTGGCGGGGAACCTTCTCTTTACCCATTAGTACTCGGTATTATTCTCCGAACAACTGCGATCCGATCACTTTTGAGTGTCCCAAACCCACTTGATTTATTTATGCTACTGCTTAAACCCCAAAAGTACGTTGCAAATATCCGGATAGTTCGAGTATCTTGATATTCTTTAATCCATTAATTACCATCAAAATCGTAATTGCAAAAATAGTTTTTTCAATTATTTATTAATTTATTTGTTACATTAATATTAAACATTTTAATTATTAATAATTTAGTATTTTAAGCAAACGAAATGAAAAGCTATAACTATTGTTGGTGCATTGATTAGATCAATTGATGTTTGTCTCAATATCTATAAAAGTTTATACACTCATTAAGTAAAATATACTTGTAGTACAAACTCGCTTTAATCAAATACAAGATGATCTAATTTAGCATTCACTTTCGTAATTATTTTCGTAATTTGGCACATAATATTATGAAAATAAATTACAATGGTCTTCAAGAGTAATAAAATATTATTTACTCTCCATAATTTAAATTAACCAAAGGAAAGTCTAACTAAATATGAAATAAAATTATGATAATAAATTGAGTGAAAATTTGTTGTTTAGTGAATAAAATGATAAAATCAGAGTAAAGAAATGAGGATTTACGATTATAAAGATTGATTGTATTGTATTTAAGTAAATAGAATCTATGCAAACATTTGACTCGGTGAAATTATAGTGGGACAGGAATTGTTATTGGACTACAAATGGGCACGAGTCTCTCTCTCTCTCTCTTTCTAGGGTCACAAAGATGCCACTGGGCACTCGAGGACAAGTGGCCATTTTTCAATTAGTCGCCCTCCGTTGGATACCACCTCATTTCTCAGAGTCGCCCCACACTTTTCGCTATTCTTCCTCTTGATCTCAAAGGGTTTTAACCTGACACAACCAGAAATAGACGAAAAATTGAATTTCATCCGTTATCGTTATTACTTTATTATTTCATTTTCACCCCTGAAGAACAAATTCTTTCATGGTTATTTGTACAATGGTAAAATCTCAAAAGCAAACTATTAAATCAACAAAGTTTTAATTATCTTTTCAAGGAATTTACATGCTCGTACAATGTAACCAATAAAAATAAATTGTACTTTTGCAAAGATTTTTTTCGATTTTCTTTTAAAATGGAATTTGTTTTTTGTCGTATCAATTCTCATTTTATTAATTATGATTATTAACTTTATAAAGAACTTTTGCATAATTGTATTTGTATTTTAAATAAAGCAATGACGTTCGCGATTAAATTTACTCTAATTCGTAGCAAAAATTTAAATTAACACTTTATTTGCTTGTAAAATGCTGTTTTTCTATGAAAATAAAATTATTTGCAAGTAATCGTCAAATATGAATGAAATAAGATGATGAAAAAGGCACTCGTTTTCATTCTGGTGGCTGATGCCCAGAGTCAACTTGAAAGATCAATGCGTTTAGGAGTTGAGAGAAGTGAAACAAATCCGTGGAAGGCTCTTTAGATTGCATAAAGAGCTTTGAGAGGAGAAAGGCGGAAAAGGCTCGGCGAACGGTTTTTCGCTCATTCATTCCGGCGGAAGCACTCGGAAAAGCGAGAGCGACGAGTCACGACCCCGAGCTCGAGTAGGCGGGGGTGGCGGGGGCGTCGGGGGCGGCGTTTTTCTCCGCGCAAATTCCGAGTACACGTGTTCGGCGGTCGTCCTGGCACGTCTTTGCGCTTCGAGAGCTTTGTGGCACAGGTAAAAGAAGCGCTTCGAGTTTACCCTCCCACACCCACACCCACACTCAAGTTTACCCTCACACACACACGCGTGCGCGCGCGCGCGCTCGAGCTTCATTTGGAATGCCACACTTTTGCGTCACATCTTTACTTTGTTAGATAATCGATATATTTCTCGCCTATCCTCCTATTCAATCGACTTCTTCCCGATTCCTTTAATCTTTGATGAATTTTAGATTTGTAAGCCATCTTCTGACTTGGCAGATGACACTCAATATTAAACTTTTGAACAATCATGTGTATTTTGTTTTCTTAACAAAACTTGGTCACAAATTTATTTAACATCTTAAATTTAGAAATTTATAACATTTATACAAATTTATAATATGACAAATAAAATACTTTAGAGTAACTTTATGGATCAGTGACCAGTCAACATTCCCATGGCAGCAATGGTTGTTGAATAATTTTAATCATTATTGAGTAAAAACTTTTTTCGAATTACAAAAGAAACCGTCAATTATTTTACATAAAAGTTATACAATTTCAATAAATTATTCACAAAACTGGCATTGAATTTTAATTTTAAAAAATGTATATTAATTCTTAGAATCAATTTATTATATTCCATGATT
Source organism: Eupristina koningsbergeri (assembly GCA_018907245.1). Classification (NCBI taxonomy): domain Eukaryota; kingdom Metazoa; phylum Arthropoda; class Insecta; order Hymenoptera; family Agaonidae; genus Eupristina; species Eupristina koningsbergeri. The sequence goes on from JACCHV010000050.1 coordinate 1,535,995, forward strand.
ATGTTAATAGGAATACTACTAAAACTCATTATTAAAGTAATATTGAATTCTAATCTCTTTTTTACATATTAAGAAATATAAATCTCGCATAAATACAATTATAATATTATTATGATAAGCAATATTATAATTACTTTTGATTAATTTTTGAAATTCGATATTATATCGAAACCAGTTCGCCTTTCAAAAAGAACAATTTTATCCTACAGAGAATGTTAATTTAACCATTCGTTTCGAGTGTCAACAAAAGCCTTTATTTTATTAGAGCATTCATTAGTATGAAATTATTCGCATAACCGCGAGGCATAAATAAATATTCCGATAAAGAGTTTTTAAAATTTTGGTCGCGTTCGCCAAGTACGTAGACATCCTCGGGCAACTGCAAAAGCAACCGAGGCGCACGTCCTCGTCGTTTATATCAAGCTCGATGACAGCGACCACCCTGTCATTGCCTTTTTCGCCATTTTGCCTTTACATTGTTTTTTGCAATCAATCATTTCTTTTTGCGCAACTCAAGTGCACACACACCAGACGGAGGATCGTCGTATTTAACCTCCGAATCGAGTCATTATAATAACTTATCATGAATAATTTTTCCACACTTGATGTTTGGCCGTTGATAAAGTTTGTTTGAAAAGCTCCTCGTTTGTTCGGTTTAAACATTATTCTTCAGACTTTTACTTTATTTTGTGGCGAGTTATTTGTAAATATTTGAACTTGTGTCTGCGCGGAAAAATTGTAAGTTATCCAGCGCGTCGCTGGATCGAGTTTTCACAGAACACGTACCACTTGCCATTTACATTAACCATGGCTATTATGAAAGTTCACCTTCTGTGTAAAGTACTTTGAGCATCTAACTTGAACAGTTGGTTCTATAAAAAGTTGTCGCCAATTTTCCTGCTTAAGAGTAAACATAAAAAGCTTATTTAAGTGTGACTTGTTTATCTTCGTTAGCTTCGTGTGCAGTATTTAAAACGTCGGTGACACACACACACACACACAGATGCGTGCGCGCGAGTGATCGCGCGAGGCGTATGTGTATTCGCGTTAATAATCAGCGACGATAATCCAAGGTTCCATCAGGTTGGCTATTGTGGAGTCGCCTGCAACGATAATCGGGGAACAATGATTTTCCGACGACGTGTACCTTCGGTTTCGATTATGTTGATCCACAGCTGATGGATCGCGATTGCTTTTAGTCACCGGCAACCTTGATCCAATTACTCTTTTTTTTCTCTTCCTCCCATGTACGTGGCTGCACTCGTTGCGCAAGTGGTTTTTGTATCTGAATTTCTCAAAATAGAAGGCTTGCACTCCTCGATTTTTATTTTAAGGGAATAATCTTCCTCGCTCTATTTATTTTTTACTTTTATCGCGCAGAACTGTATCATTGAACTATGCACGTCCTTATAAATAATCTCAAGCTGAGATAGAATTTAAATTGTGTTTAAGCGTAAATATTCGTTTTACGCGAAATGAGAATGTTAAAATTATTTACTGAGCATTATTGTTAAGTTTATGTGATCGAATCGAAATAACTCAAAATTTAAATATTACACCCTCCCTCGCTCCAGTTATTATTCTTGTTTAACAAGTGTATAAACAATTTTAATATTTGTACAATATGTACGATGAATTTAAACAACGTTAAATAAGCAGATATTTCTGAAAAAACCACTCGGTGAATACAAAAAGATTTTACACAATTATTATTATTATTGTTATGCAAATAAAATTATCATATTAAAGTAAACAGTTGGAGCCTGGAGATCAACGTTTGACTTATTTACCAAATTAAAACAAAAAAACTTGTGGAGACTAATTTAGTGCAGCGTAAAGAGTTAAGCGTTTTGGCACTCCTCATAAATTCTCCCTCGACCTCTCGCTGCTCTTTCTTACGAGCCGTGAATTCCAACCCCATTATCAAGTCTCGGGCGCACGCGGGCGACAAATTAAAGAGTCGACCCCGACCCCGACGACCCCGACCCCGGAATCGGACTTAATGAACTCATAGTCGATGGCGCAGCCTCACCTCCGAACCTCCCATCTTTTGTTACGTCACATAATGCCGAGCATTCCCACCTACTTTATAATCAGATCGTTAATAATCGCCAGAATTTATAACACATTCTGCTAAGAAATCCGACATGTCCTTTCATTTAAGGGAGTTTCCATGTATAAATTTCTTTACCGCGCAATCTTGATGCAAACGATTCGTCTATTTTTAATATTTCCCAAAAAGGTGGCACTCGGTCTGAAAATTAAACGCAATTTCCATTTTAGCCTCTCGGCAAAGTAAACAAAATAAACTATTTTTTAATGTACAATATTTTTTTGTTTTTTGTAATTCGATTGAAAGTTATTCTTTCTGTACATATTGATATTTAATGTACATAATGACAAAAAAAGCCTAGCATCACTTACTCCTTGCCTGCTTATCGTCGAGCAAATATTTAAGCAGCATTCATCGATATCTTGTTTAAACATTTACAAAAACGTGCACGTCGAAGCTCATTTTCCACTTTGAAATCAAATGAACAGTCGGTAACACTCGCTGCTGGGGGTTGTGTCGTCGGTGTCAAAACATACGCTGCACACGCACACACACACACACACACACGGGCATCCAAGGTAATAATTGCCGTCGCCCAGAACTCACACCGAGTCGTCCACTCAAATCCCGCACCTCCACCCTTTGTGTTTATGATTAATTCCCGGGTAACGGGGCGGTCGCCGTGTAATCCCCGGCTAAGACCCGGGATTTCGACGATGAACACCGACTCATAACACCCTTCCGCGTTTTACATGGACTCATAATTGACAACGGGTTGAACACTATTTAATCATTGAATTACCCACGAGACGAGTTTTCCTTTTAGAATGTGAGGATCATTTGCGCTATGAATATCATTAGCCAGAAGAAATAAGTGAGTGTGAGTTTTAAACGTGTCACAAACACGTGTTTCAAACTTTGTTTCACTTTTTTTTAAACAAGTATAAATATTTGTGAACCTTTATATCTAGCACCGCTTCGTTAAATTTATTATTTCTGTAAAATAGACTTTGTACTTGCTGATAAATATCTTTTTTGTAAAAATTATATTGATTTACACTTTTTTTTTTATAATTTCCAATGTGTTTATAATTTTAAACAAATAAATAGTAAACGATACGGCCAGTGTTATAATTAAATCAAAATAAGTGATGCCTATTACGGAAATTTTTTTATTTTTGTTTTTTTTTTTGATGGTGTAATAATAATCATGTCAATAATTTATAATTGCCTCAACAATGGAATTTTTATGATTTTAATGTAATATTTTATTAAAATCAATGATCACCGTACACTCGTAATTTAAACGTAAATAAATTTACATGTTTCGTTTATAAATATGATTTATATTCATATAATATATATGTCGGGATTGATTTAAATGTTGTGAAGGCAATAAATTAAGTTCATGTCCCAACATAAATAAATTATATTCAAATAACTTTTCAATCGCTCAGTCTAAGAAATACAAGAATGTGCATGTACTTGCACTCAATTAACACTTGGGTATTATTGAATCAAGTTTATCAGCCTGAGTAAATGCTCAAGTTGGAAAGTATATGAAGCGCCTTCGTTATAAATAGATTAAACATATTGCATACAATTACTTCCATTCCAACGCCCTTAAAAGCCATCAAAAAGTAAACATGGCACTAAGGAATTCAAAAGTAGTCTCATCCTTGGATCGAGAAATAAACGAATGTGGAAGAAAAATGGAAAAGGAGAGTTGTCCGATAATCGAATTTTGCCCGCTTGATTACGTGGATTTCTACGGCTGTGTGTATTAAAAAGTGAACATGCAATTCTAATGTAAAGGTTCAGCTGCTCCACTCGTGAAGCACATTAGAGGCAGAGAATGAGATGATGAGAGAGCGAGAGGGGAAATAGCGACGCACCTATTAGCAAATGACACAAAAAGAGAGGATCCAGTGCCACGATGCCAGTACCACATTACAAATAGTTATAGAAAAGCTAAGTCTTTCGTTATTTCTGCCTCTGGTTTTCCCTTCCTCAGATCCATACATCACTTATTGAAGCGCTGTCACAAAGGGCACGAAATGTTGCACACACACTTTCTCTCTCTCTCTCTTTCTCTCTCTCTCTCTTTCTCTCTCTCTCTCTCTCTCTCTCTCTCTCTCTCTGTTACTCTCTCTCTCGCTCCGTGTGTATCTCGCTATCTGCCCGTACCTTTTTTCGGTCGTTAAAGAGAAGTCAATCGAGCGTGAAGCTTTTGTCGATACGCGGAGACTAGGTACACGCGCGATAAATTTTCCCAAAATACCCTCGATGCCAGCCAGCGAGACAGAGACAGGAGCTAACAGAGAAAAGGAGAGGCGGATGGCAAAAAGCATGCGTGTTGCGGTCTTGTCGATTTCGGGTGAACTTGTGCATATACGCGATACATCGATACCGGAGTTTGCTCCTGGAGTTGCTTTTGGATAAATGAGTACATGTCTAGATATCCAATAAATTCGATGTCCGATGAAGAAACACGTCGAATTAGCAGTTGGACAAATCGCTTGTAAACATCGCGATTGACACTTCTGCTCAACTATTCATAATTTATTCATTCATTTGTCACTTTACTCACGAGTGTCTCTGGCATTATCAGTCAAACTATTCATCGCGGCACAAGTCACAAACCAACTTTTTTATCTTTTCATTGGAGCATTTCAAATATCCAAAAACATCCCTGAATTTTGCTCAGTTGCTTTTAATTAATTTAACAGAGCATATGCTGCAGCTTTCATTTTTACACAATATTTTTTCTTTTAATTTACTGAAAAAAAATTCAATTAACTAAAAATCAGAACTAAAATCAAGTCTCTCCCATCACTAAACGTGAATAAAGATTATTTTTTTATTTGTTATTACTTTTTGCAGTTTAAACCTCCGTCAGTTAACATAAATTGATTTTATCAAACTCATAAGCGTATAATTTATTTCCTAACAATGTATCCTTTACGATGATTTGAACAAAATATAGATATACGATCGTAAAACTGCAAAAGAAAATAAAATAGATTACAAAAGCAATACAGTAGGACGAAAGATTTTTATTTCTTCTAACTTATAAAATGGTATAAATAATGTTTAGAAGATTCAATAGCGATTAAATAAAAATGTTTAAATTTAAATTTTTACTTTTGTAATTTTCATTGTAAATATTCATTGAATTGTTATTAGATCAAATATATATATTAAAAGTATGAATAATCAATATTTAGTAAGCACCTCGATATCAAGAACATTAATGGAATTTAAATAGTCCAGTTAAAGTGATGTGCGTTTAAGAGAGTGCACGCGTAGAATTTATATACAGGAAGAAAAAGAAGCTTAGATAATTATTTATAATAGTGGAGAATCTTCTCGGCAATAATTCATTTTTATTGTATGAAAAAAAAAGTTCATAGTATAAAAGTGCAGATGTCGTATAGCGCGGGAATAATATAATAACACTTCAATGTAGGACCTTCAATAAAGGAAGGAGCTCAAGATCTCAACGACTTGCGAGTAGAACAGATCGAGAAATCAGGCGAGTCTGAATGAAAGTTAAGAAATGGAGACCCTCCCTCACTCCAAGTAAATAGTGCATATGCATTTAGGGGGAGGCGACTCCGGCACGTACACACGCACACCAATGAAAAAGACGTTTTTTAATGTCTCAGGGATTCATTTCTCGAGTTGTCACCTGAACAATGAGGTTGGATTCGTGGTTCGCGCGTCTCGCGTTCCTCCTCGGAAAACCGACGACACGCCGTTGAACCCCTTGGAACTTCCCTCCCTCTTCATTTTATTTCATTTTATGTCATTTCTTTTTTTTACTACTCTCGTCCCTTTGGTAGCGCGTTTTTCTTTATCCGGGGAATGACGGAAAAAGCAAGAGGGAGTCGAATCGTTTTCCTACTCGGACAACCTTTCCACCCTCTAAGACGGTGGAGGACCAAAGACTAAAAAAAATGTATTTGTGATTTATTGGCCCGATTGTGTAGTCGGTCAGCAGAATTTCTCGTAAAAATACGAAAATACTCGAATCATATTGGCCGTACTTGTCGAGTGATCGAATACGTGCGTTTGCTCCTTTATTTTTACATCCGTAAGGATGCCTTTCAACAGAATCCTTTTTATTGGACTTTTCACCAATACGATATTTATTTATTTATTTATTTTGACAACATTTTCGGTTTTACCTTACACTTCATTAAATATGCAAATATGAGTTTAATTCATGGTTTTAAAATACTAGACGAATGGACTTTCAATGTACTTCAATAAATAATATATTTATAAGGATAAAAAAAAGGATGTAGAATAAAATTGAAATATACCAATTTATGTGCCTGGTTTTTCAAATAGTTGTATAAAAAATTACCAATAATTTTCATTAAAATAATAATTTAATAGACACCAATCCCATAAGGAATAATTCTACCAGTACCATTAATTTGAAAATACGCATACCCACTTTGCCTCAAAATGCAATTCCACCTAAAACTAAACAAAAAACAAAATGCTAATAATAGTTTTCGCATAGCTAATAGTTATTTAAAAAAATAATAATAAAACAAGCAAGCAGGTTAGCGGTCCAGAAAATAATCTGAGAAGAGTACAACATGATTTCAGGTCACAGCGGGGTCAACCAGCTCGGGGGTGTCTTCGTCGGAGGGCGGCCACTCCCCGACTCGACCCGGCAGAAGATCGTCGAGTTGGCCCATTCGGGCGCGCGACCCTGCGACATCTCGAGGATCCTCCAGGTCAGCAACGGATGCGTCTCCAAGATTCTCGGCAGGTTGGTTGAAGCACTCCGTGCGTGAGAAAACTCTCCTCTCCTCTCTCCCCTTACGCGGAACACCTATTCATCCCTCCCCCGCACTCCAGACTCGTAACTTCTTCCTCTTCGACCTTTCCTTCTTTGTCAATTTCCATTTTCACATGCGTTCAGCGCAAGAGTCCACCTACTACCGTACATTTATCATTCTCTATGGAAGAATACTCGGAAAATCGAGTCGTAAAATGTAAGCTATTTCTAATTGATTTATTTCATTACTTCCTTACACGCTTTCGATCGGATCCCTTGACTTTTAAACTACAATGCCATCCTCATTCATGGACTTAATTAACTTTATACAATAATTTTTATTCCACTGTAGCGCTATAAATATAAAACATCGGTCACACACTTTAAAAATGAATAAAGTTGACAACTTCATAGATGGAATTAAGTTCCATTTTCAATTTTATTGAATTCTACATTTAACAAAAAACGAACAGTTGTTTATTCCGTAATTTCAATTTTTTTTTGTTGTTGAAAATTTCCAGATAAATGACATTAACATTCTTACTGATTACAATAGACATTCACATTTATAGATTTTTGATTCAATAATTATTTCTACAATTTAATACTTAAACATACTTTTATGAAAATTAATATTAAATATTTAAATGATAAAACCAAAATTAAATATAAAGCAAATATTTTTAAAGTTTTATATTATTTAATGTACAGAAAACTAAAATCTGTAAAAAATATTAAATAATGTTAAAATTAAATGAATGTCTATGTTTAAATAAAAATGTTAAAAATCTTATATAAATACTTTTAATTTTTGTTTAACAAAAAGGAAATTATATATTTAAATAAAACGAAGACAATGACTTAACGGATTAAAATTATGAGTACATCAAAATCTCATTAATTACTCCAGTTAACTTTCTTTCTAAGTTATAAATCAGTTTAATCAAAACAACATCATACATAGTACAAAGTACTGTTAGTTATGCTGATAATTTCAGCTCATTAGAGCGATTGATTCACGCCAATACATAATTTCTTTGTGGGATAGTGACTGTGAAGTATGAAATTGAAATTGAGAAGTACACAATAAATTATATGTGAAAAACAATAAATAAAATAAAATAAAAACTATACTGGTAAATTATATTGATTGGAAAAAATACATTTTCATTTGAGTCAACATGTAATATATTGTTACTAAACTATTTAGTATATTGTATCACAACTTGCGGTCACGTGTAATTCTGCTCATTTAATTTTTTATTTTATCAATAAAAATCGAATTTATACTTTTTTTAAGCTTATAGATTATTTAAGACAGCTATAAAAAACTATCTTCGAAATACTAATACAATCTTATACTTAGATAAATAATTGAATATTTTAATAAACGTATCAAAATAATAAAATTGCAGAAATAGTTGTTAAATAAATAATTAGTTGTACATGTAATAATCTTTTTAGATTAACATATAATTTTTTAGGAACATTACGTATATTTGTATTTAGTTCAAAGTGACAGAAAATTCAGAACACATAATAAATGGATAACTGTGATATAATTTTTTTTTGTATTACGGATTTACGCAAATAATTTATATTTGTAGTTTTGTTATCAGATACATGTAAACATTCATCTATTGATTATTCATAAAAAAAAACAATGTCATAAATAAAATGAAAAGCTTAAAAGTTGGTTCGGTATGGGCATAAATCACATAATTTGTGAAATTATTTAAAACATTTTTATTTAAATTTCTTTAACAATGACTTAAAAAAATAATTTAACAGTAATAAATTGTACAATATTACATTAATCAGTTACAAATTGATAAACAATTTCCATTTCACGCATAATGATACTTTATGGGTAGAATGTTATACCTATAAGGGGGGAAATGTGCAAATTATCATCGCAAATAATTATTACTGCAGGTATTACGAAACAGGCTCGATAAGGCCACGGGCTATCGGAGGCAGTAAGCCCCGGGTAGCCACTGCCGAGGTCGTCAACAAGATTTCCCTCTACAAGAGTGAGTGCCCGTCCATATTCGCCTGGGAAATCCGGGATCGCCTTCTCCAAGAGGGCGTTTGCACCAATGACAACATTCCTAGTGTGAGTACTTTTTACGCTAATTTATTCCCATGCCTTTTTACAAACGAATTTCACTTTTATGCCCATTCCATCGAATCTTCCATTATTTCATCTACTTAAACTATTGTAAGCTTAATAACTGTTAAATTATCGACGTCATTGAATCAGTAGCCGAATTTTTAAAGAAAAACTTTTCTATGGAGCAGAGTCTTTTTAAAAGAAGTGAGTCCTTTTAAAAGTTATTCAGTCTATTCATGAAATAGTCTTGATACTCCCAGTCACCTTTATAATGAAGATCCAGGTGCACGTTGCTCCTTCAAAACTTGTATTAGTGAGAAAATTTATCATCGCTATTTGTTAACGCCAATATCCTAATGAAATAAGTTTTCGTCTCGCTTTTCACTAGAAAGTCTTTCTCTATCTATCGGAAAAACAAGCGATCCCTCGTTATCTCTCTTAAAATGTGGTAAATGTATATAAATAATATTCTCTCTCCTTTATTCGGCAAGTCCTTCAGCCGATAAAAGACTAATTGCCTACGATTTCGCGTATGCGCAACATTACTTCCCACTCTTTGGCGATATAATTCTCTAGAGGATAGGATTTTCCCTTGTGACCTTATCTTCTTCCCTTATTTTTCTCGTGTAAGGGTCGATGGCATTAAATTTTATCCACTATCCATGCCAATATTATTGCTTCGGTTGCTTAGACACTTGTGGTACAAATTATCGTATAACATTAATCACTAAAATGGTGCAAAATTTTATCCCAGATTTACGGATTCCCTGTCTGCCTTTCAAATAGTTTTTTTTTGTTATTTTTTGGGGTAAATTTAATCTTATAAAATGTGCTAGCTCTTAAGAAATTAACTAATCAATCATTTATAATCATAACTTAAATTTTACCCTAAAAATATGAATAACCAATTAAATTTAAAAAACTTTGAGCTCTGTCTTTTAAAAAGCTAACAATATCCTTTCAGTCATATTGATAATTAAAAACCCGAGGTATACGTCGAAAAATAGTGAATCACTTGTTATTTTACATCGACGGTGCGTATGATCTCCCAAGCAGCTCATCTTTATAGGTATTCATTGGTTCGTAAACTAATTAACACTTTGCGCATCACTCCCTGAAAATTTGTTTATCATCCAATCGTTGCTTAGTTCTTCTCCCTACATCTCCGCACTCTCACCCTCACTCTCACCCTCAGTTCCATACCACCCTCACCCTGTCGGTGCTCATTGTCGTCGCGTAGTTCTGCTCACAGATACAGATGCGTAAAAAGCAGCATCATATCCTTTCCACTTCATGCGAGACGTCAAATGAAACCGAGAAGCTGCAGCTTAGCGACGAGTAGGCGGAAGCTGGAGATAAAAAGTCTCATTTGTAAAGTATTAAATCATCACGAATTAATCCGTATTCGCACTTAAAATTGAGCTACTGCAGTTTAATTTACACTGATCACTTTTAATCATATTGCAAAACAACTTTATTCGTGCGCAACTACTTTTATCATCCCATTTGCAATTTTATTTGAAAATCGGGGTTAAAAGATTTCATTCAAACGCAAATAGTCGCGTGACGTTTATTTCAAAGGTGCAAGTAAAAGCTTATCCTACATAATATTTCACGTATTTTCATAAAAACTCTTCACGAATTAAAGATTAATACTACTGTTTCACTTTCCTTTTATAACATATTATATTATTCGTTAAATAAAATTTTTACAATACCTGTTGTTACTTTATTTTTTATTTGTTGAAACTAATATTTTACGTGTCTATAAATTTTCCATGCACAACCTTTTCAACAATATTGCAATTGCAAATTATCTCAGTTAAATTTGAATGTGTCAAAATATTAAATTAAGAACTTTCCATTAAAAAAAAAGTAAATTTATAATCTATAAATATAAATGATTTAAATAATATTCCAGTGTATTTTTAGACTTTTGTACAAGATTTAAAAGTAATAAACTTTAATACTATAAGCGAAGAATTTAATGGGCATTCAATCTTCGGAAATAATAGAAACATAATAGTTGATTAAAATGGCATGACAGACTTGTTTATTAAATTCAATTCACGTATTTCTCTTGTACGTTTGCCAAAAATTAGCGTAATATTTTTATGGGAAAATGTATGAAATACACATAAGTGGGTGGATAGATGTATGAATACGTGCGTGTAGGTAGGCAATGCAAAACAATGTTGAGCGTCCCGAGTCGCTCGGAAGAAAAGCGAAACGGTTGCCATGGATATTTGCATGCGTCCAATAAATGCCGGCTAAGGGTCTCTCATTTTCTCTCTCTCCCTCTCTCTCCCTCTCTTCTCTCGCTCTCTCTCTCTCTCTCTCTCTCTCTGCACTTATAAAGCTTGTGGGAGGGTCGCTAAACTTTACTTCTAATACGCCGCCCGCGTCTGTCTTTCCTTATATTATACGCTTCTTTCCTTGCCCCTCGCGATTCCGACCTCTTGCACCCTCGGTTAAGATTCCTTCGTCGCCACCCCCTCAACCACCCCCCACCAACCGACCGAGTAATGGATTCGAAGTGTGCAAACTCCGCACGATTTTATGCTTTCTAGCGCCCGACGAAGTAATTGACTTTTGAGCTTGGAATCTTTCGATACAATAAGAGAGTACATCTTCCTTTAGACACTTTCCCTCCCCCCCTTACACTCCGAAGCGAACAACCAATGTCGAATTTGATTTTTTATTTATTCTTGAATACAAGGGTTTACCAGAATTTCCAACTGCAAAAGTATGAAATGTAATGTAATCAAGTACAAAATAATCAAATTTATCAAAGCTACTTTTGATCAAATACTCAGTTATAAAATTTTGTCTAATGGCAAACAAAATAGAATATTGATGAAATAATTTTCAAATTATTTCAAATTTCACATTATTTCAAGAAAAATAGTTAGATAATATAAGAGCATTTAAATGGATTAATTAATAATTAATGTTAAGCTTGATTCAAATAATCATTAGCATTATTTTTAATTCATCGTAGAGGTGTTTAATTTAAGGGAGTGAAACTTGGAATAGAATTCGCATCCCATGTTCGTTCTCAAAGGACGTACCTCTATCGACTACGAATTCCGCACTTTAACAAATTACCAAGACTTTTAAATGCATTCGGTGGGCCTTCTCACCAGCAAAATTTACAAGGGGAAAGTACGCAAAGGATCAAAGCTCCAGCCGCAATAGAGCCGCAGCCGCGCATTCACCAACCAGTGAAAGTTGGAGAAAGAGAACAAGTGGGGGGAGGGGGAGGGGGGCCGCTGAACTTGTTGTGGATAAGATTAACGTTTCTTTAATGGCCCGTGTAATATTCAATTACGTACAAGAAGCGGAGTTTGGTATTACGCGACTCGTTCTTTCCGCCCCGAAATGCGCTAATCTTTAATTTAATCTCGTTTATTCATAGCTCTCGAAGATTTTCTTGTACATTTACAAATACGTAATCCTGGTTGGCACCTTTTTATTTGTTACTACTTCAACCCTCTTGTTTATTTTCATACCATAATAATAGCTTACTTCTTCGGTTCTTAAGAAAGGATGGTGCAATAGAAAATACTTGCTACACTTTAAAATACCAACTCGCGTTAGAATTAACTAAACTAGAATTTCGTTTTGGTAATCGGATATCGAAATAATACGCATATTTTACAATGTTGTAAAACTAATTTAATATTAGATATAAAATTTAACTATTAAACAAAATCAAGTTCTTTCGTAAAATTTCTCGAATAAAATTTAATGTTTGCAGAACATCGATACTAAGAGAAAGCTTGTGTCTTTAATTAAAAGTCGCAAGGATTGCAAGGGTTTAAGGAAAACTCGAGAAGAAATGGGACTCCCGAGGATAAAAATTTCCTTTCAAGATTTCCGATCGGGTTGTATCTAGACAATAGAAAAACAAGTAACGGAAAAATAAACGAACGTAACAAAGCGAGTAAACGGCGAAGAGGCCAGAATTATCTATATACGTGGGGGAGAATAGTCGGCCGTTCGATGATTGGAGGAAATTTCATTATTCTCAGACATTACCCCCTTTATTGTAATGTCGTCAAATTCAATTCGTACCGAAAGTGAACTCTCGTTCCGGGCTGCGTCTGCTTTCGACAAAACGAATCACCCTCTTACTTCGCCTCTCATTTCATGAGTCCCATCTTTTCTATCGCCATTTCATCGATCGCATACTTTTTTACTTTTGTCTCCTATCTTCGCAATAAGTTCTCGCGTTTTTCACCTTTTCCCGTAGCCTTAAGTTGATTGTACATCTCTTGAGAGCTTTTATTTAGAAAATAAAAATTAATCTTTTAACGTACCGATTTCTTACTATTCTTTTCCTCAAATTACAAACCTGAGTGTTGAAAAATAATTTTCCCTCGGAGTAGCAGAGGATTGTTGAGAGAAACATTTCCCTAGCAATCATTTTTGTGCATTTCACTTGTATAGGACCAAAAGATAAAATGCGATTTCTTCAACAATTAGATTGTGTCGAAGGTAAAGGTGAAAGGAAGAAATGAGAACCGATAAAATGATTTTCCATTTGTATTCTCGCATCTAATGGCGTGTCAAATCGGAAAGCCACTCGACTCGGCCCTGCCACTCTCTATGGTACATATAATCGAACACGGACAGCTTTGAAATGCATCCCGTGCAAGTGTGGTTCACCCTCCTCCCCCCACCATCCACCCTCCACCCTTTCTCTCCCTCGGGATTTAAATCTGGCACCAAAGTCTGTCGGACGCGTTATTGGTTTACTCGTGCCACTGAACCCGCGAGATCGGGCTTCTCCTCGGCTCACCCGCGCTTTTTCCCTCTCGTCCGTTCGCTCCGTTTTCTCTTTTGTTTCCAGAAAAGCCACAGCCATTTGGATTGCTTTTGTTTGCGCTTGCCACCTTTCCACGTTAGATTCGGATTTTATTAATTTTCCTATGAATTCTTTGACGCGTGCGACCAGCACGCTTAATTGCACACGTATGGAACTAATTCAAATTTTTCGCATATTTCCACTGAGGTTTGAGTTTACAGAAATTCCCGCCACTGGTAATATGGTTAATGTGTTTTATTAATTATCATTTACAAAGATAAGTCTTTCTATTGAATTTTAAAACTCTAATGATATTACCGGGCCACCATTCATTGTCCTATTCCTATACATTTGCATTTGTTCTCATTGTAATATTATAATAAAATAATTCTTGACTACTAAAAGGACCCAAAAGGACTGGACTGCATTCAATACTACAACTGGCAATAATTCATCACAATTAAATTTTGTAAAATTAAAAACAATAATATTCAAAGATTAATCTTAATTCATTTTTGTATCCATATAGATAATTTCCTAAGAATTCTTAATCATTAATATTTAACAGTGGTATTCATAAACTCAAATTGTAGATCAATATTCAATGTTTTTTAAACGTAATAAAATAAAAATGAACCCCATTCTTTAAATTCAAAGTATTTTATCAAAAAAGGGCTTTAAGGAATTTGGCGTGATGGATGAAAAAATTTTGTGTTTGCTCTGGTGAATTAAAATAGTGGGATTGAAGGGTCGTAGTTTTGGTGGAATGATAAAACTACGTGCTCGTTCATACCCCTTTTTAATGGGCTAAAAAGACTGGATAGGGGAATGAAGGCTTAAAGTGTGAAGGACACGCAAGTGTAGGTGACCACAACAATGTCAGAGCGAGTAGACTTGGTCCATGTAATGGATGATCTCGGAGATGCGAGCCGAGTGAATTGTTGCTGGCCAAGTCTATTCCTCTAGAAATCCAGAGAAAGACACCGTAAATCAATCCGTTTGTTCTTTCGCACTATTTTTCTCCTCCTTTCTTACCTTTTATCCTCCTCATTTTTCTCTTGCTCAATTCTATTACCTTCACTGACAATTCCTTTTATTTTTCAATTTTTTTGCAATAGCTATCCGTGATTTGCATATATCGTATTTGAGTATTCGTTTTTTTTTTGTTTTTTTTTCATCACAGTTAGAATGAACCGAATTGCTACTTTACATTTGTTTAAAATAATAAAGTAGCGTAAAGATAAAAGTAGTTTCAATGGAAATATATTTTGTTTTTAATTAATAGCTTATAAAGCAAAGTCGTGAATGCTTTAATTTATGATCAGAAGATTTTTTATTCGTTTAAGAATTGAACTTGAATCTTTTTGAAAGAATGCGACAGAAATTTATAAATTTTATCAAAGTTTTTTATATTTCCATCTCGTTCTTATTGTTAGAAAATTCCTTTTCTACAAGTAGAAAACGTGGAGGCGGATAAAAAAAAAAATATTCTCCGAACAATTCCTCTTTTCATTTCCTCCATTTTCTTAGGAGCCGCGCGCGCATCCCCATTTAATTTGTCCTTTGCCTAACCGCCGACTCTCCACATACACATTAAAAACACATACACACCCCCACACAAAGGGAGCATCGCCCTCCTCGCATTTAATTCGGTCTTGAGCGACTCGTGCTCGAGTCGCACCGAACGAACCACTTCTTACATTTCCTCCCCTTCTCGGTGCGTGGGTGGACGCGCGCGCACCCACCCTCTCGGGGTTGACTACGCGTGAGTTAGGGAGTGTCGGATACGTCCGGCAGGGCTACTGCATTATGTATTTTCCTTCCCGCGCCCCCACACCCCCACACTAACTTTTCTTCACGATGCTCCCCGTCCATTCCACACTTCCCCCTTTCTCACTCCACTTTCACATTTTCAACTTTCTTCTCCTTATTTTATGTCGACTTTTCAAACTCTTTTCTCCCCTTTTTGCTCTTTTCCTTTCACACTTTATTATTAACAAAAACCTTTATCTACATATTTTATACAATGTTTAAAAAAGTTTTTTTTTTTTATCAACACTCAATTATTTTAGTATTTAAGGAAACATTCTCAATCGAATTAAATATAAAAAATGTAATAGACATTCAAAATGAAATAATTTTCTCACATTCTTACTACAACATAATAAAAAAGGGGGGGGGGGAATGTGAACGCGAAGATCGTAAAAATATAAGAATAAGGATGTCTGTAGTTGTTGAGTATTACCAATAATTAATAACGAGTCGGTTGACACTGTAACTTTAATAGAGTCGAGCTCAATTTAAAAGAAAAACTGCTTTCGATAAATTAATTAATACTGTAACAACATAAAAATATTTTTAACGGATTAATGATGCGAGGTTGGTATGCAAAATGTTGTACTTTTAAAAAGAAGTTTAAATATTTTCTAGTAAAATCGTTGATTCTTGCTCGGCTATTTCATGCGATTACTAATGCCGACATACTCTTCTAGGAATAGCCCGAGTTGAGCAAAGAATTTTCACCTCATTATACATTTATCCAAGATTCTGAGAGACGCCGCAGCCTTTTTGTCGTTCCATTTTCTTTCCTTCAAATGTCTTGGTACTGTCAGGCTAACTAACGTCAGCTGGAAACCGCCGCCGACGCCGACGTCGACGCCGTCCCCGTCTCCGTCCCCGTCTCCGTCCCCAACCCCGTCTTCGTCTCACCCTGCAGACGGAATTCAACACCGAACCGCGCGCGCGAGCCTCGTAATCGACGCCGCCAACGTGCTCCACCTCTGTGTCTCTCCCTTTCTTTCTATCCATCTCTCTCGCTCCAATATGGGTTCAACCACCGTATCAGCTGTCTTGTCCAATCATGTGTGCAGCCAACTTGCCGCATGTAAACGTCCAGTTATACTCCGTTGGTTCTTGCATTTCTTCTCTCTCTATTTTACACTCCTTGATACTCTTGGCATGTTTCTCTTTATCTTCACTTATCTTTAAAATACACGTTTCTTTATTTCGCAAAGATTAAAACCAAATATTTTTTACCAATTTGAAAAAAAACAAAAAAAATGCCCCCAATGCCCTCGAAATGGAAATATTTAGTATTCATAGTTTAGTGGTTATATTAACAAACGAAGTGTAGTGAAATAAAAATTTACGCTTATCTAAATTTGTAAAATTATGGTTGGTACTTTTTTTTAAGATTATTCTTAGCCCTTGTATATCCTCTAATAATCAAGACTAAGAGCTCTTTCTTGAATATTTTTTTAAGTTTATAGACGATAGTGCATCTCTTTGTTGCGACAGTATAGAATATAAAAGTATATAATTTTGTTTTCATAAAATTAAATTGTTGGTTTACCTTTTGATCTTGTATACCTTTCCTTATCAAAATTTTAGAGAAAATAGTAAAATCAATAATACGTTTTTTAACTTAAAATATTTTTTCCGCCATTTTTTGGCTTGCATAATCAAGATAGTTATTATATTATATGACGTTAATATAGACAAAGTACAGTTATTTATGTATGCGCAGCTGACATTCACGTATGCCGCACCGCGAAAACGATATCGTTTTACAAGGCAACGCATTGTCTTGTATTGACAGCAGAGAAACCTTCGTCTCTCTTTCTTTGTCCCTCCTCTCCTCTCCTCCCTCCTTACCTCTCTCATTTTTATTATACACATATACTTTTGATTTTTTTCTTTTTTCCGAAAGAGCCGTAACATGTTATCTCGTAGCGATCTCGAACATTCAACCTCTTTTTCATCTACCAACATGTTGATTGGTTCTGTCGACATCGGATAGATTTACCAATACGAGGTATCTTTTTCGATAATGTCTACTCGCTCTTTTTCACCCAAAGAAATCCCTCTGGTCATCTTATAAAACAGACATATAAATGTAAATAATTTTTTAAAAAAAAAAAATTTAATAAATTCTCAGAGCTATAGAAATGCAACTCATTTTTAACTTGTGCATACTTCCATAACGTCTACTCTCGCGTAATACAAAATGAAATAATAAGATTCGCTGGAATTTTCGTACCCATTTAGTGCAAAGCGACGACGAAGAAATTTGAATAAATAACTCTGTTGTTATCGAGTCTTATAATAACAAGTCGAAAGTATAAATTTATTCCAAAAACAAAAAGAACAAATGAATAGAGGATTTAATATTATCAGAGGAATTTAGCATTTTTGTGACTGATGAGCAGGAATTCTAAATATGCAATCAATGAACGAACGGAAACGTATAAAAAGCTCTTAGGGGAAAAAGTTATCAAAGTACTTGGCTTATTTATTTTGAAGGGCAAATATTCCCACATCCCGTCGCCGGATCCATTCTTGTGCAAAAGAGAAAAAAGGCGAGAGCCATTAGAGGAGTAGGTAATCGTCGTCGTCACGCACCCGCGAGCCCAGTCGTAAGACACAGTGCGTCTCTCTTTCTCCCCACCTCCCTCTCTCTCCTCTCTCTCTCCATCTCTCCATATTTCTCTCCATCTTTGTTGGAGGTGATCGTATCCATGACAATTAAGCACGAAATAAAGGAGCTTTGGCGGATGATGGAGTAGAGTCGGGACTTCCGCGTCGTTCCAATTACCGTGAAGAATCGTTCCTCGCGATTAAAATCCGGCTCGTGTCTGCGGGGCCACTCTCGTAATGGTCCCTCGCCTTCCTCAAGAGGCAATAAAGCCCGACGCGTGGCACTCGACTATCCCTTCGTCGGGGACCGCCCCCGCGCATCTTTTTCGAGAGGAACCGCCCGCTGCGCCGCTAAATACCGCGCGCGCGTACCGAGGGGGACGGGTAGCCATCCGCGTCCCCCTTCCCGGTAGCAGCCGGCATCGGCGTCGGAGCCGAGGTCCCCTCGCGCACCACCTCCCGGTGCCCCGGAGATAAGCGCGAGGGCGGCCCGTCGAGTCGCAGATTAAAACCTCAGCGTGCGCATCTTTTGTTGTCTGGCTCTCGTCTCTCTTTGCGGGACTCTGCGGCTCCTTTCAACTCCTCTATTCCACCGCTATTTCCGAATTACTTAATTCTTACTTTTCTCTTTGCACTCGTATTTTTTTACTTTCCATTTTGTTCTTATTTATGCGCTTCTATTTCTCTCTCCTCCGACTCTTCACTTTGGGGTTGCGCCGCACTTTGATTTTCACTTTCACGCCTTGCTAAATTAAATGTGAATTGAC
Organism: Eupristina koningsbergeri; assembly: GCA_018907245.1. Classification (NCBI taxonomy): domain Eukaryota; kingdom Metazoa; phylum Arthropoda; class Insecta; order Hymenoptera; family Agaonidae; genus Eupristina; species Eupristina koningsbergeri. The sequence continues at coordinate 1,554,952 of JACCHV010000050.1, forward strand.
GTTTGCAGAAAGTTGTCGAGTGCATTTAAAGCTTTTTTAGACATAATTATTTCATTATTTCAAGTCATAGTTTTCAATTTTTTACCTTTAAAGAATTTAATTCCATCTAAATAACAATTACTTGTTTTATCATTCGTTATATATTCATTCGTCTCTATTAAAAAAATAAGCAAATAAATAAATTTACAATTATTAAATTCAATATTTTACTTTCTTTAAAACATTTCATCTGCTTCTACATTAATAACGAGTATTCAATATTAAAAAAGTAAAAAAGTCACAATGTAAAGTAATGAAAAATACTTTTTTTTCAAATTATTGAATTCTTATCCAATACTATACTTTATTTCAAATATATTTTTTTAATATAATTTTGTAATTATACCTTCATTTCGATACTTTGATTCAATAATTAATCAATTACAACTTACAGTCGTATTTACAAAATTTTAAATAAAAAAATTATCTATGGTAATATGCAAGTACTTTGAACTACGCAGGCCTGTTTTATTTATTGTAGATGTGATATCTCATTTAGATGTTGTTTTAAATAAATGTAATAATAGTATTCAATTTTTGTAAAAAGAAAAATGGATAATTGAATACCTTTATATTATGTATAATTATAACGATTTATTTATGAACAAAATGGTTTAACGTTATTCTTTTAGTTCATTTACGTATAAACATGAATCTATCAACTGATAAATTAAGCAAAGATAAATAGATAAAAAAAGATTTTTAATTTTGAAATTGTGAAAACATTTCTGGTAATAATAATAAGGTATTCTCTAGAGAATATTATTAGAATGCCGTGCAATTTTGAAAATCCAATAAAGTAACCTAATATTATGGAAGCAAAAATCTTTAATCTACAGTGCAGCTAATGAAAACAACAGTGAAATAGAAAGATAGAAATCATAGTGCATCGACGAAAATTAAAGATGAAAGAAAACGAGATTCCCGTTTCGTGATTTGTAATAAATATTATCAACAACACAAATACAATTAGTTTAAAAATTTATTCAGCTGCACGTAGGCCTCGGGCGTCCTTATCACGTGTCTCCTGCAATCACACACGCACACACATATACGCACAGAAAATGAAATCTGCTCTTTCCCTCTCGTCAGTCGCTTCCGGTATCACAGCGATCTTTCTCTCTCAGCCACCCCCGCCCAAAGTGCAACCCCCGCGCATTTAATTTTCTTTTATCCCGGCCAGTCCCGCTCCTCTCGATCCGAGCCACCCCCGTGCGTTTAAATTGCGAATGCCTGGCGTTCCGGCGCGTCCTATTTAAATGTAATTTGTATCCAACTATATTTGCCTGCGCCCCGGTCCCGGGACAACCTTGGCCCAAACTCGACTTTTCCCTCGAACACGCCCACGCAACACAAACAAACTTCATTGTTTACGTGTTTTCCGCCAAATTCCGGCTTTTCCTTTCTCTCTAGGGTTGCGCTTTGCCCCATTCCATTTCATTCTCTCTCTCCCTCTTTCTCTCGAGTTCACACTTGTCGGTATTTTTAGACTATGATACCTGGCAATTGTTAGCCCCATTCTTTTATCAGATACAATGAGTGCCTCGTAAAGAATATAGTAAAGAAAACGGATGATTTCATTACATAATTATTTGTATTTTTTACAAATATTATACATCCACCAAATTATTTAAAATATTTTCCAAAATACTTTTTGTGTATGTAAAAAGTTTCGCATAGGACAGAAACAATGTTGTTGTTTCATTAAAAAAAAAAAAAAAAACACAATAAAAAGCAATTCAGTCAATGAGTCGCTCGTAAACGTTAAGAAGAGATTAAAATATTTCCGCATAGACTTTTATCGATAAAAATACAGTTTTATTCCATTAATAATGATTCAGAAGGAACGATAAACCAAAAATAAAGTGACGGCATCGACCTCATAAAAAGGGTGGAGATAAAAGTAAAAAAGAAATTTAAAATGTGGAGTGGTGTGGAGGTGTGCGTGGCGGAGAGATCTAGTAGATGAAAATAATGAGTTAAGTTCTATGAGAATAAGTATTATTTGGTAACAAAAAGAACGAAAAGCCGCACAAGTCGAGGGCCACCCCAGCAGATGCCGCAAATAAAATAGAAATCAACATCGGACCCCGAGATTTGCGCACTCAACCCTTGCACATGTGCTCGTAGATCAAAAGGCGTGACACTGTTACGTTTATTCCTACCTTATCAGATGCTCTAATGCATATAATATATATGGTATCGGGACCGAGGCGGGGGGCCGATCACCGACACCCTTAATAAAGCCATCCTCGACGGCTCTCGCTCTCTCGCCCACCGCTTTTTTCTCTCGCACACTTTTCAGCCTCCCCCATCCTGGTGCACGGGCGGCCGGATTTCCCACGCACCCCCGGCCGAGGGTGGACGATGGAGCGCGAAAATCCGAGCCACGCGTGAGCGAGAGCTTGACAAGAGCGCCGATTCGTTACGAGTCCTAATTCCCCACTGATTGGCGCGAAATTGAACTTTTACGCGTGGTGCGGCTCTCGCCGAGGTAGGCAAACTGCACGAGACCGCTCCGAGAAGATGCAAACACCCCCGAGGAATTGTGTCATCGCAAGTCTGCAAAAAATCACTGCCGCTCGTTAAGTAAACGTGACAACTACTTTTTTTCCTTTTATTTTTTTTTCTTTTCTCCCTCTCCCTCTCCCTCTCTCTCTCTCTCTCTCTCTGTCTCTCTGCTCGGCACACTTTTCATGGGATGGTTGCCTAATTTCTTTTTTTGCTCCTTGTTTGCCAAGGGAACAAAGAGACTGGTCAGCTTCTTTAACTGTAATGATCGTCACAAATTAAGCGAGGGGCTCGGATTTTGAAAATACTTGGATCAACTCTAATTAGATGGACTTTTTTTTCACTATTTTCCCCTGGAAATATCACACAGGAGAATCGATTTTGGCTCTGAACTCAACACAATACCCCAAGATGTCTTTTATATTTCAACAAATTTTAATGAACAGTTTTTCGAGCAATCAAAATAAAAAAGGGACTACAGTGATACAGTTTAACCGTTGACTTTAATTAACTCAATTGAGTTGTTATCTTGTACATCTACATATATTTGTATTTTCCATTCAAATCACCAACAAGAGACATCTCTACAGTTTAAGCAATTAGCTACAGGTTTCAAGGGACAGGATAGGTGACGAGGATTAAACGACGAACGGTGTAGGCACGGTAACACGGCAAGCACCCGGAACACGATACAAACGCAAACTCCAGGAGATAAAACCCATGAAAGCAACAAATACCAGCAATCCTCGGGGCAACATAAAGCGAAAACCCGGCACCACCACTATCATTACCATTACCTCCACTCGGACACTCTCATCCCTCCAGCCGAATTCGCCGTGTTCTCGCCGATATTTATACACACGTACACGTAGTGAGGGGTGGGCTAATGAGGGGTTATGAAATTTCGAGCTCGTGCATGTGAGCGCGTGGCTCCCTATCCCTCGCAAATGTGGTGTGCGTGCGTGCCGTCGCACCCTCTCCCTCACTCTTGGGGGTGGCTGCTGTAACAAACACCGGAATGCCTTCTTATCCGATTTCACATTATAACATTCAACAACCGACTACCTATGGTACGTGAGAAATGACTTTTTGATGTCCCGATGAATGATGTATGAAATCCGAACAAGTAAAAAGGGATTTTAAAGAGACGGAGAGAAAAGGGCCAGAAGCAATTAGTTTTATTTATGTGTCATTTCATTTTCTTCTGATTTTACTTCATTTTATCTTCAAAATAAATCGTATATTTTATATTAGTCATTAATTATATACATTTTCGTTAAATTCATTTATATCATATCTAATTGCTTCAATTTTATGTATTTTTACTCATGAACGTACGTTTTTCTTTTTATTTTGTTTCATAATATCTATTGTAATTGCATAGAAATTAAAGAAATAGGATCAACTGAAGAAATAAAAGAACAAAAAAGTTATATCTTAATAACAATAAAATCTTTCAACAAAATTTTTATTACAAATTTCTTTACACAAGATATAATTATTAAAGATCAAAAAAAAATTAAACTACAATTATTTTCATAAAAGTATTTTAAAAAAAGTCGAAGGAGATAATGTTAAGGGGAGTAAAACTTAATAAAGTAAAAAGATAGTTTAATATTCGTCCAAGTATCTTCGCAAGCGGTTACATCAACTTTTGCTCTGTCGAATACTATCTAGAGTATATAATATTAATTTTTTTTCAACATTTTTTATTAAATTCAATTTATTATTAAAAATCAAAATGTAATTTATTTAGTACATTTTTTTACTGTTATTTGAATAATGTTCTTCTACTTTTTATTCGTTTTATGTCAGTATATCAATAATTTAACGTAGTTGGAAATGCTTACTTCTGATCTTTTAGTTAAAAGCTAATAATAGTAAATATTAAAAATTATTTTGATTTAACATTGGTTTACGAGCTCAGATTTATTATAATTTCGGGTGTTATAACTTTTTTTCAAAGGCATACGTAGTATAAGGTATCACGATATAATCCAATATCGAATTTGGTAAGAAAATAAGAAAATTAAGTTTCTGTATTTATTTATTTTATTGTATTTGTAAATAATGGAATTGATAAAGATAAAATATTTTTCTCGATGTCCAAAAACAGATACTCTCTCGGCATTGTTATCAAGTAATCCGGATATTCTCTGCAGCATTTGTATTGTATGAAACCTTAAGGCATATATTGGAAGAATAAAAGAGAGAGAAATCACTTATCTAATATATTAAGTAAGTGTGATAAGAATCGAGCTAATAAAAGCTCCGATGCGACAATAAATTTGTTATACAAGTGCTCATCCTATAATCGCTAGATCCGGAGGATTATTTAAAGAACCCCCCGTTTCCCTCTGTCTCTCTCCCTCTTCCTGTTCACGCTTATCAGGCTTTCGAAACAACAGTATATAACGCCTATACAGGAGATAGAGATGATATCAGGATCATCCTTCGTCCTTCGCCTTTTGCCCTTCGTCCCCCTTTTTCCGCATCATCGTCGTGGCCCACGTTACCACGACTCTTAGGATATTTTCAAAAGTAATAAAGCTCGCTCCAGACTTATGTGAAGCTTATCTTCCCCACTTGTTCTCTTCTTTTCTCTATCGCTTTCTCTCACTCGCACATCCACTCCCGTACACGTTTTATTTCTCTTTATTTAAAAGTCGTGATGTCTAATATTTATTTATTATCGACAGCGTGTTTAATATGATAATAAAATAAAAGTCAAATTTTACGCAATAAATAGTCCAAATATTAGAATAAAAATTATTCGCGTTATATATTAAGAATGCAAATTTTTTATTCATAAATATCGACTAATCGTAATTCGGCATTAAATTTAACAAATTAAAATATTCACGATACTTATTTCACTCGAAATATTGTTTTGTTTAAATTTCATAAATTTATTTACATAAATACAATAAAAAAATGAACTTTATCATAAATGTAGTTAAAAAAGTTGAAATATTCTCTTTGTCCCACTCCCTGCAACTGTTTCGTAGAGAAATTTTCGGTCGAGTGCAATTCGTTTATGCCTCATCTAAGATATGTCGGACTCGACGGAAGTATCTTGAATGGCGTCCAGTTCGGCGGTAGCATCCCCTCGGCAACTCGAGGCATGGCGAATCACCCTCTGGGTGAGGGCGACGGCGACGGCGATGACGTCTACGACTTCTCTTTATGTTCGCCAACGCGGGAGGCGGAAGGGAAGAAGAACGAGAGCTATTATGATGAGGCGTCACGCGGAGAGACAATATTATGACGTCTCTCACCCCAAAACCCGGGTTCGAGTCTTTTTTTAGATCTCCCCGTGTTCGTTCATTTTGTCTCGAGCGAGCCTCTCCCGCAATTCGCTTCTCTGTTCTCCCAATGCAATAATTTATCTCGAAGAAGCTCTTACAGCCATTCGCTTGTTGGTTCCTATCCACTCGCCTCGGCCTGTCTCGATGCTAGTTCTCGCTCCTGCAAAACGCTCAAACTCCTCCGCACCGCAAGCATAAAGTCCCTTTCTGCAGTTTCGGAATGCACAAATATGTCGTGCACTCAAACGACAGGATGAGGGAAAAAAAATTTTTACAGCGTCGTGCAGTAATAATAGCAAAGTGCGAATTCATAAGTTCACAGTCGAGATAGCAGAGTCGAAAGGAGATAAAGGATCGCCCGGAACTTTTGTAACAGCTTCATTCCCTTCGCAATAATCACCGGTGCACGGTACAACGCGTTGTTTGTGCTCTCCCTCTCCCTCTTCCACGTCGCATGCAATATTCATCTCTTTTGCATCGGCCTTTTATTTGGTGTGCGATTCTGTTCTCGAACCCCTCGAGCCCGCATTCACACTCTCGTGGCTCCCGCGCACACGCGACGGATGATGTCTCTCTCCTCCTCGCTCCTACTTTGCACTTCATGCTAATTCCATCGATCCGTGTTCTAAGCCCTGCGAAGGGCCCGCGCGTCCCATGTAAGATTCGCGAAGGGCGCAAAAATAAATGACGAATGGGGAGGAGGAGAGACAGCCAAACGCGCCAGAGACAAACAACAGATGAGAATTTTGTCAGTGGCCGTACTTGACTGCGAGCTCAGTTATTTAGATTGTAATCTCAAATATATCATGACAGTCATTTAAGCAGTGGTCCAACGGTGGCACAACGTGTTTTGTCTCAATTAAACTCATTTAAATCCGTGCTTTTTTTCTGTAGGCTTGCATTATTTTGAAAATATTTATTTATTATTTATAGGTACAGACAATGGTATAATGTAGTGTATAAAAAATCGATTTGAGCAGTCGATTGTTCTCGACTGATGGCTCACTCCTACTGAAGTTTTTGCCAATTTTTTATCTTCTAAGATGTCATGTTATTCTAAACTTTAGATCGAAATCTTTTCTTTTATATCTTATAGTAGTGGAATACTTCTAATTTAAATACAAATTACATCTGACAGCTACTTTCATTAAAGACTGTAAGAATTGAAACTCATCACATAATTAAACAAATATTACATATTTGATTAGTTCAAGTTTGAGTTCTCCTCGTGAAAGACCATTTATTTATTTGTTATACACATAATATACATTGAAATTCGTTACAGTAATTCTATTTTAAAAATATTCTCGAAATAATAATGGGACAAATTACATCATATTAAAATTTGCATAACTTGAAAACTGAAATAAAAAAACAATGATAAATTATATTGATTGCAAATATTAAAAAGTACTTGACAATAAAAAATACGAGCGTGACAAAATTAAAAGACAAATCTATTCAAAAATGAAACGTTAATGTCTTGTGCATGAATATTGAATATCAGAGTTAACACGAAGCCAAGGCTCTCGAACGAATAAATATAATTAGCATTTAAATGGACTATCAATAAATCATCAGCACTTGTTCGAGCATTGAATTTTTAAAATCTGAAGCTCCGTGAAGAGAAATGTGAAAAGGAAAAGAGAGAAAGGGTTGCGCGGAACATCAGGGAGAATATCGAGTTCACCTCCCACGCACGTACGGATTGCTCGGGGGTTGGTTCCAAACCGAATTCAAACTTCCTCTTACGTATGATGCGATTTGATTGCAACGTTTGATAACGATGCTCTTTGCAATTGAAAGGCATTTAAGTGGCATACGATACTGTGGATCCGTTGAAGCGGAGCCTCGAAAACAAGACAAAATAGTGTCCCACCCTTTGCTTTTATTCGTCAAGGTGGCTTTAATTAGCAAGGCTTATGCCAGGAATACAGGACACCAACACAAACTCATTGGCAACCTCTCAAAAATCCACTTTACTAATTAAATCTCTGCCGGACTTGGAACACGCACTTCCGAATTTAATGAGTACACTTTTTCTTCTAAACTGTGCAAGGAACTTTTTTTATTTTTAGTGCATCATAAGATATAGGGGTTTAACGCGTTTTGAATGAGTTGTAGGAATCAATGGCGTATATAAATATCTCCTCTTGCAAAGAATAACGGTGTTTTTGGGTTTTAAAAACTAGGTTACGCTTAAATTGGAAAATGAAGTGGTAACAAACTGCGGGAAATACAATTTCATAACAGGTGTCAAGGATCCGGGTAAAGAAAAACAACAATTCACAAGCGTTTAAAAATAGAAAGATGACGGCTGGCAATTGCAGCGATTAAGTCCAATTGAGGGGGTTGAGTGTCTGGTGGGGTGGGAAGAGACCGGGAGCAAACAAAACGACGCGCAAAAACGACGAAAATTAGCTGCGACACTCGTCGGAATTAGAGCAGCAACGGGAGTAATTGTAAACGCAAATGCAAATGTATGTGCGGGTATTAGCGGATGAGGACTAAGGAAACCCTAAAAACCCTTTGGCCAGGACTCGTCAAGTGCCGCCTGCGGCACATTGGTTTCGCTCCCCCGACGCGCCACCGACAAATCCCTGGCCGACAATGCAGCGCACCACAGCTTGAAACCGGCTCACCCTGGGGGTTCATTATCCTCTGGCTCCCTCCTCCCCCTCTCTCCCTCTCTCTCTCTCTCTCTCTCTCTCGAGTGCCACCAACCCGGATTCCGAGGAAAAGTACACGCCGAGAAGCGGAGACACCGATTGAGACGCGGTGACGTCGAGTGTCCGCGGGTGCGCTCTTGGACTCCACTCCATTGTTTCCCCCAGGTGCGAGTGTGTGTGCGTGTGCGCCACATCCGAAGGCTACCGTTCTTTCATCCCCGGATCGCTGCCTTACCTTTCCGTCCGCTCTCCGTAAATAAGGGACACGAGCGAGCGTAGGACATGTCAATTTAATGGAGCTACTTTGCATTCTTAGTTTGTCATACGTCGCACGGCACTTTACTCAACGCGAGCTTTTGTATATTTCTTGTTCCCGTCGCCGCTTCTGCAGAAGCTACTACAGTTTTCGATTCCCGCATTGTCGCTCTCGTACCTCTGCTTCTTTCGTCTCATTTTCATGAGCCCATTTCTCGACAATAAATAGTAAACAATGCGCAAGAGCATACCGGCATAACAGTACAGCAGATGGATTCCCCGTACAAATTCCAAGTACCAATATATATTTGACATTCATACATATATTCCTTCAGACTTCGAAATTTCTTTTGCCACATATTCAAAGGTATGGCGAATATGAGATGAAAACATTTTTTTTTTAAGAATGCAGCGTACAATACATGTTGATTTTTTTTTTTTTTTTTTTTTTAAAAATCTACAAATTTGTCGCTTTGTTGGTTCTAAGACACAAATATAATATAATATCCATCCATTATTTCCCCGAAATGTGGATGGGAAAAAAACTGTAACGCAGCTAGTCCAAAGGCAAGTGCAAGATCTAAAAAGCGTATTACGGTAGTTTTGGTAAGTTCGATCGGGAGGGGATGTCGATGCCGAGTCCTAAAAGACTCCTCAAATATTCCGAAAATTAAACCAGACTAGTGAGTGGCTATGATTGACTTGAAATTCCCGTGAAAGCACGTCAACCCTCCCCTCGCCTCGGCCCAACAATGGCTTGTCAAGGATCGTTCACAGGTATATATATATATATATATACATGCATGTATGTATATCGTTCGCAGGCGGAGCACAAACTCAACTGTCTGCCGTTGATACAGGATCGCTGACGTGATCAAACGTGGCTGTGCGCGCGTGCACCTTTTTAAAAGGGACACCAAGAAAAATAAAACCCAGGGAAACTAATGACCGAGCCTTTCGTTCCTTCCTCCATCTGAGAAATTGGAGCTGCACTTTTAAAAAGGCCACACGAATGCGTTTTTGGCGCTTATAAATCAAGGAAAAGTCCGGTTGTAATTACATTAATTTTGGGACAATTCCGTGTGAATGGAAGATAGGCCGAGGGGTGAGTTTGTGAGTGTGACAGATCGGAAAAAGAGACACGTTCGCACGTGTTATCGGCGATTATGCTCTGCGATGAAAAAACCGAGGGAAGACGAGGGAGAAAATTAAAGGAGGAATGTGGCTCACGCCCCGAGACCCCGGACACGCACCCGCCCTCCAATGAGCCTCGGCGGTCGTGGGTGAGTTCGTTTTCACCTGACGTCCTGACACCACGACGTACCCGGGAGATTGGCCCGGGGACCTGGTGCTCCCAAAAGGGAGGGGGTCCCGCTCCGCTCCCATTCATTGGTGTCACGGCGCTGCTAGCCTGGGACACCCTGACGTGTCTTGGACCCCTGGATTCACTCGGTCTTTATTAGTTTCGGCACGGGTATTATGTCCGCACCCGGGCTATTATGCATCATGTGCCTCGGTGCTCCCGATGATTGCGAGGATGTTGTCCTCGATCCGTCTCAATATCACCTCCACCGACGACAAATCGCGAGTCAAATTCCTGTCAACGAACGGTCGAGTTCGCTTTGTCCCTTCGTGGCTCGTTTCCCTTATTTACAATAAAATTCCCTGCCTCTCACACACATTTTATAAACTCGAGCGAAATTTCTCGATTCGATAATACAGCAATTTAAATTAAATATCTTTCTCTGTTATTGTTATTCCTATTTTTGACATAAATCATATCAAATAATGCAGTTCATTTTTACTTTCATTTTTATTTTATAAAAGCACCAGGACATTTAACTTGTATTTTCAAAAGAACAATACAATATGATGGAATAATAAAAGTCCGTTTAATATTCAATAAATAATTTTTTTTAATGGCATTCTACAGTACTTACAATACCACATATTTTATTATTTTCATTACAAGTTGTGACCAAAAAAAAAAAAAAAAATCTTAAAACTGTTAAACAGTTTTTTTTAATGGTATTTTTATATGCTGGTTATCGTGGAAGCTGGTTAAAAATAAAGAGCAATAAAAAATACGAACTTTTTTTAAAAACAATAGGTTAAACAACCATTTAGTAATTTAAAAATGTACAACTTTTACAAACTTTCGATAAATATTATAATAATCGGGCTGGATAAAAGCAGATAAGCTACGATGAAAGTAGACTCGGGCACGTTTCTTTTTATTTACCACTTGCGGAGAGAAGGAAATAAGAGTACCGAGTGTATGTAATCTCTGGTAATTCCAGCACCTCAACTGCAAAACAATGTTCGCTGCAATCCTTTCAAGAGTAAGTAGTGCAAGTGCTGATGCTGCTCGCGCATGAATTCATGTATCAGTATCCATAATACATGTAAGGGTGTATCTCCTGTTCTAAAATTCTTGGCGTATCCTAGAGTTAGGAAGTGTCTGAGATAAGCCAGAACGATAAAGTCGGAGAAGAAAAGAAAAGTCGCTGGCGTTGGGTGCGGGCATAAATTACCAGACTATCGGGCGCAGAACCAATTCCACACACACGTGCGGGTACGGGTGCACGTACACACTCGCGGCCAGAGGAGTCGACGTTAGTGGTAGTGCGGGAGCCCGAGTCTTTTACGGCTTCCGCGATTTATACGAACTGTAAGTGACAGAAGAGTCAAACGGGGCCGGGGAAGGAGCGAGAAAGACGTCTTCCACGAGGAAAGAACAAAAGAGAGGGTGCGAGCCCGAGTATGTGCGGCGATGAAAATAAGTTGGAGTGACGTAGGGGGGGGGGAAAGTTATAAACAGCAGCGAAGTACGGGAAAAGCGCGGATTTTCTAGGATTTTCAGGAGACTCGGTCCATAATGCAAGAAAACCATTTTTACCAACGAGAAGTCCTGCCTATTATGCATTACACTCAATGCAATATTGCAATTGATCCTAAGCTGAACTGCGACACACGTACGTTTCAACTACTTAAATCTAAAGAAAGAGCATCTAAAACAAACAAAGGGAGATTCGTCAAATATTTAAAAAGAAAGAGTAATCACAGCATTTATTTTCAATAAGCTTTTGAAGTTTTAATCCTTACACTCAATAAGTTGAACCTTCAAAAGTATTATTTTAATACTCATTCATATTCTCTTCGTCAAAACAAATTTATTTTAAATAGTACCTGAATATTTAAGTGAAACAAAGTATAGAAATCTCTATACAAATTACACTAATTTAATTTAATCAACACTTAAATTCTTTAAGTATGCTTATTATCATTACATATTAAATTGTACTTACATAATACATAATTATTATATACATATTAATTCAATTAATTTGAAAAGAAATCACTTTATAAAACTATTTATCTCGATTTTTAAACTTTATATCATATATTACATAATATTAATTATTAAAAATTTCTAAAATAATATTAATTTCAATTGATAAAAATTACTTATTTTGTTGAGTAATTATTTTCAAAATGATATATTCATATTAATATTTCAAAGTGAGTTCTCAAAATCATGACGAATACACATGAGTTGTCTCTTGCATATTTCTTAATATCTTCATTCGTATATGCATATGAGTGGAAGCATCTAGAGTATACATAATTGATGTAGAAAGTAATTAACTGCGTTGGAAAAAATCTCTGGCTTTATTTTAATTATCACTCTTCTTGAATTTCATCTAGCAGAATTTGCCCTGTGTGTTTTTCCATTTCAATCTTTTTCTTTCCTCATTTTCTTTCAAAATTCCCATATTGTATATTTATTACGAACTGAGCTAAATGAAATGAAAAATAAAAGAAGTTTTAAATATGAAAATATCAATCTACAAATTTAAAAATTTCAAATTTTATTGAACTAGAATAATTGTAATTATCAATATGTTTCACAGTATAAAAATAAAATTTCATTTTTTATTTTAAATGTAAATTATTTCTGTAATATTATATAAATATTAAGTTTCAATTTACAAATTACATAAGAGATTAACCAGTACTTTTATTGATTAACAAAACAATATTTCAATTATTAAAACGTTAAGGACTTTGATAATTTTAATATAAATATAGGTATAATATTACACCTAAGTATATCAAATAATTTAGCTTTAAAACTTTAAAAAATAAAATACCTACTTAAAGTAATAAATGAATAATATCTTTGGGTTTTCCGTGTCTCGTCATGATTTGAATGAATAGTTATTTAGAGGATCAGCGCAACAATTCACTCCTTATATTTAAGATATTCCATTGTATATGTAAAAATGCATTTGTTCGTATTATGCAAGTGAGGCAATTTTATTATAATTGTAAACCACCATTTTTCCGTACATGAAAAGAAGCCATTGGAAAAAGTGAAACCTAATTGTCCAAATTGCCGAAACCAATAGTTCATTAGACTATTTGTCGCCAAGAGAGTTTGTTGAAAGGTGTAATTTTGTGTTGTTGCAGGTCTCATCGATCAACAGGGTCTTGCGAAATTTAGCGGCGCAGAAGGAGCAGCGGCAGCAGCAGCAACAACAGCAACAACAGGGCGTCGGTCCCGTGGGCGTGGGAGTGGGTGCGGCCAGTCCCGCCGAGAGCGTCTACGACAAGCTCAGGTTACTCAACGGACAATCCACCGGCTGGCCCAGACCCAATCCATGGTAATTTACGAAAACAAACAACCACCTCGGCAAAATTAATTAATAAGCCAACACCCATTTTGCAAACAATCCATTGCGAGCGCTAGCCTTTAAATTGGTCCATCTGAAAACCAATCGACTTCAAATGTAAAGATAAAAAAACACACCCGAATAATCTTTTAATCGATATCTCACTCCATAAATTGAGGGGTTAATCCAGAAACTTTTAATCTCGCTTACACACTTTTCGCTTTGTGCAGATAATTGCGTAAATAACATTTTTTTTAACATCGATCGATCATTTATTTTTTCACCAAAAATTAAATTGCAATAACTTATGTAGATAATGTTCACATTACGATTTATAGAGAAGTTTATTAAAAACAAAGGGTAATTAATCCAATTGGTCAAATACGTCAATTAATAAAAAAAACCTCGCAATGAGTTTTAGTAGAGGAGCTGGGAAAAGATCTCAATTCATTTTTTTTGAATGCCAGGTATCCGTCCGGGGCAGGCAGTCCTTTTTCATCTCTACAACCGAGCTTAAGTCCAAGCCATTGTACAGCTCTGCCTCCCGATCCTGCAGACATTCTTCACTCCAAGAAAGGTGAGTTTTTAGACATCTCACTTTATTTCTTTATTTATCTCTCTCTCTCTCTCTTACTTTCTTTCTTTACTTTATTCTTTACTTCTACCTCTACGCTTTTCCCTACCTTCTTACCTTCTTGTTTTCCAACTTATCTATCGGTCATTCTTTTCAATTTTCATCGCTACTTTTTGATGATTTTTCTCAGAAGTATTATTGTACTTTGCTTAATCGGATAAATTCGTTAGAAATCCCCTTAGAATTCAATCGATATTATTTACGAATATTGAAGACGTCTAAAAAGCACAATTTTTTTTCAAAGACGCAATAACTTCAGTAAATTGAACTTTAATTTTTTCAAATTCATCATCGTATTTTCAATCAAATAAACAAATTTTTCACTTTATACTAAATTTACATCAATTTTTGTTGAAGATCGAGAGTAGTATTCCTTAAAATGTCATCCAGAATATAATCGTTCAATAGTACTTCTAAATGTTAAACCAATTCGATGTATTCGAGTTTTATAAATGCGACACAATTAAAGATTGTAAAACCAAAGTGGCTTTATAAACGTACACGAATAACGAGTGCAAATGTATGGGTGGTTAATACGTGTGTGTATGTGCATTCCGAAGGCACAATTACGCTTAAAACGTCCGGCGCGTCTGTGGCTTCTAACCGCAAAATCCACAAGTTTGCCCGCCCACCAAAGCACATGTACACCTGCCCATCTAGTTACTTCTCTTTTTGAAGTATACACATGCACTTTTATGGGTGTATGTGTAGATATGCATTGCACTCGCGCGAGAAAAATTTCGCGGCCACTTGCAAGCGTTGCAAACATTTTAGCTCGTCGATGAATTTCAAACGCCGACACTACAGCCATCGAGACTCGTTCCATCAAATTATTTGAATACAGAAATTTATCGTTGATGCTGGACCATTAATGAAAGGATTAAAACATGATTTTTAGATTGTGTATTTATCTTGTATTATACTCTCACAATTTTTTAGCACATTGTAAATATTTCTGAATCTAGTGTAATGTCAAGGCGTTTATAAAATGAAAATCTATTTGGGATAATCTAATGAAAATCAAATTGTTATAAAAAAATTGTTTTTTCAAAAGTAATCAAAATTTTGAGGGTAGTTTTACAAGAACAAATTATATTTTTCATTAAAAATATATTTGATAAAAATTTTTTAACAGATATTATACATATAAATTAAAATATTGTAAAGATAATAAATAAGTTTTAGGAACGTAATGAAAATCATTACGAAAATCCCCGACACATAAGGATGTGCTTCAAAGAGAATTCATAACAAATAAAGAAATTAATTTTGAAATTGCACCTATTTAAGATATTACTTTATGTTTTAAGATTGACTGGTTGATTCACCAGAGTGCAGAATATCGGTACCAATAAATTAAAATGAATAAGAAACCCTACTTTTTTGATATGACAAAGTAAAATCGAGTGTCGAGTTGGAAATGAGATGGTCCGAATGAAGGATAATCAAAAGCGCATTCGAAAATAAATAAAAAAAGGGAAAGAGCAGCAGTTGAGGGCGCTTTGACGCGGCAATGGGTCGTCGGACACAAAAGGGTGATAAGCCCTTCGCGGTCGGTTAATCATGTATATGACCTCTGTTCGTACAAAAGCCCACTTTAATTAATTAATTAATTCCGCGGTGGGATGCTAATATCAAGGATGTAATATCCCCTGAGCGGCATTGTGTTGTTGCATTTTCCCGAGTACGAGCTAAACTTAGAAGTAGACTTTCTTCTCTCCCTAGAAACGTTTAGCTCTACCTCTCCTTTACAAGTGTTTTGGATATTTGAATTCCTACTCAATACAGCAATAATATTACCAGCAATTCCATGTACTGCAAAAAATCAGAGAAATTTCTGTATTTTATTTTATATTCACTTTGTCTACTTTTCTTTTCATTTCTTTTCCTTTTCTTTCCTTTCCCTCTTATTATGCTCCCTTTCGATCTTTCTTATTTTCGCACCCTCGTGAATCAAAGTACGCTTCTAATTCGTCGATATCGGAAAGTTCCCCTTTTGAGGTTTCTATTATGAAAGCGCAATGTTCGATCCCTTTATTAGAACAAATTTGTAGAATCGCTTGCCCCCATGGTAATTTTAACAAATAAAACACGATTGCATCAACTGTGTCTTTGTGTAAATATATATTATACGACTGCTATTTGGTTTTCTAAAAAAAAAAATTACAAAATTGGTTCATTATTTTAAAATTATTTCAATAAAACTATTTTTCAGCATGTTACCATTGTCAAACATATTAAAAAGCGGATTATCAAAAAATAAAGTGTTTGGAATTCTACAAAATATTTTCTATTGATTTTGATTGATTGAAATTTAATCGATCTCATACAGTAAAGTTTAACTAAACTTCTGTTTAAATAAAAATAATAATTAATTTTCTCAATCAAATAAAATTGAAATTACGCATTAAAACTGTTCTTTATGTATTGTAAAAATTCAAATTTACAAGACCCTAAAATTTATGAAGCATTATTAAATTCAGTATTAATTTGAAGAATACAATACAAATTTTTTTATATTGTAAATAAATACGAGTACTTAAAAATAATATTTTTTTAAATTAGAACAGAATAATGACCATAAATAATGATTCGATAAAAATGTCCTTGAAATTATGTTTATAGTTTCCTCGGGCCAACAAAAAGAACTATAAAGAGAGATGAAGAAGAGACTGAATTTCTTCCCTTTGGCGGCACACATCAAACGCGAAATTTCTTTTTCCTTGACGTGACTCTCTCTTTCTCTCTTATTGAGTGTCACGAGCAGCCACCCTCGGAAGAAAGGATGGGGCTCCTCATTTATCTCTCACTCTATCTCTCTCGCACACTCTCTCTCTTGCTCTAATGTTAAAAAGGTACAGCAGTTCTCGGTACTCGGTGTAATTTTAGCGCGCGATAATCGATTGGCGATTTCCACCCTCAATCTTCGTACACGGGTATAGGCCTTTGAAATGTATACACGGTTATTTCAACGACTATAGAGTTTTTTCCACAGGGAAGACATTTGTTGCCCAGCACTTTTATTCAGAAAATGTTGAAACTTAAATTTTTTGTTGCACACATATATGTAGCAGTAAAATAATTCCTAGATAATTTCCTTTCATCGAGCACAATGAAATGTTGGGAAAAAGTAGGTCTGAAAAGGATCGGTATTTGTTCGCCGTGGCTTACGAAGCACAGTTGTCGCTCTTAGATGAAATGATACATTATCGCAATCGCCGCTCGATCAATGGAATAAAGTATTGAATGACGAGAGGGATGTGGTTCAAAAACATGATTTGCGTGTCGAGATAACTGACTTATTAGCAGAAAACCGAGTCCTGGGCGTCGAGTTACTCCCAATAGAGCTGAGCTCGTGAACACACGTGACAGCGTCCAGCATCTCAAAACCCGAAATTCGGTGTTCGGAGGGACGAGATCCGGGGCGCGTCGAATGCGAGTAACCCTGTTCGGGGTGCGGGGGTGGGATGTCTGGTGCACCCCGCACGCACAATCAAATATGGTAACTGCTCTGGTCGCTCAAGCGCACGCAGGCCCTCGGGGCCGGATTACTCACGGGGGTGAGTCTGCGAGCGGCGCCGGCGTTTATAGGATAAACCGTCGGTCCAGACACTCTCAACCAGCATCCCGAACCCCTTCGCTCTCCATCTTTGTTCAAGACATCTCCTAATGCCTTTTCCCGTTTCCGTTCGCAAGATGCTTTGTTGCAAAACCACCCAGTATGCAGTTATCCACTTTTTGACTTTCTCACGAATTCATTTCAGACTCTATATGATATTGAAACATCCTTTTATGTCTTAGGAGCTCACTCTAATTTTACTCTATTTTGGTGGAAATTTTCGACCATAACAAAATACACGTTGATCACTTACATTTTTGGATAACTCAAATCTGTATTTCATGCACTTCCCTCTTATCCCGAAGGTACAAATATTCTGTGTAAGCACTTTAACATGTTTCTTGTTCTCATTCCTTGTTCTCGTCCTCGGATAACTAATACTCGAGGCACGGGTTCTTCAAAGCCTAAGGCTTCAAATCTAAGCAAAGCAGATTACGATGCAATCATCACACGACTTGGAACTATCCTTCACCCTCGGCATTTCGCCCCAAGCAAACCTGCTTCAACCTTATAACAAAAAACCGGGGGAGGATAAACATAAGTGCTCATCATTTCATCATTTTTCTTCTCTTCTGAAGAACTTTCTCATCGTCTTTTATTATTATCGATTACAAGATCAGTAAGAATTATCCAATTTTATTATTCGATAGAGTTTTAAACTATCTTCTAATGCTGAAATAAGCGAGCATTATTATTTTGCTACTTTTTACTTACAAAATAGAAATGACTGAAATATAATGTATGATTATATTTTCGACGAAGATTTTCTTATTTCAATAATTAATTTAACACTCAAAACTACAGTATTCAAATGATGAATCGTTTAAGAATTTATTTATTATCAAGTTAATTAATACCATAAATTAATTGTACTTCACTTTCTTCTAATCTGGAATGAAAAATTTTAAATTCCATGCAATAGTTTCTTTTATTTTATGTAAAATTTTTCATATTTTTTTATATTCAAGAATTAGTTTTATACGAAAATATTTAAATCAAAAACAAATATTTTTTATCGTTTAACTATAATAATAATAACATGAAAAGTGGCAAAAAACTCTAGCCATAATTGCTTAATCTTTGGTTAAAAATTGATAAAAAAAAGTACCCAAAAGTGCCAAAGAAAAAAAGAAGAAGGAAAGTAACAAAGGAAAACGTGAGGTAAAGAAAACCTCCTCTTTGCGTTTATCAGCATAATCGTAGGCTGTAGCAAAAGAATACAAAGAATGAGATGCACATATATGTTGCAAAAGATACAGATACCGACTAGACAGCGGAACGAAGGAACCGCCATTCGCGAATTGCAACAATGACTTTCCCGACGGCAGCGAACGCGAGTCAGTCATTGTCGGATCCCGAATGAGTGTCTGAGAAGAAATTTTGTTCGTGCCACAGCCCTCAATGACGAGCTCCAAAGATTCTCTCTCTCTCTCTCTCTCGCGCGCAAACGTGGCGGCAAAAAATCCAAAAGGTAGAGAGCATAAAAAAGAAAAATAGGGGAGAGAGAGAGACGCGAGGGTCTCGGTCTATTGTTTTTACTCTCCTCTTTTTCTCTGCCTCTGAGCACTGAATGCGCGCCTTCCGAGGATTTCAATAATACCGACATCTGCACAGGGACTATGTGCTTTTTCGATAAAAAAAGAAAAATGCAATCGGGGGAAACGGAGAAAGAGTTGTCGGGATTCGGGATTCAGTGACTGTGGAAACGCCGGACTCGTACGTTCCTTTTCCAGAAATGCGCCATTATTGTTTCATCATTGCTTTCATCAAGATTTCATTTTACAAGGGAAACGAATTTCTTTTATCAAAACCTTCTGCGCCAACACTTTATAGAGAAAGTTTTTCGCGAAAAGATCCTTCGGGGATAAGCAGAGAGAATTTTTTTTACTCTGCGCTCCTTTATTATGGCGGAAGATTAAACGAAGAATTCTGGAATTTTTTAATACGAAATCGTTTTCTGCGATGTACTCGTATATTTTTTTCCTTTCATTTACAGATAACTTTCAATGAAAGTATTAGAGATCAGTTTCATTACTATTTATGTGAAAGGGAGCCTTAATCCACATTTATAAAATTTAATCTTATTGAAGGTTTTTAATTAATACTATTCATATTGTGTGGAGAGACAATTAAAAAATAAAATTAAAGAAGAAGACACAGCTATTGAGAGACTTGAAAGTTGAGCAAGACGAATGAAATTTCGTAAATTATAAGTTTTTTTTTGAGTACTCGTATTTATTGTGTAAGTTCAAACTTTCGAAAAATTCCTCAAATTTGCGATCTTGTAAACATAGGGAGGAGTGTTCGGGAAGTAAGTAACTGGAAAACTTGGTTTAATTTCCCGCTTGGTTGAGCAACGATAATCATTAAAAGTCAACGTTGTCAAAGTTAAGAAGCCCAAGTGAGAGGCTACACAAGGAATAATGCACATAAATATATTTATAAGCCTCGGGTGGTGGAGAATTGACGCCCACAAGGTGTCAGGATACATCGCCGAGCTCGAATTTCGCGCGCGTCACCGTCAACCTCAACATCGTCCTTACCATACGTGAAATCACGGCAAACGGTCGACCATCGCCTCGGAAGCCATTATTGTCTCGCAGCCCCACCGTTCCCTTCTCTCGGATGGACGTCTTCGCCTAGAACCCACGCCTTCCGCCCTCGTCGTGAATCCCTCCGAATGTGTGTCGACTAATACTAGGATTTATTCCCGCGCCGCCAATCTTCCCCTTCTATAAAACCGAACCAAGTTGCGAAAGAGGGTCTGCCCGACTTTATTTCTACACAGCTTTACGTCAGAATTACGTTAAAATCATTCACTTTTTGATCGAATGTTATTTTTAAATTGGATTTTAAGCGAACTTAGGTTTATGTCCCCTTTATCTCGTTTTATTCTTATACTGCAATGATAAATTTACACCAAACCAAGATTTTGTGAGTTGATGGAAAATAAAGTTTTACTGATCCTTGTATTGTTAAAATCTTATACATAGACAATTCATGTTAAAAAATGTATTGAGTACGCTAAAAAATTACTAATTTTACATCTAAATACGTATGTAAACCCTTAATATCGACTTCCATAAGTTCAAAAAATATCTATTTCTGCAATTTTTCCATAACTGTATCGCAGAACGGTATTAATGAATTCTAGAAATTCGGTGGGTCTTTGTGATAAATTTGTGGTTTTCTTTGGTGAATAATTCGACGTGTACAAATAGAAGTGCTTTGATGCGTGTTGCATTTATAGGGGGTTGCGACATTGTTGCGAAATGTTAATGATGCGAGTTCAGAAGAAAAATCTTAACTTCTTGCTCGCAACATCATTAGGTCGCAGCCTCTGCATAAAAACCGACGCGGAGCTTTTGTCATTTCAGAGTATGACCCCATTAGTTGGGCTACTCTCTACATAAGCCGTCATGCTAGCAATCGGAGATAATTAATAGCTGATAAGGAGGTCCGGGTCGGTTTGCACATGTGAAAGGCGTCGGCTGCCCCACGGGGTTTACCCGCACCCGCCCCAGATATTCGGTCGAGGTTCCCCTCATCTCGTCATCGTAGTCGTCCTCGACACCGAGGCTCCACGTACTTCCACTCGCGTATATCTGTAGATGTTGCATTGGATTCGCAGGTCAGTGAGTTGTCACGTCGCGTCCCGTCACCGACTCTCCGGTTTATCGGCCTCGTCAATCTATCCTCATCGGCTTCGAAAGCTGACCTCCCGCCCGATCTCGGGTTACCCGCTCGATTCCCACTCACAAACACGACAAACCCTGGCCCACACGTCCAACCCTCCAGAGCGCACTTGTGTTCTCGTGCCTTACATCCCACAATAAAGGCTGCCCTATGGGGACGAATCTCGTGGCCAATCTCTTGGGCGCAGGTTCTTCCCTCTCTCTCCGGGTTTTCGCTCTTTCCCGGGCGACCACCGCCACCGACTGGAAAAAGCCAGATAGCATCGACACACCATCCTCTCGGATATTATATACGTGGAGGGCGTGCGATGGTATCGGACGCAGCCTCCGCAGCCTCACGCGCCCGAGGGTGCCGATCGCCCGGGAACCTTCTCATCGAAACCGATCCGCTCAATACGAGTCTACCTCATTATTTCGGCCATTATAGATTTTATTACATTGTCTTGAGTGGTTTGGATTTCGCTTTCTCTTCCAGCAAATGCAAATCACCTTCCGCGGGGAGATCAATTTTTCGATGGCGGACTTGCTTTTATTTCGGTGAACAGGTCCAGGGTAAGTTTCTGTGAACGCGGTTACACGTGCGCGAACCAATCGATAACTCACGAGCAATTACCAGCACGACATTTAATGACATGACTAAGGGAATCGTAAACTGCACGAGTCGATCAATTAAATCGAGTTAAGGGTGGGCTGGGGTTGTCGGGGAGGCACTCGGATTCGACAGACAGAGAGAGAGAGAGAGAGAGAGAGAGAGAGAGGCTGCACATTTTGAGTTATGGAGTCTTTAATTATAGGAATCGGTGGATGACCGCGATGAAACGGAACGGAACGGAACGGAGCGGAGCGGAATGGAACGGAACGGGTAAACGCGTTAGCGGGGCTGATCCAACAGCGCTATTAGGGAAAAATAAGCGGGTGGAATCGAGTGAAGGCATTAATATTTCCGAGCCAAGGGACACGATACACGCGAATTCGGTGGGATGTCATGCACAAGCAGCGCCGGCCAAACCGCGAATCCGATCCCCGGCCCAACAACAGGAATACAACTGCGGTGCGGAGCCAACAGCGCGTAATCGTTTGTTGTTTTAAATGCTCGGCGATAGCTCCGGATTATTTCAAAGGCCCCCGAACTCGCAAGCGAGAGCCTCGTCCTCGCGCTCGTCCTCGTCCTCGTCCTCGCCCTCCTCTCCGAGCGGCGTCCATCCTCCGGCCGCTAATCGGCTTTGAGCTCACGCGCTTTGTGCATATTGTGCACATTCTGAATATTGTGCATATTACAGCCGCGCCGCCATTTCCCCATGGATTAGTTCTTCTTGGCTGTGCTCTTTGTTCGCTCGTTTGTTGCGTGATTTTTTTCGCAGTGTCCGTACTCGGACGCTCTTTTTCCTTTCGGTTTTGTTATTTCCACGCGCTGGAACGCCGCACCGACGCCCGCACCCGGAGATCCGCATATTTTTTTAGAAAATCTTTTGTCACTCGTTGATGTATGAAAAGTGATTCGGAAAAAGGGATATTCGCCGCAAACGAAATTCCCCTTTTGTGGCTGCCGCTGGACTCGTGTTGCCCCCGACTAGGATATCCAAATTTGCGTAAGCTCTGTAATGCTTGTTAGAGCAATCTTTTCATAGCCAAATCAAGGACTTTGTCGTGTTATTTCGATCTTCCCCCCACCCCATCGCTATCCTTAATCCTTGTTGAATCGTTTAAATATCAAAAATTTTAAGCGCCAAGCTTCGCGTAATTAACTCGGACAAGTTGTGGTCAGTCGCTCTGCACACAAGTGTTTACTCTATACTCTTGAGGTTTGAGTAAGAGTTCGCGTCGAATAAAAATCCGCGAAAATAATTCCACGCGGGATGGCGCCGATTGATTGAAAAAAGCGCGAGTGGTTTTGGTTTGCGCTCGGCTTTTTGATAACGCGCACACGTACACCGAAAGGAAGGTGTGTTGGTGGTTGCGGTAGGGACGGGCGCCAACCGTCTCGGCACTTGCGGTCTACGTCGTGTTGGCCAAGTACTCAAGCACTGGAAAGTAACGAGGGCTCCGGTACTTTTGAGATCGGGTTACACGGTACAACTCGACAAAAGTCATGCGTGCATAATCGGGCATTCCTCGAATTCTCCCCATCGATTATTCTTTTATCAAAACGTCAGGCGCCGTGAAAACCTGACATCGGCCAATTGCCTATGACCTAAATAGTCCGCGGCAATGTGATTTCATTATTGCCAACGGTTCATTTTCCTTTTAAATCTCAGTTCTGCGACCAATAGAATGAACACACGTCGATACTTTATTATTCCAACGTATCCAAGAATCAACGGAGAAAAAAACACCAGGTTGCCTACATTAATTAAATGATGGTTCTCATGAAGATGTTATTAGGAAGGTTTCAAAATAATCTAGGAAGCTTTATTTAAATGAGTGATTGCGCGGATGTAAATGTATCCAGAAAGTCTTGACAACGGTCAAGAGAGAATCAAGTTTACCCAACGACCAATGGAATCAAATTAACTCATCTTTTTTTATCTTCTTCTTGACAAGAAAAAGATCTTAGATTTTATCTTTTATTACTACATCCTTTTTATATTAGCGCTACACAGCAGCCGGGCTCAGGCTCAGCTCCCGGATGATTTTACCTTTAACGGAAAAAAGTATTAATTCATACATAGAAACTCGTCTAAAACTTTAAATATTTATTTTTCTATGAATTATTAATACACTATTAAAATCTGCAGAAATATAATGTTTTGGGATAACTAAATAAAATTGTAACTTGTTTCAATTGTACAATTAAAAACTGTTGTTTATTTTAAATAATAATCAGTAATTCTATTACACTGAGAATTTATTGTACAATATATTTATAAGATTATTATTTATTTTTTAAAAAACAAATGTTTTAAACATTAATTATTCATAATTCTAAAGTTGGATTAAGATAATTACTATTGAAGTACATTTTCTTTATTAATATTTATGTGTTTTGATGTCTTATTAAGTTCATTCAAATATTAATATAAACAAATATTCGACAGCACCTTTGCTACATTAACTCGAGTTTATTATATAAGTTAATTAGCAGCGTAAAAAAATACGTCTAATTATCTTCGGCGTAGTCAAGTGGAACACAAAGACTGTATCTCCTCTGTTTTCCATTGTTTCCTCCCAGACTCAGTCCCCTTTAACAGATGCAAGAACGTGGAATGAGTTTACGCGTTAGTCAACTGAAAAGGAGTAAAGCAGAAAAATGACTTCCTTCTGCATTAGTTGATGCTTTTCCTGTTCCCTTATCCGGGCGTCGCGTGCCTAGGGTCGAGGAATATGAATGTAAAAGAGTCCTCGGTAAGCCCTTGAACAGGTGTCGTTTAACGAGCAGTAAAATGATGGTTACATGTTACGTGTTAGAGTTTACGTGGGGAGACAATTATCGCTGCGTTTCCCATTGATTATCGACTGAATCTTCATCGACAACGGATTTTTCAGCATCCGAGTTTAATCAACTACACAGTTTCAAGTATCTCTCCCTGTATAATTGTGATAACTTTGAAGGTTGGCATTCTTTAAATTGTGATGAATTCGCTTCGCTCGAAGGCCAAGCGAAATACGCAAATTTATTTCCACGAGAATTAAGTGAGCAATAAAGCTATGTATTTAAGATCGTAAAAATAATATTTCGGGACGGGGGTTTGGAGTCGTCGATTGAACGCAACGCGGGCATCGTAAACTAATTAACCAACGAAAACAAGAGGAGAATTTACTTTGATAACACAAGTAGGGGGAGGGGGAGATAGAAATTGCAGAGTCTAAAAGTACATAAAAATTACGGGAACCCGTGACACTGAAGCAGAAGAAGAAACAGCCCCAAAAGAGGCTGTGAGGGTTGAATTGCGTTGGCCGCCGGCAGTATCGGAACAGATCGTCTCGCAATAACAAAATAATAGCCAAGTCTCGACCTTAAACGAGGGGCAGGAGCTCCATTCCCACCTATAATACCTGGGGTGCTGGGGTGCTGGCAAAAGTTCCTCCAAAGTGGCGGAGGCCTCCCGCTATTTTCTTAATCTCGGGGGCAGACGGGGGCCAGCGCCGAAACAAACGCAAGGGGGGTATAAACAACGGGGGACCGGGATCGGGATCCGGATCTGGATCAGGATCCAGCTACTCATTTGAATCCCCTTACCAGATGTTGATGGACCCGCTCCGAGAGTTTACCAGCCGCGCGACCTCTCAACCCGTTCCCGTCCTTTCAAATCCGGCTCCACTCTGTCGATACACGAAAAATCCTTCATTTTCAATTTTACCTTTGTTCGAGCGACATTAAACTCCCGTTGCATAAGCACTTTTTGTTCGATCGGTGGTTCACTTTTATGACGATGAGCCTTTAAAAACCAACCAATACGATACTTTATTATCACTTAAACTCTCCATTAAATTTCACTTCATTCACCAAGCAATATTTTTTATAAAACTGTATTATTCTTAATTTTGTCAGAATTTGGACTTGAAATCGAATGCTATTCGACAAAGGCTGAAATAAAACGTACAAGAGTAAAATACAAATTTATCCATTTGCGAAAATGATTAAAAAATTCACGACAATTATTACAAGATGTTAGGCAAAGGTAAAATACCGTATTCCACCAGAAGTTTCTCCACTCACTCTAATACTTTTTTCAACCAAAAAAACATACTTTGCACAAGCAGTCTAATGATGAAATTTATAGACGGTTCTCAGAGAAATCGTCGCTCAAATATATTCAACAACTTCTCTTTATTCTTGACGAATTTGTGCGACCACTTGCATCATGTGGTTTTTCACGCTGTGATTCCCAAGGGAACAATCGCCGGCGAAAAAATCCTGCTAGCACGGTATTACGCTCGAGATGCCTCTGCAGTCTTTAGTTTTATATTACAAATAATGAAACAATGAAAAATCACTTTTTTAAACGTGCCTATATGTGAAGCACAGGTGTGACTAAAAACTATGCGAGAACGAATTTCACCAATTCTTTCTTTATCGGTAAGCTGTTTGCCGAATGAAACTGAACCATTTATTAAAATAAAAAAAAAAAGAAAAAGTTACTTCTAAAAATGAACAGTTTATATTTAGTATTTAAAAAATTATTGAATTATCTATTCACATTAGTTATTTTAAATGTATCACTCGTATTAATGAATTTTTATTTTTTATTAATAACCAAAAAAATATCTTTTATTTTTACATATTTAAGTATAAAATTTGAAAATTCTATTCACGATTATTTCTTAGATATAAAAGTCAGTATAATATAAAACATAATAATTTATTTGTATTCCAATAATTAATATTCATTTTAATACATTCATGACATGTAAGTTAATTAGTGAAAATAATTAAAAAAAAAATTATAAAATTAAATACAATGAATAGAAAAAATCCACAATAAAGAATATTTTAAATATTGATGTAAATGATAGACACTTAGTTATTTTTAATGTCCGGTTTTTCTCGTATTTCAATACAGTGAATATCCGTGTGCTTCAAGCATATCATAAAAATTACTGTATAATATTACTAATACTTATAACTTCTCTGGTTACATACTTAATTTTATTCATTATATTAATTGAAAAAGACTTGCTAGTTTTTTTTTCATAAAACTTTATCTTGAAATTCCCTTGCATTCTTAGTTTAAAATTGATTGATATCTCAAGTAAAACAAATATACGTATAAAAGAAAGAAATTCCTGATAATTATCTATATATATTTAGTTGGTAAAACATAAAGCTAATCTATCTAAGGGTATCAGTTTTTAAAATTCACACAGGTTTGGATTACTAATTTTTTATCATTAAAATCAAAGTATTGTGTGTTAATAGAAAAATTAAAAGTCTAATTTATGCCAAAACTACCAGTTTAATCTACACTCTACGGTAATCATAAATTCGTTTATAAATTTTAATGGATTTATTGAACGGTTATTTATTTTGTGGGTACAATAAACATTATTATAAATGAGGTGCTTAATAGATATATAATTATGACAAAAGCAATTATCAGAATTAATATTTTAATATTCAGATGAAATCATAGAAACATAAATTCAGGTTGTTTAATTAAAATCGTATTTCGATACTTCAAAATTTATAATTAAAAAACCTTCAACATCGCATCAATGAAGAATGATTTAATCCTACATTTATTTAATCTATATATACTATATCACGATCAATAAGTATTAAATAAATAATCCCTTGCCGATTGCCATTTCTATAAAGGAACTACTTTTCCAAAAACGATTATATTTAAAATGAATTCACCGTGGTTTAGAATTAAAGTAGAATAAGAGATTAATAATTCGAAGATGAGAAATTTTGATTAAACTGAAAATCGAAATATTAAAAGATTAAAGATTAAAAAATGTGGCACAACTTGGGGAAAATAAGAAGAAAGAGGGTGGGGGTTGGGGGGGGGGTAGTGAGTTTGTTTGGCAGGATGAGCCGCGTGAACCGCTTCGACTTGTTTTCGGAAGCGAAAGTTTCCCCCGTGTTTTCAGCCCAACGGCTTTGGCTGCGGCTCCAGTTCCAGTTCCCGCTCCAACTCCAACTCCGGCTTCCTAGACATGCGCTTGCATTTCATCCCTCGCGATCTTCCGCGGCTACGGCTGGGGCCCACCCCATTGGCCGGCAGCCGGTGCCGCTCGGCCCCTTTGCGAAAATTCCCTCTTTCTGACGCTCGCCCCTGCCTCCGCCACCCTCTTCGCTTCCACACCCGAAACCGACCCCTACATACCCGGGATATTAATTTTTCCGGAAGTTACACCCCCTTCGCTTTCCGCGCGAGTTCAATCCTCAATTTTCTCTTCAACTTTGTCTTTCTGTTGCTGCTGCCTAGGAGCTGACACCCCTCCTCTTTATATACATATTTTTATTCTTATTTCCAACCGTCTTTTTTCATCAAATTCAGCCGAGTTTCATTTTGATCAAAAAATTCTCGCCCTTTGAAAGTGAATTCTCCGATTAGTCAATGAAATCCGTTTTTGTCGGGGTTTGAGATATATTCATTAATTTTTGACTGACTATTTTTATTAATATTTCCATAGTCTTATTTTCATTATTAATTTTTATTTTTTCCGTAAAAAACTAATTAATAGTTTATCGTGTTGGGTATACTTTATATAGATATATTCATGTATTTTAGTAAGTTTTTTAACTATCTCCCCCCTCCCCCCAAACAAATTGAATGTGTACGTAAAACGTCATAGTTTTATGATCCAAGAGTTATCATAATTATAAATTAACATTCAAATTGTATATTGATTTTTAAACAGTATTATTTTAATAAGAATTTGATGAACTGTTAATAACATAGTAAAATGTAACTGTTAATAACTATATTAACAGAAAACATCCTGAATATTGAATTCACCACGCCTGAAAGGGCAATTACACAAAGCTATTTGCTGAAAAAATTGTTTTTATAATTGCAAAATAATTAATTTGAAGTATCGCGAATAGAGATCAATACGTACAAAAAAGAAATAAAAGTGAATAATTAAAAGTGAAAAGCCACCACTTACGTAAAAGAATAAATCGGTGCTCTTGGAGAAATCTAATCGGTCGAAGGAAAAGGCAAGTTTAAAAAAAGTTTGTCGAAAAATAGAAGAAAGGAGCGAAGAGAATAGAGGTCAAAGAGCGAGCAAAGCCGGTCGGTTTGAGCAAAGTTTGACCGGAAGTTCCGGGTGCAGCGGTCAGCTGAAAGTTGGTAAGCGGGCGGGGAGGTCTCTATGGGTGCGCGAGCGAGCCAAGCGGAAACGCGCCCCGTGGATGTGAATATGAATGTGGATATGGATATGGATATGGATATGGATATGGATGTACGTGTGGATGTGGATAGGGTCGTGCCAATTTAATTGCTCCATGTGGAGCTTTGCCCACGCCCGGCCAGATTTAATTATGACGCTCGATTGGAGCTAAACCGCCCCGCGAGCCTTCACTCGTTTCTCGACGTGCCTGTTTACGCATTTTCGCGATTGGCAGCTTTGAAGTCCCACACACGATCGGATTAAATCATTGACCGATTTTCTCGAAACAACACTGCCATTACGTAATCCCTCCGAACGAGTGACGATAATAACTTCGCAC
The DNA here is from genome assembly GCA_018907245.1 of Eupristina koningsbergeri. NCBI lineage: Eukaryota > Metazoa > Arthropoda > Insecta > Hymenoptera > Agaonidae > Eupristina > Eupristina koningsbergeri. The sequence continues at coordinate 1,584,480 of JACCHV010000050.1, forward strand.
GCCATTCCCAAACAAAATTATAAATTCCGTCCAACAAACTTCAATCGTTAACACTGATACCAAGGTAGCCATGCATTTAGCTTTGGTGCTTTGAATATAATCCGAGACACAAACTCCACACTCCAATTTATTAAATCATAAGCAAAGCCAGACTGTTAATTTTCTTTGACAAAAAAATTATTGGTTAACAAATTATTGGTATTTTCCAGTCACCTGTCCGAACAAAGATAATTTATTATCACGCTTATATTATACTTCATTGCTATTATTACGAGTTTGTGTATTTATTTTATCAATTATAAACTTGATTAGGTTCATTAAAATAACTTATATTTAATTGCATATTTATGGAGTTAATTTGAACTGCTTACCATATACATACAATTATGTTTACCAACACTTATAGAATATAAAATTTTATTTAATATTCCTAGTTAGTTAATAACAATGTATAATTTATTTTTCAATATTATTAATAATAATCATAATTACATATTTTTTAATTGTAAAAAATTCAAATACATTTCAAAAATATATATTGTAATTTTACGGTCAAAAATTTTAAATATCGACAGGATTTGATTAAATACGATATCTATTCAATCCAATCCTCTAAAGTTTCTAATATTTGCCAATAGCTTCGCAAGTCTTCTGCTTTCAGAAAATCTTGCGCAACCAAGTATTGCTTTTTTTATAATACACAAAAAACATCTTCTTCCCCACGAAATGATCATCTTACAGATCCATTTTTATAAAATAGCTCCATTACAACAGTAACAAAAAAAAAAAAAAAAAATGTAATTTTGGCATTTTTGTTTAAAGGCGTTCTGAGCATTGTAAACTTTTGATATTGATTGTTTTGTTATTTCAACTCGGATTCGAAGCAAATTATTGGTATTTGTTAAATATTTGGTATCAGTCGAATGAATTGGCAGAAGCTTCTATTTAACTGAGGAGGGGAGAAGAAAGGACGAAGAATGCGCAATATTATTTTCAAAGTGATGGGGTTGGGGTTGGAGGGTCAAAAGATCGAAGGCTAGAGCAAACGAAATATCCGCCGGTAGCCCCGGGATCAACCTAGGAGATAGTCGCCATGGAAATGAGGAAACTAGCAAAACCGAGGCATTTCGCGCGCTCCAAGAGATCCTCCAAGAGGTGATGCCGGGGATTTCTATTTCCTCCCTCTCCCTCCCACCCAGCCTCCTCCCCACCTCCCCCTCTCTCTCTCTCTCTCTCTCTCTCTCTCTCTCTCTACCTCGCCCTTTTCTTGTTGCGGTTGGACTTTGTCGCGGACACAGACCCAGACTTGTGCTTCTTCGAAAGAGACCGAACGGGAAGTTATGAAGCGAAGCGAAGCTAACCGAATGCGAATGCGATATTAAATTTCTGAAATTTTGCGGCGAAACGCTATTACTCGCCCCGACACAAACCTCGCGCTACCTTCAAGCACACAACTCTCGGAAAATTTTATTAATTATCTCTTAAGAACCAAATCTCGGAATGCCTTTTGTTCCTTCGAGTGACCAATGATTTTCATCTTATTTCATTCTCCAACAGATCTTTATTCAACTTGAAATATTATGAATGTACGATACGACTTTCAATCTTGTTCAATTTTCTCTTGCTTGCTATAATAAAACACAAAAAATGAGAAGATAAATGTCCAAGTTACTATTATCAATAATTGTATGAGATTATAGATTCTAAAATGAAACTTCACGATATATTAATAATAGAAGGAAATGAATAATCTGCAATAGGTAAAATATCGAAAATTTTTGAGCATTTTTGCATTCAAGATTTTCCGACGTGAATCAAATATATGACTAATCTTTCTGTTCAACATATCATTCAGAACTCTTAATACGTAAAGTATTTATCTTTAAAAAAGAAAAAAAAATTCAAATAAATATTTATTTTAAGTTTTAATTTATTTCTTCTAAATTCTTTAAAAAAAGCTATTACTCGATCGTACTTCATTATAATTTTTCTGAAGATTATTTTATCTTATACTATACTAACAATCAACGGTTCAACTTGAAAAAACTTTTTGTTGTTTTTAGAAGAAACTTAGTATCAAAACCAGATTCATTTATAATGCATTTAAATTTTATGCAAAATTGATTTCACGCCTCTTGCATTTAAATTATCATGTGACTAATTCTTTATCGTTTATCTATGTAGTTATTTACTCTCTTTAAATTTATATAAAATTATTTATAAATTCATCTTTTTATTTTTATTAAACTTATTTTTGATCCATTTCCGCCTCCTTTACATTTACCTTAATAATATGCAATTAAATAACTATGCAATTAGGCAATAAAAATAAAAATTTGATGTTTTGGCAACCCTTTAAATATTCACGAGGTAATTTTTTTAAAGAAATCTTTTTTTAATTTTATATTCTGTCGCATTACCATTTTACAACAAATATGAGTAATCATAAAAGAAAATGCTTAAAACGTATTTAATTAAAAAGAAGGTTGGATAAAGAAAAGATAAAAAGTAAATTGAAATTTATGTGAGATGTTTTTATTGTACAACTAAGTCAACATTGATATACAGCATTTACAAGATGGAAAGAGAAATAAAACGAATCATTCACACAACAAACATTAACATACATCTTTCTTTTACTCGGTCATTTGTGTTTCTCATTCGCTCTATCCTTTTTTCCAATAATAGTTTGTAGGTTCAAATGATGGAAAGAAGCGGTACCGTGAGATGTCCAAGTTAATCAGGTTAAGCCTAGGGGAAGGCGAGTATGAACCTCTCTTCGGCGAGGTTAGCCGGTGCCTGGTACTCGGTGTAAGCCGCGAAGGCCGAATTAGCAGGGGCGACTCGCGCCTGATTATCGTGCTGGTATTGCAGCTGCGTCAGGGGCTTGATGTCGACTTTAGGGGCGACCAGCTTTTGGGGTTTGGACTCGACCGATGTGACTGAGAGCCCATTGGTGACCAAACCAGAGGTCACGGGGGCGACTTGAAGACTGCCGGGCTGGACCTCCAGCTTCTGTAGGGGTGCGTACGCGTAGATTTGACCCCGAAGTGGCTCCACGTTCTCGGCACGGATCTTGGCGACGTAGCGCATGGCCTCAAGGTCTTGGCGACTCACGTAACGGACGCGCTGAAGTCGTCCATCAGGAAGCGCAACGTAGTATTGGCCACTCTCGTGTTGCTGGGGTTGCTGCTGGCGGTTCTGAACTCCGTTTTCGTATTCATCCTCCAACTCCCGGCGAGAGTCTAGAGGTTCTGGCTGTGAACCAAGCAAAGGCACTCTTTTCACAAAGGGTTACAACACTTATCACATTATATCAAAGATGGACGTTATAAAATAAAATACTTGTAATTGATAGACCTGATTATAAGGCTAAATTTAAAAGTATGTTTACCCGAATTAATTTAAATTTAATTAAAAAACACTACCAGCCTCGAAAAATATAAAAACTAAAAAGACGCACCTCGGCGTCTGGAAGTCCAATTACGGTGGTTGGTTCATCGTACTCAGGGGTCTCAGGGGTTTCAGGGTAGTTGGTGGTTGGCTCTGGACCGCCGTACTGAGTTTGTGGAGCGTTGTACTGCTCGTGAGGTCTAGGTGCCGGGTTTACTCGACCCTGGGTTTGCTTCTCGAATCTGTTGAATTGTTGTTGTCTCAAAGCTCCGACAGTCTGGCTCTGAGGTCTACGCGACGCAAACTGGGGTTTGGATGGAATATACTGATTGTTAGGTGTTGTCTGGGGTGGTCCATAAGAGTTGTCGACCTGGACAGCTTGGCTCGCGTGTGTAGGCTCGGGAAGATCAAAAGCTGGACCATCAGGTTTCCAGCCGCTAGGTGCATACGGTGCGGGGGCAGCCGTTGGCGCCTGTTGTTGCCGGGCGAAGAAGTAACGTTGACCCTGGGGTTGCTGTTGCTTTTGCTGTTGAGGTGGACCGTAAGCCGAAGAGGGTGGCTCCGCAAATGCAACGGCCACAAAGAGGGCGAGACTCACAAAAACCTGTACACAAATTTTTTCTTAATTTATACATGCAAGATCATTTAAATTTTTTTTTTATTGGCAACAATATGGTTTATTACAATTCGATGAAATTGTAAATTCACTATAGATAAACCCTTGAAATAAATTTGAAACAATATTCTACTATAGATAATGGAAAGAAATACCAGTATTTTAGGAAACCAGTTACAAATAATTTGGTTCTTTTTAGATCGATACGAATCTTTCATTTGATTTATAAATAGTAATATAGTAATAACTTCGTATTGTACATATTTTAAGTAATAGAATAATAATAAAAGAAAAATGATGAATTATTGGTTCAATTTCTATTTCGGTACAGACAAAATTGACCACCAATTTTACACCCACGATAATCGGTTGAAATAAATAAAATTAAGATTAATAAATGGTCCAATTCCTCCAAAATACCATATCGTTAATTTAACTGCGTTTGGTTACTCGGAGTGAAAATGAAAGATTTCTATTAAAGAAACAAGTGAAAGATGTATTTCCAATGTTCGTTCAAATTAAAGTTACTAATTGATTTCTGGATTCCGTGAATGAGAAGAGATGGTCGATATGGGAATAAAGAGAAGTAAGGAGTAGGAGAAGAAGAAGAAGAAGAAGAAGAAGAAGAAGAGACTGTACCTTCATGTTGTGCTTAGTGAGGAGTGAACTGATGTCGAAGCGACTGATTGTCGAAGTGCGGCGTCGCCCGGTTATATATACGCGTCGCCGGGATTCGCGTGCTGCATGCGTAATGCAGGTTCCCTGCCCGGTCGCCGTGGCCCCAGACTCTTTGGTATAACGCTGACATTGGCCTCCTAAAAAGAGAGAAACACAGTTACCCACACACGCGCGCACCCGTGTATCTCGGTGCCGAGGTTGGCTCATCCTCGCGAGCGACTCCCCGAAATCTCACCTTCGCTTTCGTCGATCGCCGGCCTTCCATCGGGTCGACACACGCTCAGTTTTCACCGGCTCCTCGCCTGCAAATCGCCCAGTCCATCAGTCGGTGGAAACTCCGTCCTCGGGGATCGTCGCTCTGGACTTTCCTACGAGCTTTTCCCAAACACCCGCCAATTCGGTCGATTTATGAATTCGCTAAAATGCCTGTTCAATATTCAACTTACGGCTAAGGCATTTCTCGTCTCCTTGTACAAGATAAAAGTGTATCGCTCCGTGCATCTGACATTCATAATTCATTTAACACTATCTACGTTAAGTACACACTTAACTACTTAAGCCTAATGGACAAAGTCGAATTTTCCTCAATATCAAGTACCCAAAAATTTCACGCAACGGTAAAATTTTGTTAAACTATGAAAGGTTTAAACTAAAAAAACTAAAACAATTGTTTCGTCACGACATCATTAATTTTTACAAATGTATAAATTCCAATGGTTGTTATGTAGTCCATTATTACAATCAATGTTAATGTGCATTGTCGAAATTATTATTAAATCTTTCAATTTGACTTTTAAATGGAGCAATGTGAGTAATGTTATTGATGTATTAACATTAGAATAAAAAATATTATAATCAGTGCCGTCTGTTGCATTATTTAGATCTTTGGTAAATTTAAAATTTTTCTGAAAATTATATAATAAAAAGCAAGTTGTACAACGAATCTGACTTCGAAACCACTTATTGCGTATATCTTTGTACGAAATTGAGTCATCGCCAAAATTTCCAATACAATTTCTTATTTTTCAAATAATAGTATATAAACTAAACTAATCCTTTAAAATAATACTATATATAAGCAAAAAAATTAGAAAATTATTGATCTAATATTTATTTTATAATATTTAAAAGTAAAATTAAATCTTAAAATTTATTTAATTATTAATAAAAAATGAGCTTTCACTTTTATTACAATCTGCTAAAACATTTTTAATTTTTACAACTTAGTTTTAATGCAAGTATATCATCTTCTGTATCTCACGGGCTTTTAACTTTTGAAATACAATAATCGGATTAACAGGATAATACTTTAAAAAAGAATTAATAAAGTAAATATGCATATGGCTGTGACATAAAATACAAATATAACCAGATAGAGATATGAATCATATTATTCCCATTGCATCTTGCACATGGCTACGTTCAATTGTAATATTTCTCTCTTTCTCTCTCTCTCTCTCTCTCTCTCTCTCTGTCTCTTTCTCTCTCTTCCCCTCTCTCCACCTCGCTATTCATTACATTATCATTCATGACAACTTACCGCCTTTTGTGCACTCGATTACGTATATATAATTTTAGTTCCGAACGATAGTGTGTAATAAGCGAATAAGTCATAATCCGCGTGGAGAGTCAAAGTGCGAGATTTCATTCGAGTCGCGTGTCCCTCGTATAATATAATATAATACGCGCTAACCGATCGACAAAAAAAGCAGTCATATGATTTGGAATTCGACTTTTCTATGTGTTCCTTCAGATGTAAAGATATTTTTGTTGAGGTACTCTTCAACGTCAGTTCTATAAACAATAACTTTAAAAGAATTTTTTATGGTTGAGGAATCAATACAAATATTTTTTGGTCACGAAACAATATCTTAAAAGCGTATTTAGCGCTATTATAAAAAAAAGTGAGTACTAATTTGAGTGATGTAATGTAATTTTTTTTATATTTTTATTTTTTATATGTAAATTTTATCAATGTTATAAGATATACATGCATATTTTTCTAAACATTTTTTTAATTTTTTATTACCTCTATTGAGTATCCGTTTAATTATATCTTTTGAAAGTCACTTGTTTAAAATTTTCGTGTTTCAAATTTTTAATTTATTAACTGTCGCAAACATACTTTGGAGCTAAACAATATACGGAATCAATTTTAAAAAATATAAAATTGTTTACAGGTATTAAACATTTTTATATTCAATTATGATTTATACACTCATCTAATTGTTTTTTTTTAGAAAAATTTTTAAATATTCATAAATTTAAAAATAATTATTAAATTTGATAAAAAACTTATAAAACATTAAATGTTATTATTGATTTTTAACTTGTAACCAAAAATTAAAGACCATGCTCCTCGTCTACAATAGTTACAATAAGGCATCCAAAGAAAGTTTAGTGTTGTAAAATTGCACATAAATTTAAAAGGTATTGTTATCAACTCAAAAAGTATATTGTTTTAGATCGGTATATTATGAAATAAAAAAATAAATATTCCATTATGTGCGGCACTTGAGTACCTTTTACGGAATTTGACCTACGGCATATAATTAATTAATTTTTTTGCAAAGCTTGGCATGCATCGGTGAGGTGAAACAAATGCGATCAAGGACAAGTTTAAGTTAGCAATTATCATAGAATTCATTATGAAATTCATTGGTTTCTAGAGGCGGGAACCAAGTGCGACGCATAACCTTCCCAAGGATAACTCAGGCGGACGAGGAAAGATTCTTTAAATCACTTACATTTTCTTTAGTTTTTCTTTTTTATTTGTTTTTTATTGTTATCGCTACAATCGTGTCGGTGGCCATTGACTTTTTAGTTATCGATCGCAAATATTGGTCGATGAATCTTGCATTGTAGTCACCATCTCATTTAAAATGTGCAATTTATTTTCTACATTTTCTACACCGTGTTCTTTAGCTAAATCGAAACTGTTTTATGATACGTCCAATGAGACTAAACTCAATATTCCATTTGTTGTATGTAAAATAAAATACCAATGATACCTTAAGGCATTTTCTTCTTGATTAATTTTTTAATCATTACGTACATAATACTATAATGTGTATTTAATTATAATAATTCAAACGTTAATTTATCAAATGATTATAGTTAATAATTACACAAAAATTTACCGAATATATACTCAGTGAATTTTTGAGCATTTAATAATGCATTAAAAGTAGTATCCTTCATTAAATATTAATGTTTAAAGTTCTTTGTAAGAATAACACTCTGAATCATCTATCAAACTATTTGGTAATGTTTCTATACATTATTCAGTGTTTGCAATATTTTAACGTAAATTAATTATAATCTAAAATTAATCGCATAAATTGTATTTTATACAAAACTATTATTTTCGCGAGACGGCCAATAGTGATGCAATTACACAAATATACAGACTATCTACATTGTTTTTTTTTTTTATTAAATATTATTTATTGTGGACTATTTATTTATGCAGGGCTGCAAAATCTTGCGAATTGGAATTTAACATTTTTAAAAAATTATTTACATTTTATATGGATATGCTTGTTTATTACTGCATAAAAATACACTAAACATACTACATTAAGAGTTTGATTACCATATAAAATCCACTAAATGTACCTATGAAATGTAAATATCTGTATTTTCGTGGAGTAAATGCTGTAAAGGTTAACAGCCAACAACTATTTATCTACTTGAAAGTTCATTCGGTGTCATTAACACACGTTAGCGTAAGTTAAGAGGGCCAAAGTTTCAGCTACGACAACAAGGACGCTAATTGGGAGGGAGAAGATAGATTTTTGTCGTCTAGGGAGAATCGAGCGAGTGCGAGAGAGGGAGTGAGGGATTTATAAATCCGAAAGAGCAAAGTATCGGGCTACAAAGCGACTGAATTCCGTCGTATGACAAGTTTGTGGCAGCGTCACCCCATCCTTTCCCATCCTATTCTATCCTCGACAACGAAATATTCAGACTCGCGCTACCACGTTCTCTCAGATATTCAGCAGAAATGCCTCGCCTCGCTCTGCTGAAATTCAGTGCACACGCTACTGTCGGACGAGCTTCTCCTTCTCTCTCTCTCTCTCTCTCTCTCTCTCTCTCTCTCTCCCTCGATGTGTGCGAGCGCGCGCGTGTGTTATCCGGGGGGCGAAGAAAAGAGAGAGAGGGCTGCACGGCAAAGCAAATTATTCACACTCAAATAACTCCATTTCAATATCGGACCGAAAGAGAGAGAGAGAGAGAGAGACAGAAAGAAAAAGTCGAGGGACAAAAGAAGTGGCAGAGATTCTGTCTCCCTCCTGCCTTTGCATTTACGGCGCGTGCTCGCAATCCCTCTCTCTCTCTCTCTCTCTCTCTCTCTCTTTCTCTGACGCTGTGTCAATGTAGCCTGCAAATTTCCCGTCTCGCTTCCTCTTTACCTCTACCACTGATTCTTAGCAACTTTGTCTCAACACACTCTCCTGCTTTAGCGCGAATTTTGTTTTTCCCTTTTTTCTTTTATTTTTATCTCTCTTGTGTTTAAAAGAGAGAATGAGAGTACACGTCTCCCTTAACTATCGAGCACAACCATTCATATGTGCACAATGTCAAAGTCACGTAAAACTGCGTGCATCATAAAAGGACGGAGCTCCAGAGATTTAGGCTCGTTGTCTACGTTTCGTCTCTTTTTTTTATCATCCTCACATAAATCAATGTAATTCACTTGGACCTGTACGCCCGATAGATAAATTATGTGCGTATTTATGGCGAAGAAGCCGAGCGCCTCCGAGAGGAAAACAGTGCTTATGTGAAAGAAAAATAAAACGTTGCATTTTCGTGATTTATAGCAATTTTGATTCGCAATGAGTTGCGCTCACTCGCCGAGTTGTTTGGAGTTTCAAACCGACAATTTAAAGTTTTGACTTTAATTTATAATATACGGAGTGCGTGCTTAAAGATTTTGTTATTTATCCAGTGAGAAACATTGTTTGATTTGTCAATGCTCTTGGTTGTGCGTGTGTTTATGCCTTATATAACCAAGAGCTTATTATTTGCTTAAAATGGACATTTGGCGTGTAATAAATACTGTATTTGCACACATTGCAAGCCATTTTGCACACTTGGCTTCACATTGATATATAATTACAGAATAACCAATAGTTCGGTTTACCATCATAGCGATAACAACCATCTGATGAATTTGTTCATAAATAATTATTGGTCAAAAAATTAATTATTATGAAATAAATATTAATGTATTTTAATATTTTTATCGTTTGTTCATACAGTTTAACAGAATCATCCATCATAAGTAAATGTCAATTTAAAAACGTAGGTTATCTTAAACGGTGTAAAATTCTTATAATGTTGCCATCCTATTCATCTTTCTGCAAAAACTAAAATACATGTACACTTATGAATTTGAAGGAGTGCATTGTAATCAAATTGATGTGATTGTAAAGTACCACAACTTCCTGTGCTCAAATTTGAAAATAGTCCACATTCGCATGATAAAAGAGACTCCATAATAATGTTGTTAGGTTGCTGGTTACCTTGAAAGACCAAGCAAAAATGTGTTTACCGTGGTACGTGGGGGTAGTAGTACGTGCAACGAGGGGCTGTTTTGTGGGTTCGGTCTTAGTAGGCAGTGGGGGTGGCTTACGCACACATACGCACGGGCAACGAGCGGGAGGTGGCGAGAGGGGCGAGGGGGGTGAGATAAGCGTCTCGAAGTAAACTGGATTAATCGTCTAGGAGGGTTAAAACACGGGATAAGCCCCGTTTGCCTCGGATATATTGTATTCCTTCGGGGAATCGGATCGGATCCACGCGTGCTTTTCCACCGAAGGAGACTCGCGAAAAAGTTGTAATGCGTCGACATTGTGTTGGAGGATCGAAGCGGATTCTATTCTCTGGTGCTTTGCCAAATTGATCGGAGCTTATACAATTTGTTGTGTCTGTGCTCTCGAGGATATTCACTGTGTCTAACTCCTTTACGCTCCGATCCACTCGTTTGCAGATTCAGGATTCGGAACGGTCAAAATTGATTTAATTCTGCCAAATCGCAATATCTCTCGCATTAGTATTACTTTAAGCTAATAATTTCGACAAATCTATGGCTCGATTTTTATTACTATTTCTACTTCAACTTTTATTGCGATACCTCGACAAAACCAATGCAAATGAACAAAATGACAACTCTTTTTTCAGTTTTTCGTTAATGTTCTATAGGAAAGCAACGATTTATAGATTATGCGAAATTTATAAAACTTACTTTAATGTTATTAATAAACGTTGTTCTTGATTAAATAAACTTTTTGTTTCTAATAAGCTTCAACCCCTACAATTTTCTCTCTTTATCGTGTACAAAACAAACGTATGTTATTTTCTCTACTAATAAACTCAAAAGAGCTTAAAAAAAGTAAATGATTTTTCAGTGTATCTATTAAGTAAAGGATTAAAAAATCTGTATGTGTCAACAAAATTAATATGCACCTTTATATGTAAATCCAGTGCCCATTTTTTTTATTTATCTATTGGTAAAGTTTATCAATAAATGAGTCTTTCATGTAACATGATGTTTTAATAACTTATTGTCAATGTTTTGCATACGAAATTGAATTATTTCAAGTAACATACTTTCACCAAGATTGTTTTTTTTTTAAAGAAAGTATAACACTTAAATCACGTACGTACTTAAATTAATAGTTAAGAAACTTGGCAAAATGCCTTGATTGATTTGAATATAAACGTGTCATTATAATAACTGAACATAATCAAAGTTGTTTAATTGACGTTAAATCATACTAATACATAATCATAATAGTTTAATTGACAGTTTATTTTTTAAGTTTGCATAATGAAAATTCATAGTTCTAAAAGGATAATTAATTTACTTACATTTACATAATAACACGTTATAAATCATGTTTAAAAATTCATTAGCATTTGTTATTTCAACCGCAACATAATGTAATTTTCGATAATTTATCAAAAAATTTAGCCTATTTGTCAGCATGTGAAGAAAATTTAAAAAAAAATAAACGTAACGATTCTTTTGATATTCATGTATTCAAATGAAGGTCGAAAATGAAATAATTTGAAGAGAATGAAGCAAAGACAAGTTTAAGGACCGACCTTCACTCTTCAAGAAACATAATGACATGGTTATTCGGAATGCACAGAGAATAAGATTATTTGGGACTTAAATCACGGTGATTAGGCTAAAGAGACGTTAAAGATAAAGCGAATAAATTCGAAGAATGAAAAAAAAGGAGAATCAGGACACCGATTCTCGGTCTTTGTCCCTCGCACATGGTCGCAGTGACCGGAGCGTTGTGACTCGACCAACTCGTGATCTGCGTACGAGTTGCCCATTCTCTCTCTCACTCTCACTCTTACTCCTTATCTCTCCATTTTTTTGTCTCCAACCAAATCTTTCAACACGCTTTTAACTAACTTTCGATTTCTGATCTCTGATTTTACCGATAATTTCAAAATTAAGCTGTGGATGCGAATGTACTTTTATGTTCAATGTTTTTTTTTTTTTTTTTTTTTTTTAACAATGTTGTTAATTGAATAAAAAAACTTTATTGGCTACAAATGAGAATTGTAGACTTTTGTGAAAGCGGGTATCGCAACATTAAAAATAAATAACACACGCATTACTAGTGCAGAAATTAATCAAAGCCAATTAAATCCAAAATCTCATCGTCAATCTCAAATTAACACGTATTTTTTAATTTTTTTTTTTTTTTTTTGTTTTTTTTTTATTTTAATAAGGCTCAAGAGGAGTCGAGCTTGTTGGTCGTTGTAAATTTCATGTTTACACAGCGAGTCGAGCATTTATTTTTGGATGACGAATCACGTACCCATGCTTTTCATAAGTGTCAACCGCGCCAAATTTCATCATCCGATCGTTAAAAGTTTGAGTTGTTGGGCTGCGAGTCGGTACTACTGCAGTTGCAAGAATAATGGGGTTTTAGCGAATGGAATTGTCAATGGCGAACGCATCGACCAGTTTTCCCACTCGCTCGAGTATGATTCACCCACGTGTCGTGAACTTGAAACATTAAAACGCGCGATTGCCTAACGCGTTTCGCCAAACTGACGGATGATGCCTTTGGAAAAAAAACGCCTCGCAGCTCGGAATTCTAATAGCGTCTCAGCGCCGCCAACATCACAACCCCCTCGTCGCCATTCGCCGCACGTCCCGAGACACGCGTACCAACGCACGAATAAATAATTCAGCGAAACGGCACTGCTGTCTCTTGCCCTGGGCCCGTGCATATATTTTTTTCACACTTTCGAGCCGAATTGAATTTGGAGTTTCGGGTATTACAATTGCCCAGACTGGGATTAATCGACAAAATGGGCGCTCACCGCGAGGGCTCCCACGGGTAAAACCAACAACATTTGCGCGTGTTTATTTGGCAACAAGTTGCTCGCCTCCTCTTCTGTACTCCCAAAAGACTGTTTTTGCGTTTACTGCGAAAGGGCAAAGGGCGGAAGGGCGGGAGGACGAGGAGAAGAGGGGCACATTGTGAAATAGCTACTATCGATTGGTACACCGAGATAACGCTGTTATTTTAATATTGCTAAAGGAGATTTATGGCAACTACGACCTTGGAAGAATAATTTTTTATTTCATGATCCCATCTTGTATCGATAAACCAATATTTATTATCCGCAGTAGACGTACTTTGTTCAATTGGCACGCAATACACAATTAAGACTTTGTGATTGTAAATTTATCAGACGTACACTTTTATAAATTGCAATTGCGTACAACATTGTAAACAGCACAAACTAAACAAGTGTAAATTATTCACATAATTTTACTATTTATTCTTCAGTGTCATTTACATGTGCACCGACATTTGTAATGTACGCTTGCATGCTGCAAATGATAAAAAATTGATTATATTTTTTATCTCACATAATATCAATAATTTTGAACATATTTTACGTAATCGGATTCGATTATTTAGTACGGTATAATATTTAAAGAAAATAAATATTGATTGAAGAAGCAAATTGCAGTATCTTTGAATTCAAAAAATACATCAACATGAATTAACTCGGATATCTTCATGAACTACTATATTAGTTGAAAATAAAATTTTTGAAAACATTCGCACTTTTATCAAATTGAAATACTTTATAAATTCGCTCGGCATTTAAAATTTGTTCCAATAATATAATAATAATGATAATTAAAGTAAAATAGCTTCTCAAAATTGGTAATATACAATATATGATGCAAAGTCCGACTTAATTTTTAATAAAAATTTATTAAAAGATAATGGCGCGATAAAGAATGTATCTTGAGGATAATGAGAGGAAGGGAAAGCAGTTTTGCGTCGGTGAGTGGCGGATTACGGCGTCGATGCAGTGTTCGCTGTTCCTGTAGTGAGATGGTGAGATGGTGAGGTGGTGAGGTGGCGAGGTCGTGCCTGGGCCCGGGACACTGTCAGTCAATGTTTGCACGTCTAACCAAGCGTAGCGCTGGAGGAGTGAGTTTGCTCCTGATATTAGCGCGGCACGTCGAACTCGGGCTGCCACTCGTTTAATCACTTTCTCCACCCCGGATTTTCCGCTTTTCACCACGCTTTTCATCCCCCTTTACTCCTCCCCTCTTCTTTTTGTACAAATACAACACCGCGCCCAACCTTGATAACTACCTTTTAGTTTTGCATGTTTTCGTTATTACTTATTTTAGCTTCCGGCACCAAAACCGTATATACAACTTGTCATTGCTATTCCTCTATTGCTTACCCTATTATTTTCAACATTTTATCACCGTACAAATGGGCCGAAATAAGTTTTACGATTAAAATTCTGACGACAACCAATTGATTAAATACCTAACTCTAGATAAATGTCATTCCAGCTATTCTTATCAAAAGTATTTTACTTAAAGAAGTATTTTACTTTTTTCCTTAAATTTAATTATTTTGTTACCACACAAATATTTTTCCTACTTAATTATTCATTTGTTTTGTTTATCAAAAAGATACAAAGTTTATTACATTGATTGAATAATTCAATTTCTATTATATTATCCAACAAATCTGTGACTCATTACAATGTAAACTGAAATAAAAAGTTTTTATTACATACAAAAATGATAAATACGAATCATTTAATCTAATTTTTTTTTAAATAAAATAAACGTATTGGATTAAAACTTACAATAGAACATAATCAATTTCACTCGAAGTTTTCTAATAAAATTCGTAATTTAAATAATTATTTAGTATTATGTAGTATGATAATAAAAGTGCAACTACAATACTTACTTGATTTAAATGTTTTGAATTTAATTAAGTGGCTGCTGGCTTCTAATACAAAAATTAATTTATCATAAACTCTTAATTTGTATTTTTATTTTATAATTGCATATTTTATAATAAATTTGGTATTATAATATTTATAAAACTTACAAATTAAACTTAATATTTTTAAATAATATACTATGGGAAAAATTTTTTCGAATATTTGAATTATTATTTATAAAAACTGAGAAATTCAAGATATTGACAAAAGCTAAGTTAATAACGATCGACTGCATAAAATAAAAAAATGTTCCAAAATAAATTCGTATAAATTGAATCGATAAACCTCGAGAACTTGGCAATAAATCGCAAGAAACTTTGAGTTTAGATAAATCCACTATAGATTAAATTAATTAAGCTGCTCGGCTCTATGAGAATGATCTCATTTACAAGATTTCGGGAAGAAAATGAAGAGAGAAACACGACGTGTTTCTTCCTCCTTTGAAGCCTCTAATCGTAATTTTAAAGTTTTGTCGACGGAGTGAACCCCAAATTGTAGCGCAAAGTGAGATTTCGGCGAAGGAAATGGTAGAAAGTAAATTTGGGACTGGTACGTTTAACCCAAACGAAGCTTAACTCCTTATCTTATCGACCTTCCCTTTTATTATAATACCACCGCTACTTGACACAACCTGCAATCAAATCCGAGAAAGTCACTAAAAAGCAAACTTAGTGTATTAACTACATAAGCAATATGTTATTTAGAAAGCAAAAGATTAATCGAATTGCTTACTTTCTACAATATAAATAAAAAATTATTTCTAGGCTCTTTTAAATTTCCCTAAAACTATTAAAAAAATTGAAGTAAGCTTAGAAAATAATTAAGACGTGAAAAAATATGTAGAATCACTTAAAATATAATCTAAAAATCAAATTTTATATTCAAATAAAAGTAAGTACTTATAAAATATGTAAATTAAGTCAATATTTAGAATTCGGAAATTTTTGTTATTTAAATAAATGAATTTGATATTGAATTAGTATTTTAATTTAAATTTTTTTTTACTTTTTTAAAAGATATTGTAGAAAAAATAAGAAATGTTTAATTGCTTTACTTTTATTAGAAGAGATAATTATTTGAAATAATACAAGTCTTTAAAAATGAACGAAAAATAAATGAAAAATCCATTATAATAATGAAAAAATTTCTATTATCTAAGAATACGTTCTAAATTTCGGTTTTAATACAATTCTATAATTATATTTTTAATAAATCTACCTATTTGATATTTTTTTCATTAACGAATTACCGGCATATGCACATATATATAAGTGTAAAATGAAATTATAAATTTTAAAAATCAATTAAATATATTTCTAAAAATTCTCATTAAATAAATGATAAATATTTAATATATTCTTATTTAGTTGTACAAACAAATATTAGAAATAAAGATATTGACTTCAATAAAAGAACGAAAATAAAATATCAAAATTTGTCGCGTACAAAGTTATTTAATATAATAAAAATTTTTTAGGCTTTTTTTTATACAAATAGTGAGTTTAAAGCATTTCTTATTTTAAGTAATATTTTCATTTTTTCAATATTTTTATTCAAGGTATTAAAATTTAAAGAGTTAAAGGTGTATCATTAAACAACTTTAATAAGTAATCAAAAAATAATAATGTAAATTATATAATTATAAGGAGAAAAAAAGTTTTAAAAAGGAAAGCAAAAGCAGACGCGTATAAAGGATAAAAGGTAAATGATCTCGAGCTTAGAGTCGAATGAAGAAAGACGGTCTAAAGTGTAAGCGAGCAAAAGTGATACGTGAAAAAGTTGAAAATTAACAGATTTGTTCTTTGTGTACGTAATTTCTGTATATCTGAAAATAATTATGACTTTTGAGTTGATACATTAATACTTAATTTTATGTAATTATGGGAAATTACAAGAGTGAAAAAGATCATTTAAAACAAATTGACAGACGTATGAAATAAATGTTTATCTATTGATTAAGCGTGAAAATTTCCGGCTGGTTCAAGACGTTAGAATTTTGTTAAAAGTGGATTAACTCGTCGATTATAGGAATGTTGTAGAAATTTAGAAAGCTTACGGAGCAGGAGTTTGCCGTTTTTCAAGATAATTATCGGATGTTTGATGAAATGGAACAAAACGTAAAATTCGGATGAAAAAGAGGGAAAAAGATAAAAAATGGGTTGAGGTTTTCCCTGTGGTTTTTCGCAGTCTCTTGCTCGCGTGGATGGACTCTAGCACATGGATATAGGCTTGTAAGATTATTTTGCCGGTTGGCTCGGAACACGAGCGAATGGGCGAATTTGATTGAGTTGCGCCTAAGCAGATTTGCCGCGAAGTTCACTCGGGCGTTTGTTGCCAAATAGGATTCCGTTGCCCCGAGCCACAAACCAACTTCAAACCAAATGGTAATAATAATGCGAAATGGAAACCGCGAGCGAGTGGAACAAAGAGGGGAAACTTTTTCCCCGGCGAAATATTAACAACGAATGACGATTGACAACGGATTGACAATATTGTATTGAGGATTATTTTTGATCGATTTCACAATTTTTATTATTATCCTTTTTTTACTTTTACTCGGATTGCGTCGAAGAGAACAATTTTTAAATCAAAACTTTGACTCTCCATATGTAAACATTTTTTTGCTTCCCCCTTATTATCTTCCATGGCAAAATATTTATGTAGACTTTGCATTGTTTGTCTGCCTCGTGAATGATTAAAAAAATTTCTTATTTAATATAAGATTTCTTTGGAATCACATTTGTAAGTGATCGAGCCGAAAATTTCCTGAAATCAAATTTAAATTAAACACCAAAAAAATTAATCAGGATACTAAATGAAATAATAATCATGTTTTAACTTGGTAAGGTTTATTATATTTAAATAATTTTACAAAAATCAATTTTTCAAAAATTTAAGAATGAATTATTGAAACTTCTACTTTATTAATAATATACGTATTAATGAAAACTGATTCAATTTTTTATATTTTTTCGTACTTCCCAATTAAAACTAAATCTCTGAAATTATTTTACAACAATTATAGTTTGGTATATTTTTTGGACTTTAAAGTGTTTGAATATTCCTTCAAAAAATTGAACCGAAAAAAAGTCGCCCTTGACAAAACAAATTCATCCGTCACCTGGTCATCGAGAGGAAAAACTCTATACATGATAATGCAATATTTGCAAGAAATAATATGATTTACAAAAATAAATTCACTTGCTAAATGCACTTATGGAACAACCTTTTCTATTAATATTTAGGCTGGCCTTTCACATATATTTAAAATATTATTTTTATTATAAAATACTCAACTTTTTCGGCTTGCCTTTTCTATAAAACTTTGCTTCCCAACTATTTTGTAATTTTTTTATTTTTTAAACTTTTATATCACCTCTTTAAAAGTTATTTTCTAGAGTGCATTATCAATATTGTATCCTTCGATATCTAATCATGCGTCGCTCCATCAAAAAGTTATTGAACTCGGTGAAAGGCCCCATAAGTCCGGATTTCTTCCTGAAATCCGCCAAGTTGATATCAACATTCACTTCATTTTCTTCTTCTCTATAAAAGATATGTATGATAGATAAATGTGAATAGAATAAAGAATAAAAAGTATATAATTGCAATTATAAATTATTTGTAATAATTAAAAGAAAAAAAGAGAAATCAAGTTGTAGAGCGAGAATGAGAGAAAAAGAAAACAGTGAGACAATTGAGTATCATAATTTTTTGTATATTCAAGTCAAATCTTTTTCGTGGCTCACATACAATGTATATGTAATGATATTATTTTAAAGAACAATTGTTCTATTTGTTTTCAATTTCAAATTATTTTTTAAAATATTTTTCATTCAATAATAGTAAGTCAAAAATATTTCAGCATTAAATTTACATTATTTTCAGAACATTCATTATATTCATAAAAAAAATAATATACTACCGTTAAAATGTACAAAATTATCTTTGAATATTAATCATTAGAGGTAGAATTAAAATGAAATTAAATTTTAGAAATGGGGGAAATCGAGATGAGAAATAACAAAAAGAAGAAGAAATAACAAATGAATCGCTTAATAACCAGGAATAGTAGATTGTGCTCTTGCATAATCTGCACGTGTGTTGAGTTAGCACACACGCTTATCAGAGTATCCGATATTTTCTTTTGCACTGTCGATTTCACGAGTTTGCGTTCTCATTTTCATCTCTCGCACGTTTCGTCTAATTGCTGCCTGTGCGATGATTCGTTTTGAGCACATGCCTACGCCCCATTATAAACCATTTCCATTAATCGGTGGGCAAACCCTTTCCCGATTCATATTTTTCTTTTCAATCAGCGGTAATAATTGCACGATTAATTTCTCCTATCAATTTACCCGATTTTCCGTGTTTCAGCTTCAATTTGATTTATCAGATGGCTTTTACGCTTTTGAGTAGCAACTTCATTTCATTAAGCCATTATTGACCACTATCGGCAAAAACTTTATGATTGATACTTGGCTTATTAAATGTGTAATAATCATTATTAATTTGTCTTGCACATTTTTCATGGGGTGTTTCATTTCACTGTGATTTTTGAAAAATTGGATACTACAATTGCTGAATGCTTTTGAAAATGAAAGTAAAATTAACGATTCTTGCGGAATATTGACTGTAGTAACAAAAGTTTCTCGATTATTGTATACTTGAAAAGGATACTTAAAGTACGTTGTTTGAGCGTTTTAGAGTACACAACTAAATCCGAACATACTTGGTTGAGTAATAAAAAATTATGTGCTTTTAATGTGTTTAAGGATTCTTCATTGGGTTTAAAAGGTAATGTTTAAAATTTATTTCTATCGTAGAATCGTGTATAGGTTTATTTTCATGTTGTAATTCTTGGATAAAAATAATCCGTATTGTCATGAAATACATAGAGCTAGAATAATGTACAACTGTAAAAATCTGTCGTGCGATATAAATCAAAACTGTCTTTTGTTCTAAGACATTTATCTTTTTCTTTAGGTAAAAAATTGGTTTAAAAAAGGGCAGATAAAGAGGCAGATCGTAGGTTGAGGATGAGCCCGGGTATTTCCATGGGTTCGGTTAATAAAAAGACACGAAAAGCACAAGCACAAATGTGGACAAATGCCGGCTAAAGGACCAAAGAAGTTGGGAGCGACGGGCCGACAAAGTCGCGGCAAGGACTCGAAAGCGAGTTGTCATCGGCGACCCTCGGGGTGCGGGAAACGGGGATGCGGTCTCGGGGGTTCGTCCAATGGGGCGGTAGGGATGGCCGCCATACGAATGCACATACCTGCCCTCTTTCGATCCGCGATTTACAAATCAAATAATCACCGAGGGGTGTGGAACGCCCGAGCGCTAGGGGTGTAACTACCCGCTTTTATTTATTTACTCGTCTCCGCATATGCCGGTCCAGGCAGCGAGTCACTTTCGAGCGACATTCAACTGCCGTCGCCGACTCCTCGACAAAAGATCGAGCGACGGACCGGAGAATCGGGCCATTACACGTCATTAGTACCTTCTCAAAAACACAACAGCCAACGCAATAAGGGTAACCTCCGACACCCAACTCCGTGGATCCTCGCAGATGCTCACTCGGATCGAACAAAACGCGGGCGCACACGTACCCATGAATTAGCAATTCATGGTCCAGGGTGCACTCGGTCTCGGACGTCTCGAGGACCAACACAACTCACTCGAGACGACAAGCGCCTGTAAACATCCTCGTTCCGCCATTTTTTTACCTGCTAATTTATTAATAAACAGATGTAAATCCGTGGGAAGTGGCAAAGTGCCTTTGTGTGCGGATTCACCGAGTAATAGCCGTGGCGAGGAAAAGGAAAAGTCCTTTTCGCATAAATCACGGCCGATCGTAATCCACGTGAAATTCGTGCACGAGTCGGAAAGTCAGGAGCTGGTGCGGCGGTCGGGAATCCGGGTGCCGGGGCTCACACCTACCCCGTCGACCTGACCACTCCCCAACATCTGTATCCTCGGCGATGGCATTGTGTCCTGGATTAGACAGAGATTGAGCGCATCTGCCGATTCGACGCGCTCGCGCCGATGGACCTTTTTCCCGTCCACTCCAGGAGCAGCGATTTTATGGACTCGCGAGTCCGGAGGGCGCGAAGGGCCGTTTTGTTCATCGGATTAAGGGATTCGATACGCGAATGATACGCTGCTTATGATGTTTTATGCTCTGCCCCGGAAGACGATTTCGATTTCTCTTAATCCCATTCTCGCCCATCCCTTTCTTCCATCATAACACGGCTTTTACAATATTTCAAATAATTGACTCGTTCTTGATGTTTCATTCGGCTCGGTTCACTCTGTATCAAATTCTTTTAACGACCGATGGCATTCAACTGATTCAGATCTGCCAACATCTTCATTCTCTGCGCAAAACCCGTAATTGTCGTTTTTCGTTCCTAATTTATACTTCACAATGTTACAGAACTTTGCGTCCAAAGCAGAATTCAACCAAAAACCATAATCTGCGATAAACACTGAAAAATCTTGTTAAAATAGTCTACCAAAGCTTGTTTCCAGTCAATCGATCAATAATTCTTAAACGAATCTTACGCATTCAAAGTTTGTCGATTGACTTTTTCTGGACGACCCATGCCAGAGGCTCTGTTGAACAATATCGAGACTTTTGAAAAAGTCCTAGCAATTGTAATACAATCAAATGTTCTCGTGGCAGCTTTGTCACATTTGAACAATACACATGTTCGAGAACTTACAGCCGTAAAGTTTACCTGAATGCTCGTACACATTATTGACAATTTCCATTATTAACATTTATAAATCCTTGCACAATCTAATTTGAGTCAACGGAGTTTTAATTTACAAAGTTATTATTTCTACTGATGTTTTATTTAATAATCATTAATGAATATATATTTAAATAGCCTTATAAACGATCCATTTTTTTAAATTTTATATTATTTTTAATTAGTAAAGTTTAGTTTAGTTGGGTTAATTGTAGTAATACTAAAACTAATGAATATATAACAGACCCTTCCTGAAAATCAATTATACTTAAAATAAAAATTAAAATATATTAATAATTTTCGATCAATTAAATGTTGATTCTTTCGTAAAAAATTAATGTTTGGATAGATTGTTTGCCTAAAAAATTAATCCAAAACACTCACTTATTGTTAGTAAGGCAATGTATTAAATCACGCTTATAAACTTTTGCTTTGAAACCAATTTATGGAATTATAACATCAAAACTTCAAAGAATTATTCAGCTTTAAAAATATCTTATAATTATATTTAAAGATGCATTCGAAGATTAAGTTAATTTAAATATCGATATAATTATTAAAATTAAATATATATAACATATGCTTTGGCAATATTTTCAAACAGAAACTATTTGATTTATTCAAATACATTAAGCATCTTTTGTAAGTTTTTGCTTTGTAATTTCCTTTCGCCATTTGTTAAAACAAAAAATAATTCAGACATATTCTAGACTGCTGAAATATATAGTTTGACTAATATAATAATAAAAATATATTTAAAACGTTATTCTATTTGTCGTATAGGTGTATTTAAATTGCTTTGCAAAGCTCTTGAAAATGTGTCCACGCGACTCCCGGATCAAATGTCAAATTGTCTACTTACACTTAAAATTATAGTCTCTTAAATGCGCACCCATTACACGCATAAATCCCTTCATAAGTATACTTGTGTCCGCTTTTATAAATTCGAAACAACGAATCGAATGTATTTATGTGTGCACAAGCATTTACACACATGTACGAGGGTATGATTGCATAGAGACGAACGTGATATATTCCTACCTCGTCATAACGAGTACAAGCATGAGCGAGCACCTATTATGTCTCTCTCTCTCTCTCTCTCTCTCTCTCTCTGTCTTTCTAACTTCATGTCACAGAAATGTTTAGTGGTTTTCAAGTGTGCTGCGCATAGTTGGTGTTCGCTCTTAAGCGACCGTCAAAAAATGTACGCGTACGAACATTGAACATGAGGCATTTGATTTGAACAACTCGTGCTTTCGAGGGATCGTTTTCACCTTGAAATAAAAATGCGAGCGACTTGTCGTAAATCTGTCACATTATATACCTCACAAAGGATGATTCCAAAAGTCCTTATTATTTATTGTAAACGTAACTTACCAGAAAAATTTTAGCATAATATATTCGTTTTATTATGATAAATCAAACGCCGACACGAAAGAAACCACTGCAAAAAGGTGAATTAACATTTTTTTTAATCGGCATTTTCAGATTACAAGTATCCGTTTTTTTTTACACAATGTTCTATAATTTATACGTCGGAGCGTAGTTGATCTTATAAGAAACTCTAAATCTACGAACCCAACTACGAGTATGAATAATACATTAAAAATTTCAATTACACCGGTATTATTGTTTTCCTATTTTATTCTTAAGCGTGATTTGTATCACATAATATTCAATAGCTGTGCCATACCTGAACTCGAATTCTTACTACCTATGCAGACGAAATTGGGGTGAAAGAGAAAAAATAAATTGCAAAAACATTTAGGGTAGGTAAGGAGTGTTGAAATGTTCATTTATGCAGCTGAAGTGAACGATGTCGGTAAAAAATTCTGTAGTTAAAAGTCATAATGAGGAGGATTGTTTTGCAAAGACTGCCGATACTCATTTGTGCGATGGTGCTTCGAACCCGATTTCCGCTTTTGTCTTTCATCAGAAATTTTCCCCCTTTTTTATTGTTCCGTGGGCCCGTTGCTCGACTTGACGCTTTCCACTCGGACTTAAAATCTCGACCCTTAACTCTTGGGTGAAACTCGAGTGCGACTCGTTATTTCCTTTGCACGCCTTTATGTCTTGGTTTATTCCACTAGTTGTTGGAGGGCAAAAGTCGACGCAACCGTTTTACCAAGACATTAGGAGTTAAAAATGGATGGTAAATGAATGTCTTCGTGGAAAAATAAGTTTATCCACCGTTCTGCTTTTCATTGACAACTTCTTCTTTTCAGTCATAATTATTGATGGAATGAAACGTCAATCATTATGAATGTTTATACACTTATTATTATCAAAGCTTGGCCAAACACTTATATCTAATAATCAAGTCACACGTTTTACAAATATAAGGTAAATTGGAATTAAAATAAAAATATGAGGAATTTATTGTCCATAGAGCTGCCATTTATATTCTTGGTTTTATGTCATTTCGTATGTTATTATTGTTTAATGCGTGAGATTCGAGATTCTAAAATAAAAAGTTGTTTCACTTTGTGATACTCGGAAGAATTCGTACTGTTTTTCATCGGTACCGAGCAACTCGCCAAGAATCTCCATTTTATTTAAATTTGCTCTTTTAATAAAAAGGGAATGAGAGATATCGGTAATTTTGATCGTATTCAATGGGGAATCGAGTTGAAAAACCGAGAAACAAAACGCCGACGGAGAGGAAACCCAATCCGTGACGAAAATTGACCGTAGTCAAAAATCGGAGAAAATTCGTGAGGCCCAGTTAAAAATAAAATTCCAAAGATCTACCGGAGGCTGGGTGATGCCGGATGGCTCATGATGGTGAGAGAGAGAGAGAGGGAGAGAGTTTCGGGGCTCCGCCATCATGCTTGAGTGAACTCGCGCCCCGGTTGGCGGACGTAATGTAATAGAACGGGGGCGAAAGAGAGAGACGACGATAGCACGTGTGCGCGTCGAGGGTGGGAGGGGACTGCCCTGCGAACGAAGGGCGAGGGAGCGAGTCTGATTGTCTGTCTCTCTCGCTCCCTGGCGTGCCGCGACAGAAGGAAGCGATGGCTCGCATCTGGACCGCCGGTGGGAGATTTCGCGAGAGTGGAGGCTGGACTCGCACTCGCAGTTGTGACTCGTACTATTCGCTCGGTGGGAAAATTTTCCAGCAGCTGACACATGCGTCTCTCTCTCTCTCTCTCTCTCTCTCTCTCACTCTTTTTATCGCCTAAACCTCCACCGGCATTATCTGCAGAAGCTGAGCTCCGTACCATAATCGTCTCCCAAATCTGCTTTTGTTTATCGAGCCTAAATATTTGTACTAAGGAACACTTGTCGTCGCATTAAAATACAATTTTAATACGCTTCACAAAATGTGTACTGAAGCTCTGCGGAAATTCGTTCCTCACAAATATGCAAGTTTTGTTTCCATACGATTTTACTCGCATTTTCTCAAAATTATCAAGGACAACTAGGAGTTATAACATCAATCTCCCAGAAATAAGATAATGCACAAATATATTTATCATACTGTGATATACAGTATTCAAAGTTGAAAACATATTGCAAAGTGTCTGGAAACTTACAGAAAATTTTTAATAAATCAAAACTTTTCGATTGTATTATAATGATATACCGTGATAGCACAATTTCAAATACTCGCATAGCCGAAATTTATATTACTATTAAAATAAATTTTATTTGAAAAATGATTAATATTTACTGAAAATATTCAATTTGTTCTAATAAAATTTTCATAACGGACGAATAAATTACCATAGATAGTATTCATATTTATTTAAAATAAATTTAAATCTTATATACTTTTCACATTTCTTTTTTTGAATATATTTGCAAATATACAATTATTAAAGACAATTTAAAAACTATTTAACGTTTTTATCAAGATTAAAAATGATAATGCGTAGAGGTTGTATCTAATAAAGAATTCAATGTTTGGTAAGTAAATGCGAAAACTTTCGTATTAAATTAATCTTTTAATTTACATGCATTACTGAAATACTTACAATGATTAAGGACACTTAATAGGAGTTGAATAATTAATAATATACAATTAAGATTAAACAAATATTAGATACTTTTAATGCTTATTAACATTTTAATTTGATGCAGGTTTTCGAAAAATATGTTAAATATTATATACAAAGTATTGCATATGGTAAATTTACATATAAAAAATTTTGTTTAAATTATAATATATTGATAAAATTATTCAATATTCAATTATAAAACGGATAGTTTTATCTGCACATCTTCTCAAATATTTAAATAACTAGCATTTAATATTCAATGCCTCGATGTGTACAGTATTATTACAACGTGGACTAGTTATTCCTATTATTTCTATATTATACTATACTATTATTTCCGATATTAAAATTAAAATTAATCAAGGTACCACAATAAAAATTTATCTTTTAGAAGAGTAATTTTTAAATACGACAGTTTATGCACAAAAATAGGTACAATTACAAACAAGTGTCCATTGTTAAAATTTGAACTTTGATGTGATTGCTTATTAAATGTTCTTCCCTAATGAAAATGTCGGAATGAAATTTACAAAAATAGTCGGAAAAATGGATTTTCCTTGGGCCCACATACCTATACAAAATGGCAGCCTCGCGATCCAGAGATAGCGATGAGGGAAAGGGGAGGCTAAATAAGATAGTAACAGAGACTCTACGCTAGTTATAAACGACTGAGATAAGCTTTAGCCATATAATCGCTATTACTGCGGCAACCGGTAACCAGCAACTGGCAACTAGCCATGCCAGTCCCTATATTCCAGATTGTTATCTCTTTTCTTGTAACTGATCCTCCGAAAGCAGCAGTAAAGTTCGCACGCGCGCTCCAGGATTACGCAAGTTGCCTGCTGAGCTTCCGGTGTCGTGGCTTTCTCTCATTTTCCCTCTTTCTCCGCGATGATGAGGAGGAAGAATGAAGGCGAAGATGGAGATTCAGACGAGAACTCATGGAGATCGTCTTCTCAAAGTCATTAAATAGCGAGTCGAGAGCTTTTGCATAAGTAGACGGGGGTGGGGTATGACGGTGGCGCATCGTTTTCCGCGGTGTTTAATGCCTCGTTTCACCCTCCCCTCAATCCTCCCGCACCCCTTACACTCCCTGAAGATGCTGTCTGGCGGTTGCCGTTTCACCGGCTTAGCGTGTTTGTACGACCGGCACTTTATTCCGTAAATCCTTTTCTTTCTCCTATTTCCACCGCCGCAAAAGGAAACGAATAAGTGCCACTTGACGCTTCAAAAGCAATGTCATGTTCGAAAGCCTTTGAGGATCTGGAGTACAGATTAATCTTTTCATTATAATTGCAAGCAGCTGATTATCTTTTAAAATTTGAATTGATGCGAAATCGATTACCTTTGGAACTCGTTTAGAGAATTAAAATACCAGCTTGATTTGATGGCACTTTGTTTCATTACAATATTTCAATACATTTATCGATTTCACTTTAATTTCAATTATTTATTAGTTTTGATGTAAACGAAAATAAGTAATGAACACTTTAATGAAAAAGTATATTCGGCAAAGAAATACATCACTTAACTGCTTGTTCCGATAACAGATCGAGATGAACAATAATGTTATGTGGTAATCTTATAAAATCGTTGATGAGTGGATTTCTGTTCTAAATAAAAGCCAGAAGATTTAATTGTAAAAAGGAATATTGAAAAACTGAAGGAGATGGCTCTTACAAGTTCATACTCTTTACTATCGATAACTACGTTTATGCAGTCAAATAATTACGCTTTACACCCAATCGATCGATCAATCCTGCTTCGAACATTTGCAAGTATTTTCCGAATTTATTATCATGTTTTATGAAAAATATACAAGGATTTGTCTTACTTAATTTGCAATATCTATATTTATATTTTGCTTATTATTGTCCTTTTACATTTTTCAATTGTTTAACTTGATACAAAATAATTATCCCCCCCTCCTTTTTAAATGCGTAGGCAAGGAATAAAACTAATTGAACTAATTTTAAGAGTCGCACTTCTGTAAAAATACTTAAGGCATAAAATTTAATTTACGAATCTTAATAATTTTTATTCATACTCGAATCGATGCTTTTCATGTATAATTATTTGAAAAATAAACAAGGAAAATTTAATAATGATATACAATTTTTTAATCAATCTCATTTGATATTGTCTATACATGCATGTATAAAAAATCTATAAAAATGGATATTTCTAAAAAGAAGTAGGTTTATTTTAAGTATGCAAATAAGAATTATGACGGAAAAATATTGATGAGGAAAAAGGGTTTAAAATAAAAAATTAATCACCCAAGGGTCAAAAAAAATAGAGTTGTTTATCAATCAACATGTTAAATTAATGAATCTGTGGAAGGAATGGATGAACAAAACGAAAAAAGTTCAAATGTGCAAACACAAATTGCCATCTTCTCTGGATCGACATACAGATCCAAATTCTGCAGATCCAAGCTCCAAAGCTTCATCCATCGGTCTATCATTTCGCTCTGGGGTTGTTAACGGGGTTCCATTAAGGGATGATAGTACCAAATGTCACCGCTGCACTGGGTACAAGTCACTGCACTCCCAACATGCAAGGGATGCTGCGGAGGCAAATCAGTCTTTCGAAGGGGGATATCTTTTGTTCGTCATCTCCGTCCGAAATCATCATTATCCATTACATTCACGATTATTTGCGTGTTTATTCATGTAAATATTTATGTCCCGCACAGAGCCACGATCAACTCGCCCATCACGGAATATGAACTACTTTGATTCAAGTACTCATTCTTTTGAAACTGACCGTTAATTCGCTACAAAGTTTTTAAAATCAAACATGGGAACTATCTCTTAATGAATCTCTTGTAATGACTTTTGATGTTAGGATCAGGATCAATTAGTATAAAACAACTATCTACTAATACAAATTCAGAATTACGAAGCTATTGAGATATCCTACAAGTAGAATTAAAAGTTGCACACATTTATAAATTTTAATTTATAAGCTGCGTCATGAATGTCGAAATATTTTTATACTGGTCCATTACATTCAATTTCATTGCGACTCTTCAGGATGTCAATACAATAATGAGAATTAGATATACGATTTGAAGATAATAAGGAATGGTAAACTGTAGCTTAAGATTCTACTGAACGTTAATGATAAATTTTTAAATTTTAACGCTATTTAATGGAGGATCCGAACGAACTCAAAACTCTTGCAGCGAAATTCAGGAATGTCGAAAAAGACTGATAAAAAATAAGAAGAAGCGAATAAAGTAAAGAGACTGGGGTCGGCTGCTATCGCTTATAACCTGGAAAGTACGCATGGGGGCGAGTGAAGAAGTTGCGGTGGATCGCATAAAAACACGTGTCTAGGAGGCGGAGGTCGCGAGGAAGACTCCGGCGGCGTCTTATCGCGACTTCTTTTCCTCCCCCGCACCCCGACCGGGTCGCCCGCGCACTCGGGGCGAGGTGCTCGCGCCGATCCAAAGCCACCACCGACGCCTCGACGCGTTCAGCCAGAAAGCGACGATAAGCTCCCGTCGCTCGTTCTGCTGCTCTTCCTCGCGCCCACCCCCGCACTATCTCGTCCTCTCGTTTTCTCTTTGTCAGGCGGTCCCGGCCCCGCTTCCTCTCCCTCCCCCTCGCCCCGCGCCTTTATCTCGCTGTGCTTTTTCATTCACACGTACATACGTTTCGCCCCTCTCGCTCTCGCGCGCCCATTTTTTCTCTCCCTCCCTCCCCCCGCCCCGATTATTCCTCGCTTTTTCCTCGACCCGTGTTCGAGCTTTTCCTCCGGCCTCCCTCCCTCCCTCCCTGTCCCTCCTCTCCTCTATCTTTTCCTCGGGTGAGACGCGATAGCTCGCATTAACATTAACGTCAAGTCTGTGCGGCTTCGCGCAAACTACTCACTCTTTCCTTTTTGGCTGCTCACAGATTTATCGGTTGTTGGGCGTTAAATACAGCGTTAAATTTATGAATTTTATGCCAACCACCGATGACCCGCCTTTCCCGATTGTTTATGTCGGCAAGAAAAATTTGGGATTTGACACCAAGATATTGAAAAAAGATTAATTAAAAATTAAGAAATTCGCTCAGCAATTGTTCATTGATAGTAACTTTAATGCGGTACCACCTTTTTCATTTGAGAAGACTCACAAAAATCACTATACTTATCTAGCCAATCGGAAAAAATATCCTCTTTGGGGGGATTAAATTTTTGAAGGCACGCGAGGGTTTTGATGGGTAAAATAATTGTCTTGAACAATATGGAATGTTCAGCATTTTCAGTCGATTGTTGAAAGAAAAGTATACAAGTCTTGAAGCCACAAGAAAACAGGATAAAATTATTAAGAGGGACGGGGTTTTGTTGAGATGCAACGTGATACTTTATTCATCGTAATATAATATCGAATCAACTTAAAATAGAGCGCGCGGGTTTTTTTGGTGATGTCTAGTATGGATGCGCCCTGTTAGATAAAGGGGCGGAAAATGCGTGGAAATGGATCTCGAAATGAAAGAAATCCCTAAAGAAAAGTTTTCTCCGAATTTTCTAGTGGCTGAGCTGGAGGGCGGCCCGCACTCGGACGAGACCAACAGCGGGGGCGACAACAGCAACGCCGGGAGCATCTCGGGTGGCGCCGACGACGATCAGGCTCGTCTCCGACTCAAGCGCAAGCTCCAGAGGAACCGCACGAGCTTCAGCAATGAGCAGATCGATGCTCTGGAGAAGGAGTTCGAGCGCACCCACTACCCGGACGTCTTCGCCAGGGAGCGGCTCGCGGGGAAAATTGGCCTACCCGAAGCCCGAATACAGGTGAATTTCTCATTGAACACTCATTATTTTATGTAGCGAAATACGCGAATGAGAATAATCAATGATATATAGTCTTGACACACATTTCATGATCAAATACTTATCACTTTCAATTAAAAACGTAAAATTCACCCTTTCATTTCATTCAATTAAAAAATGATGATACTTTCAAAGAGATTTCGAAAATTGTTATTTTTTTTATAGATTTTCTGTCACTATTCGTAAAATCTATTACACGCTTTGATTCATAATTAAACACGTAACCGTTTTCTCAATTTATTGGAATTTTATTCTAATTACTTTTACTTTATCTCAAGTTGAATTTCAATCAAGACACCCATAAACTGTACCTTCCTTAATGCTTGCTCGTACTTTATTTGTACTTAATAATCGTCATACTAAAATTAAATATTGAAAATTATAATGTAATTTTAACGCAAATTATTTAAGGTCATTGAAAATATTTTTTTTACAAAATTAAGATTTAATATTTTTTTGTTTTTGTGATGAGTAAAACAGTAATCCCTATTTATTTTTGTTTAAATTGAGCACAATTTATAAAGAATTTAAATAATCTTTATGTATTTTAATAAATTGTTAATATGTAGCATGAAGTAGATAATTTTCAGGTAGAAAGTAGAATATAGAATAGTATAAAATAATACAATTTTATCAATTTTTTATGATAAATAATAAATAACTTACACGTATATTATTAGTTAATTTTTATTTGATCTAAAAGTAGTAAATGTATTATATTTTTTATATAATATGAATTTATCATAATTAAAGTACTATTTCTACTACCTTTTTAAACAATTAGAATGTAATTGTAAAATTTTTATTACTGCTACTTCCAACTCCATTTCTTATATACATTTTACGTACGTAATTAATTAAACTGGTTATTTCCGGTATAATTATACATACTGCAATTAATAAACAAAGCTATGAAAAGTACGTTTATCAACTTAATGGTGCATAGTAAAGTTAAAAATTTTTTTAGCTTACTTTTTAAAACAGTTATATATTCAATTTATACTATTTAAGTACCTCTTTTTGGTACTAAATAACTTTTATCCCTTCATTCTTGCGCTCACAGTATATACATAGCATTTGAGTAAATCTTTTAATGATATTCGTTATGTTTGCACAAAAGAGGAAACTGTAGGCGCTATTGTATTTTATCTAAATTTTCAGTTGTAACAATAAAAATTTTTTAAAAAGTGTTAAAAAGTTTTTAACTCAGTCGTGTAAATGCTTAATATACACAAGAGTAAAAATTAAAAAAAAACAATAATCAAATCTTCAAAGTGCTTTATTTTATGAAAAGAAGAAAAAACATTTAATTTTCATCATTATGAAATGTGAAAACACATTTTTTATAAAATTTCACTTTTAAATAATTGTTTAACTTAATATTTCGGAGAAAGTCTGAACTTTTAAAACTTGACGGCATTGAATGTTTTCTTGAGCAATCCTTGTCTCCTCATTGAAGCATGAAATCCAGTAAATCCCGTAAAAGCTCAGGAACCCTTTTCCCGCCGATGAGATTCTTGTACCTCTCGGTATTTCTCTGTATCTTGGATGTGTAGTATAGTGATTTACCAACCAATTCGTCTCTCTGTCTCGTCCACAATAACTCAGGTCTGGTTTTCGAATCGACGCGCAAAGTGGCGACGCGAGGAGAAGCTGCGCACTCAGCGAAGGGACAACCCTCAGCAGCAGCAACAGCAACAACAACAGCAACAGCAACAACAGCAGCAACAACACGGCGTTACTCTTGGCCATCCGACGCCGCCGCCCTCTTCGGCTCTGCTCGGGGGACAGCCCTCTCAGGCACCGTCACCCCCCAGGACTCACCATGGCTTCGCACCCTCGGTCTACCCTGGCATACCTAGCATGCCCGACTCGTACAGGTGAGGAGTTAAACTTGTTGAACAAATACGATTTTTGTTGGTAACTGCAAGGTATTAACGATAAATTGTCGGAAGCGCTCTGGTGATCTTTTGCTCTGATAGGTGAGAGATCCAAAGGTAATTGTCGAGACTACTTGCACTCCTGAGAATACAATTATTATGCATTTGTCTCGTTCAAAATTTAAACTGAGCTTCGTGTACAATAATGAAAAATAGTTAATGAATAAAAGTGTAAATAAAGACTGTTTTATTAATACGATTGGTGTTTGTTTATTTGTTTCAGTTCGATGTCCTCGATGCCGTCGTTCGGGATGTCGGGAGGCGGCGGGGGCGGTGGTGGTGGCGGCAATAACGGGAACCCCTCGGGCGGGCAACACGCGGCCTCGATGTCCCTCATGTCCTCCCTGTCTGCGGGCGGCGTGGGCTCGAGCCCCAGCCCTTCGGGCATGAGTCCCATGGGCATGACCGTGGGGATGACCGTGGGCCCGTCCCCGGGCGCGTGTCTCCAGCAGCGCGACAACGGGTACTCGTGCGCGGTGGGCGTCGGCCGCGCCACCGGGGGCTACGAGCCCCTGCACCTCGGCTACGGGGCGCGGCCCAGCTGCAGCCCCACCCAGCCGTACCACGCGGCGGCTGCCGCGGCCGCGGCTGGACTCAACCAGTACAATCACCACCACCAGAACCACCACCACCCTGCGAGCACGACCGGTGAGTGTCTCCCGCACTCGCTGCACTCGCTGCTTGCACTTTAGCCCAAGGATCACCGCGCGAGCTACCACGTCGGATACTACCGCTACTGAGTTGCTGCACGCACCCATCCGCACTTTTTTAGGCATCCGAGTGGTTATCTAGCGAGTAATCTTTAAACGGTAGAGCCCTCATAGGACGCCGCAGCCCGGTAATGGAAAAACGCATTTTGCTGAGGCCCCGGGGCTGCGCCACCCCCACGACCCCAGCCTCTGAACTTGGAACTGGCACAGGTCCTCGGGGTGGCGCAATCCCGGACGCCATTACGATCTTTTTCCTACCCAAACTAGAGTCCATTCCATTTCATTCCATCCTTTTTCTTTCGCTCCTTTTTCCACACCTCTTCTCGTTTATCCAAACTACTGCTTTGTTATTTCATCATGTCATTCCATCCTCTCAAAGACACTTGTTTTATAAGCTTGCAAAAACAATTCCAAATCTTAACTTGACAAAATATATTCATATTTGGAGCGTAAAATCAATGGCAATTATATTTCAATTTAGTCAATATAATCCAGTATAAAACATCAATTTACTTTTAATGATTTATAATTTTCCACTTTAAATATTTGTTTATATACTTAAATAGTATATTATTACGTACATAAATCATGTATTATATTATCATCATTGCTATGTTCTATGTGAAATTAAAATTTTAATTATTCATAATTACTGCATTCGTTCATTGATGATTTAAATGTTAATTAACTCGGTATATGGATCAATATTCAAAATTAAAAATACAGTAATTTGCAAGCAAATGAAAACATAAATATTTCCTTTTGTAAATATAAGTCAATCTTTAATCAGTGATTTGAATTGAATAAGCATGTTTAATGTTTGACACAAGACTCCTGCTCCAAGAAAAACTTGATTCGAACCATTGATCGTTTTCAGGTCTAATATCACCAGGAGTCAGCGTCCCGATTGCGGTACCGGGACACCCCGCGCCGGACATGGTAGCGCAATATTGGTCACCAAGATTGCAGTGACCGTGGTGCTCGATCACGCTGACCTCGTCCTAAACACCGGTACAATATCACCAGTAGCAGCAACATTAACAACAGCAACAACAACATCAGCAGCACATGTAAATCGACGCGTTAGCAGAGACAAGAAGAGGGACTCTTCGCGCCCCCCGGAAGATGTTCATCTAGAAAACCCAGAGGGAGCATTTGGTCCAAAGAAATTTACTCTTCAAATTTTGCGAGAGTACATTAAAAGAATAAACAGCTATGAGTTTTATCCGTTGTATGCGATGATAACAATTATGATGCTAATAATTATGAATAAGTAACCATGTCCTAAACCAACTTGCATCTAAAGGCGTGTTTCAACTTTTTTTTCTTCGCAGATATACATGTAATCAGTACCATATCCATGAGTTCGGTCCCAAAGTAAATTTTTTTTTTTTTAAAAAAATGATTGTACAAGTTTCCATCTTTTGTAAAAACACGAATATGTATTGTTTGTACGTGCAATACATTTTTTTTTTATCATTTTACATTCAGTGGTTTATTGAATTACCTTTGCTTTCTCTATCGACTAAACTTACCAATTTCACAACAATAACAATTCTGTGTTTACACCAACTTCAACTAAGATTCAATTTAGTTTGAACTATAATTATAAATGTAAAATATCTGTAAATGATACTTGTCTTTTCAAAACAATAGCCGTATATTGTCGTATAAGCTAACAAGTTTTTCCAGCGATAAAGTAGAGACCTACTGTCGGTAATAGATGTTTTCAATATAAATATAGAATATAAACTTAACAACAATCCAATATAAAATATAAAAAAAAAGTTCACTGATTTTGGGACCGAACATCCGCTCCTTGAAAATACCGCGTCGTGTTCCACTCGAAATTTCATGATCACGGTGCCTTACGTGTTTCAGTGGAATTCAATTGTAATACTAACTTATGCATACCGTTGTTTACCTTATTTCGCTCAATCAAAAAAAAAATGCACAAAAAGGCATACACAAAAAAAGATAATATTGTACTAAAATTATGTGAAGCTCCAATAAAAAAAAAAAAAAAAAAAAAAAAAAAATAATAGGAAATAAATAATGAAAGTAGAAGGCGGAATAAAAATGTTCATAATGTGGTGAATCTCGAGATTAGCAGACTCTATGAAAAAGTATAATAAACGAAATCCCTTCATCGTGAAAATCCGTCGATCGAGTCCTGTACAGTAATTTTAATGAATAAAAATGACGTTGCTGCGTCGTTGGCCAATATGTATGTAATTTAGTTAGAAAAAAGGAATTATGATTGTATTCGAGCCCCAGTGGCACACGTTGGTACAAATCCCGATGTTGATCTATTTATCCATATAATTACGTTAAATAATTATCGCCGATACTCATTTTATTTCCAGTCGTTGGTATGCAATTATTTGTAGTTTTCAATTTATTGACTTTAAAAAAAAAAAAAAACATTAGAAAAATACTGTACAAAATGTCATATAGATATAAAATTTCTTGCTCTATAAATTTTGAATTATTCAAATGTAAAAAAGTTTGCGACTCAACGCTATATAAATATAATGAACGTTCGAATGTCGTATGTGTATATCTTTTAAAATCGAAAAAATTGCATTACTTTATTAATTCATAAGTCGTTTATTTACTAGATTTTTAAGGTACTGTATGGAAATGTTTATGTCTGATTTTTTACCAAGTCGAAATATAGACTTGAAAAAATCATCCACGGTAATGCAAATTTTTCACCATCAATATTATTATTACCATTATTATTATTATTATTATTATTATCATTATTATTATTATTATTATTATTATTGTATTATTGTATTATCATCGTTTGCGATAAGTAGGACAAGATTATTGCCTTTCTTACCTTTATGTTTCATCACATTCCCTTATAGATGCGTATAGAATAATAAAATAAAATAAATGAGAAAAATAGTTTCTAAGACGATATTGCCAATATTATTTATATTCGTGTAACGAATGAAGGTAAAATGACGAACGTTTGTTAATGTGCATACCATAAATAAGTATCAGCAATCATTTATATGTATATATATATATATATATATATATATATATATATACAATCAGAGATACACGCATGTACACTTATTCGCTCATTACACGAAAATATATACATATATGTATATATAGTTGACGGTAATGCTTAATATTTACAAAAATTAACTCCTACTTTACATTACGATGCAACTTTAAAATTAAGGAAAAAGAGAATAAAATTAAAAAATATAGCACGATGAAATAACGTTGTGATTTATTTAGACAAAATAAATATTCGTTTCAGCGTATGAGTATTATACATTCGAAATAAATTATAGTATGATTAAAAGAAAATTTTACATTCTTTTTATCCTTTTGCACAGACGACACACGTATCCTTCAATCTAGGAGTATATAGAAACAAGGAAATAAAACATTACACTACTTGTACTTTTAAAAATGTAACAATTACATATTTAGTTTATTAGAAATTTGTACATTTGATTTAAAAATACACGGCTTTTTTAATTTTAGATTTGTTTAATATTTATATAAAATTTAAAAAGCAAAAACCCTTCTTAAAATTAAAATGTTAGTAATAAACATTAGTTCTGATCACTTTTCTTATAAATAATGAAAAATAATATCTGGCCATATACAAAGCAATTTGTAAATATTATTAAGCTCGACGTTAATTGCAACACTTGGATCCTTAATTAAAATTATTCCTAAACATTAATAATAGCTATTAGATTGAATAAATAATTATTGCATGCATGTTGAAGTATATTTTAAATATATTCGGAATATCGGTGAAAATTTATGTGTGAGATCTGAAAGCGAAGACCGCTTAATCGCTTTCTTTGAAAGCTCGTCAGGACACATTTTTTATTTACAGTTCATAGTGTAAGTACATGCAGACTTGCATCAGTCCAGAACAATTGCAAGATTCAGGAGTTGGGATCATCCGTCAAGAGAGCGTCGATGTCTTTGAGGATGTCGTCGGAGGCAGTGTCGAGGGAATGCAAGTCTTCCTTTCCGAGGAGCAACGCACCGCCCTCACTGCTTGAATTCTTAAGGGCCGCGTCTGTGTTTTCGGCCACGCCCTTGCTTTTCTCGTGGACGATTTCGGTGGAAGCGCTGTCGTCCGTGCTGCTGTCGCACAGCCGGACTTCGACAGCCTCTCTCCTCCCCGAACACGAGCCGTCCCCATCCTCCAGCCTCTCGCTTTCTTCCTGAGAGTCCGCGAGTCGGTCCTCGTCCTTGAACGGACTACTCCTCCTGGTTCTCTTTAACCTCACCGGCGGCACTTTGGCCGGCTCGGGCTTGGATCGAGCCCTTTTCGTGCTCTCCTCGCTCTTAACTTCGAGGAAGCTCCGCTTTTTCCGCCTCTCGCTCGCTTTTTCTACCTCGATCTCCGAATTCACGGCCCTAAGCTCGTCCAGTACCTTTATCGCGTGTTTTAAAAAATCGTGTTCCTTGACGTCCTGGGGTATGGGTTCGGGTACAGAGTCGAGCGTGTTCGGGGAGGCGTTCGGGGGGTTGGAATTCCGCTTCCTCCTACGAATCTCCTCGAGGCTTAGGACTTGGAAGTCGAGCTCGTCGGAATCCCGTCTATCGATCTTTTCGCGGCCGTAGATGGAGGCTCCGACGGCGATTCTCTGACTCCTGGTGCTCGTTACCTTCTTCTCTTTACCGCCCCCGGTGGAGCCCTGATAGTCCGTGGAAGGCTCGTAGAAGTAGAAGGCCGCGCTCTCGGCCTGAATCTCCTCCAGTCGGATCTCCTCGTAAGTTTTGCAGGACGAGATGCGGGTCCTCGGATTCTTCGTCGGAGATGGGGCACTCTCACTGTCAGACTCTGCAATCATACACGAAGAACAAAAAATAACGGATAATGCTTCTCTTTCGTCATACTAGTCTCTTTAAAAGTGTTAAGTTTTTCACTCTTCATATGATTTATAAGCTAGCGGTTTTAAAAACAGTTTTCGGATCGCTTCACTTCTCATCTTATCGCTCTTCTCTTTTTTGAAGCTGTGAGTTGCAGTTAAGCTTTATAGGATGGCTTTTGTGTTAGATTCGAGTTAAACATACTTTCGAGCATTTCCGTCTTCAGTCTCGATAGAACCAGGCACATAATATCTTTAGATCTTGCTTTTACATTTATTTACAATCATCTCGTTTATCTTGAATCTCTTCCTGTGTTCTTATACATAACGATGTACGTTACATATACCCTAAAAATTTCAGAGTAACAATTTCACTTTCATCAGTCAATCAATCCCCGCCATTGAAATGGAGAGACAATTTACTTGGTCATAAGCTACAATGAAATTCAGCGGTTACATATTTGATTCAATCATATTGCTTGTGTGTGTCAGTTTTATATACTAACTTTTTTATGACAACTCTCAAAGTAATATCACAGTCATTTCTTTGCTAAATCAAATAAAACTATTAGAATATTGAAAGCAAACAAATGAAATTTCTTCAGTCAATCATCTGAACAATTATTCAATTTAAACGAAAAAATTATAAAAACTTTTTATCTTTTTAGCGTTAATTCTTAAAAACATTCACTGGCACATTTATCTTAACATTACACTGCACATTTTTTTTTTCAATTCTTGTGAAAAGTAATTAAAAACAAACAACAACTTCATGTTATACAGCGTTAAACGTAACGCTGAATTACAATTTTACATTTATTGTTTTTCAATGGATTAACAAGAATTCGACAGGAGAAAGGATAGGCATTACAAATTTCATTTTATTCAAAGCCATTTTTTAGGATGTATTAAGAAAGAAATCAAGCAAAGTTCGAAGATTAACACAGCGAGGGTAACGAAAGAGGAGAAAAATCAGGGAGAAATATTAGAATTCCTCGTGCATGTCAATCACAGCTTTGCAAATATTTTTCGAGGTATCAAGTTTATTGAAATCCAAATATTTTCGATGAAATTTATCGATTTCCATTAGCTTATACATCGATCATATAGGTATGCGCATTAGTTTAATAGCATATTTTTTTATGTTACTCTTTAACTTTGTCTTTTCATCCCTTTTTCTCTAGATAATATAGATATACAAATACAAATTTATATTTCTTTATATTCATGTATCTATATATATCTTACAGAAGAATTATCAATTATCATAAAAAAACCTTTTTATTAGCCGTTGCATATGCTGTATTATTTTTTAATAAAAAATCTAATTTCATTTTCATAAATGCTAAAGAACAAGATTGTCTTAGCCTTTTTAGTTATTCATAATTTAAAATCTGATTCATGACTTTCCTTTTATATTGCCTTTACAGTATTATCGATTAGTTTTACATTATTCATAATTAAGTGTAGAAACATATAAATGTAAAATCACTTTGTAAATTGCAGTGCGCTGTATATTTAAAATGTCAATACAATCTTTTCTTCAATAACTAGATAATTTTATTAGAAAAAACAATGGCTAATGCAAAGGCTTTACAACACTTTTCTCATCGCAGTGATTGTGTAAAGAAAAGTTATTTTCAAAGATATACAAGGACACAACTTAACGTCTGTGAGGGAGCACCGGAGAAAGAAAAAACAATTAACTACAAACTTCTCTTTCTCACATATATATAATATAACATGATAGTATAAGCGCTGATTTTCAGTCGTGCAGTTATCATTTCATCGAAAGGGGTAGTGAAAAATAAATCAAACGCTTAAATAAATCGGGAAAATGCAATTTAACAAATTTTAAATGCGAAAAACTTAAACCAACAAAATGCAAATAAACAATTCAAACAAGTTATAACAAATAAATCCGTTAATGAGGATTTAACTTATTCGTTTATCTAATAATTCTAATTATAAACCGCTTTTTTCATTTTCTATTTACGTTTATCATGATTGTTTATTATTCATTATCTTTTCCGATATGGTTCGCGGATAAAATTAGGAATTTCTCGTTTTATTTCCATCAGACTTTTGTTTGAAGAAAGTTAAAAGTGAAAAAAAAATTCGATCGGCTCTCATCGACAAGCGACCGATTTATTTCTTTTTCAACTTCAACTTTAACTTCGTACATTTCATCCAATTTTTTTTTTTTTTTTTTCTTTCAATCTTATCATTATCATTTATTTTTTTTATTTTTGTTTATGTACAGACCCATTTTTCATAGTATTTAGGTTTAATTATGAAGAAGTGATTCAATTATTCTATTACGAATTATGCGATTTACGATTTCCATTATTTATTCGTAACATTTCCTAAAAACAATAAGTGCACCTCTAGTATCTGTGTTTTCAACCGGAAAAGGAACAATTATTCCTTTTATTTCTTTAATGTGTAATTTTCATACGCAATTGTGAGAGCAGTATATTTTATATCTCATTCATAAACACAATAAGTATTACCCTATTTTAATATATTTTTAATTTATTTCGACGATTCATTTGCGATTCCTTTATTTTAGTATTCTTACGCATTTTTTTTTTATTTTTATTCTATTAAGAATACGAATATCCGCTAATTAATTTACC
Organism: Eupristina koningsbergeri; assembly: GCA_018907245.1. Lineage (NCBI taxonomy): Eukaryota > Metazoa > Arthropoda > Insecta > Hymenoptera > Agaonidae > Eupristina > Eupristina koningsbergeri. The sequence goes on from JACCHV010000050.1 coordinate 1,625,221, forward strand.
GAAATTTCCGGCATATCGACCTCGAGAGACGAAAGTTTGTGTAAATAAAATTTGCAAAGACATTGAATTAATCAGAAAAATGTATAAATTTTCAGCTTGACCTAGATTATTCATTAAACTTTTCCTCTCAATCGAATAAAAAGTTCATGGAACGGTCGATATGCTTTGAATTTCGATGTTTACATAGAAACACAATGACCTTTTCGATTACAAATATATACATACATATAATATATATATATATATATATTTATTGGTTGTTTAAATATACGTAAATCTATATTCTGCTTATTTCTCGTTGCGTCTCTCTTGGATTCTTAGCCATTCTTTTACACGCTTTACGCTTACTTTTTTTTTACGTTGAGTGCATGGTGTATTTAATTATATATATGTGCAAGTTCCACATATACCTTTAATTCAATTTGCTTTTACTTTTTTTTTTTTTTAATAATTGGCTAACGTACGGAAACATTTTGTTACCTCACGTAATCAGTCATCGCACATCGACATTTACGACTCTTTGAGCTTAAGCAAAACACTTTTTTCTTTACTCGACTTCTATGCGTTTCTCCTGTTTTTATATGTGCGATTCGCTCGATATCCTTTTTACAATCATTATAATATATGCGTTACCTTTTTATTTTACTACAAGTATTCTCGTAGGTTACTACTACTATTTTTATTTTTTTTTTGTTGCTGATACCTCCCCTGATTCACATCTATTCGCTTTCATCAAAATTATCTCTTAATTATTTTTTTACAAACGGTGTTTTACCGCAACTCAAAACAATTAATTTTTCTTTAGCAATACGAATGACATTGTTCGCAAGATATACATTCTTTTACTTCTTCACTTGCTTACTTCAAATCAAATAATTACTCGATAAATATATAAAATTTCGCTTAGATTCTATATGCCTCATTAATATTTGTATGTGCCCCTTCATTTTTAAATTTCTTTTTTTGCTTATCCAGAAAGGATTTTCGGAGTTTAATTTTTATCGGAAGTCATTATTACATCACTGCTAGAAACAGGGATCAGTGCTATTTGAAAGCCGTGGTTCCTCGAGACCGAGTGGCTCAACTCGAAAATATGCGATTGCGAGTTATTTACGTGCCGGTTGATTGTAAATTTGCATGTGTGTGTAACGTGTGTGCGGGAATATTATGCATGTAAAAATGGATATTAGCGATTATTCCTGTACTCGAAGTTCAAAAACCGAAGTTTCTATCATTATTATTACGTACGTGCTTTTTTATTCTTAAATGAGTTCTGTAAGGGAAATAAAGCCAAATGTTCATTTTTGCACTTAAAACTGGAAGGATGCTTAATCTAACATAAAATGATAAAATTATGGAGTAATTTAAAATTGATGGAAAAAATGTTTTGTCTCGGAACTCGATCAACAAATGAAAGCTCACTACTTCACGGAAAGAATGTTTAATGATCTGGTGCATAAATCGAACCTATTGGCCTCAAACCCTTATCAATAAAGAAAAATCTTTAATAATTGAAAAATCGAACTTGGGACGCGAACCCAATTGTGTTAATGTCTTCAATTCTTTAACTTTATAATCTTTATAATAGATATAATATTTGAAAAGCTTCCGTCGGCTCAGTCATTTTACTTGCCCGAAATCATCTCGATTATGAAATAAATATTTTGTACGCGAAGCCAAAACATATGAAGGCATTTATTTTCATTCATTCTTCTGTAATCGCGAAAAACCGCAAATGACTGGGCTCGTTATTTTCAATCGTTTCAATTCGCAATTATTTTTCGTTAAACGATCATTGCGCAAGTATTTTTAAAATCTGATCATCCAAGTCAGATAAATGTATTTTTAGAAAACAAGAAAAATATTTTTAATGAAAACATACAAATATATTAACAAACGTATACGCTAAGCGTCTTTAAATAATTTCAGTCGCTTTAATATTTTGATTTATACAGTAAAAAAAAAGAACAAAATCACCGACGAAAAAATTTGGTGCTCCAACTTTCTTTTTATTACGTCCACGCATGCATGCGTGCATGTGTGCGTGTGTTTATGTACCGTGAAGGTTTTGGTAATGTAATTATGCGGATGCGTACAAGTGTATGTTATGGCATATTGTTGATTGTGTATGTGCGTGTGCGCAGGGGGTGCATACATGAACCGATTGCGGTGATATGCATTATAAATTACACAATTGTGCAAGAATTGAACTAAAAAAAAATAATAAATCTGAATCAACATAACAACAGCAGCGACTAGCGGTATATGAAAACAAAGCAAGATATAAGTAAAAACAAAAAAAAATATATAAGAAAAATAATTATGCGAGTATCCCGATGAATATAAGCGTGCAGTGTACAATGATTTTCTGTCGAGCCATGATTATCTTCATTCTCACAAAAATATTCTGCTCCGCCTAATAGCCACGAGAGGATTTTCACAGGTAAAGTTTAGATATAGGTTCACCTGTAAAAATTTTTTTTTAATTCTTCAAATAACGTCCTCGACATTGTGTACAATGATAGCCAAAATGTGTCATGTTTTTTTTCTTTTCCTCTCTCTGTCTACAATATTATAATATTCTAAGTAGTTTATATTTTATTGTTGAACATGAATTTTCAAATAGACCCTTGATTTTTGTAAAAGAGCTCAAGGCTAAATTTATTTTTTTAATTAGAATTAGTTTGTTTTTTTTTCATCGATATGCTTTCCAAAATTTTATATGCAATTCCTTAGGAAAATGTTATTACAAAAGAAAAAGATTGGAAACAAGCTTTTGTGCTTATTATATTACTACCATTATTAAAATTACATTTTAATGAATTAAAAAAAAATTTAAATAAACAATTACATTTATGGTCCTTCGATAAGAAAAATCTTAATAATAATATGGATAAACTTTATATGAAAAATAGAAATCTAAAAAAAAAAATAAAGCTAGTGATAAATTTTAATAGATGATTATAAGTAAAACTGAAAATTCTTAAAAACCCTTTATTTTATAAAATTTATTTATCTAAGTTAAGCTCTAAGAAAAAGCAAGTTCCTATAAGGCTTACTATGATTTTTAAAATCTAATATTAATATCTTATTATACTTAAGAGAATCAATCTTTCATGATTAGACAAATTTACTTTAACTACACGGTATTGATAAGTTTATGTAAAAAGGATTAGATTTTTCTTTATCATTCTCCGTAATCTTGTTTACAATTTTATAAACCGTACAGTAATTCAACACCAAGAGGAAACTTTTTTTGTACTTATAAGTTTTAAATTCAGTTACACTCATAAGGACTCATATTAACTGGTATTTAATAAACTTGACCATAAACATAAAAGAATTATATTATTTTTAAAGTATTAATTACATTTGTTAAATAATATCGCATATATAGTTAGGGCGATATCTCAGCAGTTATTTCAAAATAATAATTACAGATGGTCAAACAAAAGTGAGAATATCATTTTATCAAAGCAGTAACACGGTGTTAACAATACAAAGTAACTAATGTGTTAAATGAATTAATCAATGATTTATTGACTTCAATAATATTTATCAAAATATTGTTAAGATTTATAGATTTTTCTACTGACAATCAACACACTCTGAAATTCAATTACTCCAGCACTTGAAGCAATTCATCAAACAAAATATTATCTAAGTACTGAAAAAACTTTCCTCTGAGTGACGTAACGCTAGCAATCGCAGCGACGTATAAGCATGAAAACTCGTATTCTTTCTGTCTCCTTTCTCTCTTTTTTCACACACACACACACACACTCTCTTTTTCTCTCACTTTCTCTCTGTATCTGTCTATGTTAAAGTGACCGTTATTTGCGACCGACCTATCAATCAGAATCAAAACCTCCGGTAGGATGGGAAACTTAGGAAGGAAAAGGGGAATCTCATGTGTGGCGCCTGGGGTTGCGAGTTTGCCTGTTGTGTGTGGATGTTGGAGTACGGGGTTGGCCCTGGACGCTGTAGTAGGGGCGAGCTGGGCTGCTGGCTGGGCTGTGGGTGGAGCGGCGAAAGTGAAGGCGCGCCCTGGGCCTGACGATGCGGGGGCGCCGCCACGTTGTGAAGTAGTGGTGGGGGCGGTGGTGCTTGATGTTGATGATGTTGATGTTGATGATGCTGATGCTGATGCTGATGATGCTGATGCTGTTGTTGATGATGATGGTGGTGGTGGTGGTGGTGTAGAGGAGGGGGTGGAGGTGGGGGCGGTGGAAAGGAGAGGGGCGAACGATGGTGACACGGAGAGGACTGGGTACTCACCAGCCCAGAATGCGTCGGCAGGGAGAGATTGTTGCCGTTGCTGGGCGAGATGGCGAGATTTGAGGGTGGCGGTTGCTGGGGCTGAGGCGGGGGTAGGTTCATACTCGTTTGGAGACTGGACGCTAGGGGAAGGTGGTTGCCGGGCGCGAGGTAGTGCAAGTTGTAGGACGGTCGCGGGGGCTAATAAAGCCTCATACCTTCTTCGAAATTGACGATGAGAGGGTCGACTGGGCTGTTGATGAAACTTCCGGCCTCACTGTTGCCACGGCCTTGCTCCGTCTCAGCACTGTTACCTTCGAATTTTCCATCTTTCCAAATATTACAGAGAAAATATCAGTAAGACTTTTTACATTTTTTATATATACGAAAACATATGTACACTTTTAATAGGACTTCTATTACAACAATCTTCAAATTTAAAAATTGTCTAAAGACTATGGAAATTCTAAGTATGATTTCAGAAAAAAAAAAAAAAAAAAACAAAATTTTCATTCTAAACACCTAATAAAATTAAAAAATAAGTTCTGTGTTTATTATCATTAAAACAATTAACAATAAATTTGATTCATTTATTTTATTTTTCAATAGCCTTCAAAAATTTAAAGCCTAACCCAACCATTGATCAGTTACTGAAAATTTGAAATAATGATGAAAACTTTGTTTGATTAATTTCAATAAATATATTTATTCAAACATTTTTTCATTATTATATACAGTATATAATGGAAATACTAATTATGCAATAATACCCTATTTATTTCTACATTTCTATTTTTCTCATTCCCAAATTCTTGACTATGTTCAAATAAAAAAAAATAAAAATTAGTCACACCTATTTTAATTATAAATTACAAAAATATACTCATTTTATATTGCTCTCTACAATATACTAAAAGTATTAAAAATTAATAATCAAGAAAGGTTAAAAAATGTGTTTATAGTGTTAAGCATTGGTATAGTTACATAATAAATTATAGTATTGATTTATTGAAATAATTTTTTATAAAAGATTTTAATTATAGAATACCGAGAAGAAAAAACTACTAGCAAATAAAATTTTATAATAAAAATTACAAATTATTTAAAACCTTCTCTTTAAAAATTATTTTTAAATTTCTCTTTCTTAATTAATATGTTTAATATGATTGAGCAAAAAAAAAAAAAAAAATTTATAAATACAAAATATTTTAAATTATTCTTAAAATAATTGTATTAAAAGTCTTAATTATTTGATTGGGTAAAAAATATAAATAAAATGATATTCTCACCAGGGCGATTTGACCACTCCTGATTCACAGGTTTGACTGGTGTGGTAGCTGTTTTAACTGGTTCAATAGGATTAGCTATTGCAGTTCGAGTCATCCTATGAAAGAAAGGGCAATGTGGCTTCTTGCAACCAGTGGGAAACTTTTCCCAATAACATGGAATCGATTTACGATTTTTCTGAAATTTAAGAATAAAGTATGCAAAATATTGTTATAATTTAAATATGATGTGTCTGTGCCATGTGAACCCATGTATAATATTTAGTTGTATCCACATATTATATTACATGCACATATTTTTCCTGTATACATTGAGAAGATGTGTATAAGTTGAAAATCATCTTAGAGTAATCGTAGAAATTAGAACTTTTCAGAGAAAAAATTTTTTGTGCTCACTCGCTTAAAACTTTAGTGAAAAAATACGATAGATATTAAAGTGTATATCGATTAAATTGAAAGTGTTTCAGCACTGCAAAATTTTATGATTTAACATTATTATTCAAGAAGCGAAGTTTACCTTTATTTCCATATGTCGATAGTTACAGTGCAGATCGAGACAGCTTCCCTCCAACCAATATGAGCAAACAGTTTCACTGCCCAATGCAGATGATTCATGGCGATAGGCACAGTTATCACCCTAATAAGCAATCAATTTATCAGTATTTTATAAAATGTAAAATAAAAATATAAATACATGGGAGTGATGGGAGAATTAGAAAAATTCAACTTTTGCAGCTTAAATATCTATGCTGCTTCAAGTTTGTAAACTAAAAATATGGAGTTCATTATACAATTTATTTCATCATTAATGATAATATGTGTATCAAATTAGTTGATTAGTCGGAAAACGAACTAAAAATATTTACACAATATGGCCGTTCTAACCTTAATGTTTAATGAAAATCCCGAAAAATCTATTGTCAATTTCTGTTTGAGTAGTGATATTTTGGCCGAAACGCCGGAAAAAACGTGACCGCACTTACCTTCGTGCACGTTGAATAATAAAAAAAATAGCAGTCGGTGTTCTTGTGATTTTTCTCCATTTGTATGAAGTTGTAGAACGACGAGTGATCGTGCTCCTTGCTGGAAAAAAAAAAAAAAGTACCTTTACAAAACCATGATTTGGCCGCTGGCAAAATAAGAAGGAAAGTAAAAGCCCGAAGAGGAAGGAATATTGGAACGTGTCCGAGCGAGTGAAAGGATTCGTATCGGTGGAAAAAGGAGCCGCGATGGGAAAGGAGATAAAAGACTCAACGAGATAAATATTCGAGAAAAGCCACGCGAGGAGGTTTACCATCTCATCGTGCGGAACATGATCGCTGGGCTTTTCTGAATACGGCAGAAGAAGGTGAAGGAAACGTGATCGGGAAAGCGGTTAGCAAGTAACTGAAGGCTCTTTTCGAAAATTCGTGGAGCCTACCCCGGAGCGACGCTTCGAGACCTCCTCCGGATTGTTTACATCGGGACAAGGGCACTTTTTGCCCGAGTTTTGTTGTCAAAGTTTACTTACCTTAGGCCGCTACGTCTTCTCTCTCTATCTCGTTCTCGGCGAGTGTGTTGCCTTTTTTTTGCCTTCCTCTCGAGGACTGCTCGGGCACGTACGAAGTAACTCACGAGTCAAGCCGACGCACACGAATAAATGTGGCGTGCATGTTGTTGCGCTACGTTCATGTACCGCCAACTTAACACCCATAAATCACGTCTCACTTTAGCTAAACAGCGCCAATTTCGAATCGACGAGTTTCGAAGCGTTAGGTTGGCGCCAATGCCACTCATTCCCTTTATCTCACAAATCACTTTACTGTTTATTTGGATATTTTAACTTTCTCGACGCTGAATATCGAGCGCGTGCTTTTATGGACATTTTAATTCCTTATCACCAACTTATTTCTCCTCCGACTCACTCGCTCCATTGCAATAACCCAACAATCTCAAAACTAAAAGCTTTAACAGGCACGAGCACGTTCGTTCACCCTTGATTTATTTATTTATTTATTTATTTATTTATGCACATGAATGTTTAAATAATTAAAGACATTGCTAGAACTTAGTATCCAACCATTCGATAGATTATTATTTTTTGCCATCACAACTCCTTTCAAAAAATAAAAATCCGTTACTTACGACGTTCTTTCATAAATGAATGAAACAATCAACAATATTTACCAATGATTTATTTATTTATTAAAAATTTAATTTCGACTCTTTTTCTTTTTTTTTATAAAATAAATTTTAAATGATATTTTTATAAATATATATTTAATACAATAATAAATAATTTAGAAATACATGATTGTTTTATAACATGTTTCACATGTGGATATGTTTATATGTTTATATGTACAATAATGTAAGTATTTCCAAAAATATAAAGAATGTTAAACTCTCATATAAATAAACTAAATTAATCACATATTTTTAAAATGATCAACATAAATGTTTGTCCCTACTATCATTAAAAATTCTTCTTCTATCCTTATGCTTGAATTTTTTCTTTTAAGAGCTGCTCTAGTTTGCGCATATCTACAGCAAATTTGCGAATGCCATCACTTAATTTATCAGTAGCCATTTGATCTTCGTTTAAATACCATCTAAACCTAGCTTCATCAAAACTTGTTTTTACCAAATCAGTATCTTGAGCAGAAGTTGGTGCTAAAACTCGACCAAGTGATTCATTACTTGAATCAAGTTCTTCCAAGAGTTTTGGACTAATTGTTAAAAAGTCGCATCCTGCAAGTGCTTTGATTTCCCCTACATTATTTAAACATAATAAATTAAAGAGTTAATATATTTTAAGTTATTTAAATTTCATTAAGGTTTATTTATTAATCTACACACCAGTATTTCTAAATGAAGCACCCATTACAACTGTTTTGTAGCCAAACTTTTTGTAATAATTATAAATTTTTGTAACGGATATTACACCTGGATCTTCTTTTCCTTCATATGATTTTTTATCCGTATTAGCAACATACCTAAATATAAATTGAAATAAAAAATTTTTTGTGGAATATATGTGTGTGTGATCTTAGATTTGCAATGTTTATAAAATGCATCTCTAAATTAATAATTTGAAATATATAAAATTAATTTACTATTAATTACAGAATACATATTTTTTATTAAATTGATTTCAAATACTCATTTTTGTATCTTTATTAAGGCACATACTTAGGTATTAGTAGCTTTTAAAGATTGCTCATAATTTTATTAATGAATTTCAAATCTAATTAAAGAAAAATAAAATTAAAGCACAGAAATATTTGAAATTTACCAGTCAAGTATTCTACCAACAAAGGGAGAAATTAGAGTGACTCCAGCTTCGGCACAAGCTACAGCTTGTGCAAATGAGAAGAGCAGTGTTAAATTACAATGAATTCCATACTTTTCTTCTAATTCTCTAAAAAATAAATGTTAATTTAAACAAATATATTTAATATATTTTGAGTTATATTTCATTAAACTATATTTTACTTTGATTGTATTTAAATCTAAGCAATTGACTTACTTGGCAGCTTGAATCCCTTCCCAAGTAGATGCAAGTTTAATTAGAATGCGTTCTTTACTTATGCCAGCTTCTTCATAAATAGAAATAAGTTTTCTAGCTTTTTGAATACTGGCTTCCTTGTCAAAAGATAAACGAGCATCAACTTCTGTTGAAACACGACCTGGAATAATTTTTAATATCTCTTGACCAAACAATACACAGGTATAATCCAATGCAGCTTCAACTTGTTCATCTAGTGTCCTTCAATCATATAATAAGGTAATAAGAATATACGAAAGTAATCACGTAATTATTTATGAATATCAATGCATAATACAACTTACAATCCAGTTTTTTTACCAAAATGTACTGCTTTGTCAATTAAGTGAGCATATTTTTTTTGATTAGCTGCTGCCAAAATTAATGAAGGATTAGTTGTAGCATCTGTGGGCTTAAATTGTTCCATAGCTGTAAAAAATTTATTAAATGTGAATAAAAATGTTGAATACAGTATTCTTAGTCATAAAAAATAATTACACAGTAATTAAATATCGCTTTGAAAAACAATGTCATTGTAGCTGATAATTAAATAAATAATTAAATAATTTAATTCTGTTAAATCACAATTTCAATAGAATATTTTTATTTATAAACTAAAGAAATATTTTTAAATTTTATTTTATTGAAATAAGCTTTGACAATCAGTGTCAAAGGTGGCATGATCATAATCGTATTTTTGTCCTAAAATACAACAAAAAAAAAAAAAAAAAAAAAAAAAAAAAAAAAAAAATTTGAGATAAAGTAAATTATCGTGTGTCTTCTGGTCACACGTTTACCGATAGCTCTAGTAGTTTCTATAATATAACTGATAAAAATTTTAATTTAACAGTCATCGATGTGTTTTAAAAATATTGTAAAATATAAAAACAACAAATTTCCTAAAGTTTTCTCGCCTACAGATACAAAGAATTTACGGTGCATTAAAAAATGATTTACATGTCTAAAGAATGGAATTGAAATTGGTGAAATTGCAGTTGATTCAAAAGGTTTATCTTACGTAATGATACATCATAAATGTTTCAGTATTATTCATGTATTTTCGCTTTTAATAATAATTTTGCAGGAAAACCTTCGGATGGCAAGTGTTGAAGCATTGAATAATTGAAAACGTCATAGAAAAAAAAAACCTTGACCAGTACAATCGAGGCAATAAAATGACACGAGATAATAAAAAAACCTCAGTCACTTTTCAAACGCTTCAAAGTGAATTTAAAAGTTAAATCCATAAAAGTGAATGGACGGACGCGTTCGCATAATTACAATTCTTAAATAATAAGCCCAATTACCATTTCCGAGTAGTGACTAACTAGTAATGAAGAATGCGAAAGGCTACGTGCCAAAACGAGGGGAGAGGCGAGATCGCCGACGGTGTTTTGATAAAAAAAAAAAAAAAGAAAAAAAAAAGTAAATTAAAAGTATCGGGTGATGTGGTACGACAATTGAAATTTGATCAAAGTGGACGAGTTTAAAAAAAAAAAAGTCGCCAAAGTGCAGCTCTGGGATTTAGTTTTGCTTGTCTACACTTTGACGCACAGTGCCGGCGACCGGGATAACATGTTGGAGAGGAGGAGCTCGCTCGGAAAAGTGCGGGAAAGACGAAGGTGGCGAGGTGACGATCGCGGGGAACACGATAAAGGATAACCAGGATAACCGGGTGACGAGTTGGAAGACGTGGTTGGTGCGGGCTTACCCTCAAAGTCCCCGGTGTCGGCGACGACGGTTGTCATCGTCTTCAGCAGGGCCAACGTGCTCGACATTTTCACCTTTTTGCACTGGGGATCGCTCATGATTCTCGACCGGCACTTTTTCGTCCGCGTCTGTGCTCCGACTCCGAAGCACTGGAGCGGCTCCGAGTTGGAGTTCGGCTCGGAAGGGGCAGAGTCCTCGCGCTCCATTCCCGTTTCCATTCCCATTCATTCCCATTCCCGTGAGCATCGGCCGATAATATCGCGACCGGCTGATAACGCTGATAACTCCCTCGAAATTTAGCCTTGGGAGGTGGTTCCGGAGACCTGCGGGACCGATTCGAGGCGACGGGGACACTCTTCGCTATCCAATTATTCCGATAAACAAGTAACGATTAATCAATTATATTTTAAAATCAATTCCACAGCTGACTGGCATATTCAAGAGGCGTATTTAATTTTGTGTTTTACGTTATGCAACCGATGGAAATCTTTTCGTTTACACGTTTCCATTACTCAAATTTGAAGTTTAAACATTTGTTTGTTTTTGTTTTTGTTTTTATAAATTATCATACAGATTAAATAATACAACAACGTCGATCAACTGCATAATTTCATTTTATAATTCTTGAACCCGAGCAACACATTTTAAGTCAGCTACATTTCGACTTTCGGAGCAGTGCAAATTATACTTTTAAATTTTAACTATAATAATACTTTTACCAAGCATTTTATAATTAAAAATAACTCAATGCCTTATTCATTAAGATGATTAACTACCATGAAAATCATTTGATAAAATAAAAAATAAATTTTTTAATACTTTTATATGCTATGTAGAAATATGGATATTTATCGAAAAAGCAATATTGATTTCATCAATTAAAGTTATATTATTGTCCGCATTTGTTTGTCAAAAATAAATTCAATCATGAGTAAATAAAATAACCAAAACTTCTGTTCGAAATATTTTATTGTACATTTACAAGGATATTTGTTAAATACATGTATGATTTTTCCATTATTAAAAATTTGCAAAAATAAAATATTAATAAATGACCAATATAAAATCTCCATATTTTTTAAAATTAGTAACAATATTCAAGAATTATACATTATAATGTTTTTACATATATATGAGTATTCATACAGTAGTTTTAAATAAATGTTATCCATCTATATTTATGCGTGTCGATTTCAAACATAGAAGTAACTAAACTAATATAAATTTACCAGTTAAATTTGTTAATCTTAGTTTATAATTGATATTTAATATTTTTATAAATAATTGAATTGCCAATACTTTCTTTTACATAGGATGATTTATATTTTACCATAAACATAATACTGAAAAATTATTATAAAAATTTATCATCTACTATAAAATTTTAATAATATATAATAAAAAAAAAAAACGATTAATAAAGAATTTTAATTTTAATCACTAATAACAAATAATAAATATTAATGTTGTGACAAAAAAACATTATTTAGTTATAATATTTATTTTATTAACTCCTTAATTCCATTGAAAATTACCAAATAAACATATTAAATTTTTATCTTTTAATAAATAAAAAAACCGTATAAAATACAATGTCTCTTATTCTAAATATTGATTTATATTGTTGATTATTTGAAAGTTGTGTTTTGTAATATAATTGAAATACTTTATAGCTTTTAAAAAATTTGACATGTTTTAGTATTATAGTAATAAAATATAAATACATGTACAATTGGATAAATTATATCATGAAGCCTAATACAAATTTATTCAGAATTATTTTTATTTCGCTATTTGTTTATGTATCTTATTCAAAAAGATCATCAATTTGCTTATCTAAAAATAATCTTATATAAATACGTATTTAAAGATAATATTTTCAATATCTTATCGAAAATATACTTCATTTTTAAATTAATTAGAATTTTTAATTAAAAATAATACAACAACCATCGATTTTAATACAAAAAAACATAGATAAATTGTAATGCTTATTTTTATCATAATATTTCGTATCGAAATTATTATGAAATAAAAAATTAGAAACTCTAACAATTAGAAATTAAGATATATATAAAAAAAAATGTTTTTTTATAAAATAATTTATTATTAAATAAAATATTAATTATTAACTTCTACTTCTTACCAAATAATATTAGTAAATACTTTTTGAAAGAAAGGATCTAACACATTTTTAAATATGTTAGATAATATAACCAATGCAAAACTAATAACAATCATGACAAACTAAGTTTGTAAGATTTTTGCTGGTTTCAGAATGTTTTTTAATCTCATTATTGTGTTAAGTTTCTTATTTTTTTTTGAGTAACACATTTTTTTTTTTACTTATAAAATAATATAGAAAATTAACTATTTTTATTATCATATGATTATAAACACTTGTATCTGCAAGAATTTTTTAAAATAACATGTTTTCAAATTAAATCCATGTTAATAAAAAATTCTCAATAAAATTTGTAAATTTTAAACATAAAATTTTACCACATTTTGTGACAAATATTTGTTAACTTATACTATTTTATTTATTTTTCATAGATTTTCACAATTTCTATGTTGCCTACTATATTTAAAAAATGTATATTAAAAATTTATATTTAATCAAAATTATTAAACTGTATTTAAGTAAAAAATTGTATCATTTATAATAATTTACAATTTTTTAATTACTTGTAATTAAATTTAAATGAGTAATTATAATATACATTTTAAATCTTTTATGCCTACAAACTTTTACGTATTTCATACGCAATACTTCTATTTTGATTGTAAGAATTTAGCAATACCTACAACTATCACAATTTAATGAATATATATTATATATATATATAATTGCTAATATTTTATGGAACTTCAATTTACTAAATTTCATCTGTTAATAAAATATTAGTAAAAAAATAAAAAACTAAGATCAATATATCATATTGTCACTTTATTATTACTATTTGTATATTTGAAAATATTATTAAAATTCTATTTTATTAATATCAAAAAATTTTAACATATTTAAGTACATAAAATTTATAAAAATAGTATTTAACATAAAAATATATACATAGGTATTTACCAATCTCAGATTGTTTAATTTTAATAAAAATAATTATTTGACTAAATTAAAAAATTTTTCATATTTAACACGAAAAATTATATATTTTATAAATTTACTAATACATACTTAACAATGATATTATCATCTATGTTATGTATGAATTTAATGAGATTATCATTTATATTATAATATTTATGTATATTTACTTAAAATTTGAGCTTTTCCTAGATTATATTTCTATTTTGATTATAAAAATAATATAAAATTTTGTGATATATTTTAAAAATTGTAAAAATTTACTGCATTATTTTACAAAATATTAATTTATATTACAATTAACTTTATTTTCTGTTTAACATAAGTTATTACACATAACTTAATGTTTTTTTCTTAAAATAAATATCATACCTTTTCAGAATTTAAATGTTTATCACTGTATGAAGTCTTAGGTTGATGGCTGTACATAAAAATTGAACAAATAACAAATATTGCACCAATGGTAAATTGAAATGTTAAATGAAATTCAAATAAATATATAGATGCTACGCATGAAATTACTATGGCAAGTGAAGTTGCAAAGCCTTTTAAAATATTATCAGCATGTTTAACAACCATTGCAACAATTAATCCACCGCATGCTTGTAATAAAACTAGGTATATTACAAACCAATCATAACCAAAGAAAAATCCTTGATTTTGTATTAATTTTCCATCATTTAAGTGGCAAGTCAATAATCCAATTGGTAAGGAGAGAAAGCTCAATTGTACATTTCTCATCCATATAGAAATTTGAGAACCTTTGAGAATTTTTTCAAAATAAATCCCTGCAAACCCAGAAAGAAAACAAGCAGCGAGGGCTGCACTAAAACCGACAAGATGATTTTGTTCAATACCTGATGGTACTGTTTTATTTTCACTCTGAGCTAATTGTACCAATATAACTCCTAATAAAAGTATTAATAACGCACCCCACTGAATTTTCATTAGTGATTTTTTTAATATAACAACTGCAAAAAATGCTGTTGTCAATATCTTTAACTGATATGTTACCTGTAATACATAATAAAATGTATTTATTATATTTAAAATTTTTATTTAATAAATTTGTGTAAATTAGAGTTACTATTAAATATATGAATTCATGAATGCTTAATCAGTTTTGTAAACAAAAATTTAGAGTAAAATATTATGCAATTAATAATGTAATAAAATAATATCATAAAAAGCAATGATAATTGATCGAATGTCAGATAATTCATCTCTGATTTAAATATCTAATAAAATATTTAATCTAAAGTACCTGATATGTCGCTGCATCTAAGTTGGATGCCGATAAATACAACAAATTATTCTGAATAACATAAAGTAATGATGGCATGCAAACTTTTAAAGTATCTTTAGGTTGTTTTATAATTGTTGTATCAAAGGCATATATAAATTTAGAAAAACTGCCTTCTTCAAAAAATACTATAAACAGACATGTTATTAATTTAACAACTTCTGCCATTAATACAGCTATAAAATACAAAAAAGTTATATAAATTTCAGAACAACAAAATGTATAAATTATATAAATTCATTAAAAACCTGTTGAGGATAAAAACATATCTCCAGATCTCGTACGGGCATATCTCATACTAAGCCCAACGAGAGCATTTTGTAATGTGAGTGTTACCAAACTAACATATTTAAGTAAATAATTAGTTTCTAGAACAAAGTAAAAAAGCATGTATATTATATGATAATTTATTATGCAAGTGAATCGTGCAAATTATTTAGATACTTACGTGGTTTATTCATGGTAATTCAATATACGTATACTGCAAATGTCAAATATATATATTACAATGTTATAAGTTTAATCTCCTGAAGTTATTTAAAATTTAGTACAAGAAAAAGTCATGTCTTTCTCCTTGTTTGATCGTTTAGTACATTTGCATTTGCATTATTGATTCAAATGTATTGTAGGTTACGAAAATAAGTAATATTTTACATTTCAATTAGTTGTACAAAGTAACTTTTAAGTCCAATTACCATTGCATTTATCCGAATCACTCAAATTTACCAAAGATAAAAAGTTATTTATTATTCTTTTTCAAATGCTTATCTGTATTTACGTATCCACGTGTCACTTTTACTCGATTGAGTGTGACATTTTTCGCGCGTTTCACGTCTAATATTTCATATGCTCGAAGTTCCTGTGGCATCCTTAGGTACCAAATAATAATAAGCCGTTTTGTTCCGGACTGCTTTCTTTTCCAAAGATGATACGATGAGCGCGCGAAAGTTCAAATTTGTAGTTCATCTCTTTCATGTTCACGGTCCAAAGACTATTTTTCAAAAGGCCACTCTGTGAAACAATGCGGAGTTTTTACGGATAAGATGGATAAACTACAATTCATTTCAATGAAAATACAATCCAAATGTGTTATCTCTATCGTAGAGTGAATTCTGATTATACAAAATATCGATACCACGCCACTTGAATTTTCTCATTCATAATTTACAAATAACAAATCAATAATCTATACAAATATATTTGACAGGTGAAGATTTTACCAGTGTAGTTAATATATTAACAATATAATAAGTTCGTTTCTATTGAAGTATATTATCTCACTTCTCGTTGCACTTGTATAAACATTATGAAGTTTATGCAAATTTATTTGAATATTTCAAAATTATTTTTATCCATAGAAGAATTATTTTTACTAAGCTACGATTTAAAAAAATTTTTAAATTACAAATTATGTAATATTAAATTTTTTTTTTTTAAATAAACAAATTTTTAACTAATTAAAGAAATAAAGTGCACAATATAAAATATATTTTTTTTAGATTTAATATTTTGATATGTCGATAATTTATGCAAGTATTTACACTGGACACGAACGTTCCAGGAACAATATGTAATTATGTTGGAAGGAAATTACAAGAACAAGTAGTTACTCCTTTACATTATTTCGACCGAATAATTATAACAGCCACCATGAATTTACATGAGAGTAAAGTTTAAGAACATCGAGAAATCGAGAATTCATTTATGTGTTCTATATTTGACATTTATAGATTTAAGATAAAAATAGTGTTCAATAGGATCAATATTGTTATTTTAAACGCACTACAGGTAAAAAATCAAAGATATTTTTTTATTGATTTTCAATATTTTATGTTTATTTAGAAATTGACAATCTAAATAAAAATTATTATTTACATGTTAAGCTACTTATATAATCTACATATTTTATAAATTGCACCAAAACTCAATAGAATACAAATTATAATCAAATGTTTATTTTAATATTAATAATTTATACGATGATTTGAATCTATCCAAATCGAAATAATTTTTTAATCTAAAAAATTAGTGTTTCATGAATTTATCATTTAAATAAATAAATTATCTATTGTATATACAATAATATATTATCTTTATACACTATATATGTAATTATAATAATTAAAATAAAATATTAACATTGAATCAAAGCATAGTTTAAGTTTTTAAATTTTTAATAGTTTAATATACCACACACATGCTTAGATAGATATATCCAACAGAAATATATTTTTATTTAACTACATACTTTTATATCCAAATTTTCTGTGATTTTTCTTTTGGATTACCAAATTATAACTTTAAGAATCTTACATATACGTGAATAATTAAAAACCATTTATATTCTTGTTCTCTTTCAATAAAGAAAATCTATTGCTCGACATAAAGCTATAAAATTCATCAAAGTTTAATTAAGTTTTTAAAGTTCCAATTACGTGACAAAAAGGAGTTTAGTGTACGAATTCACTGCCATAATTTAAGCTTTGATAAAATTAGTATCGGGAGAACTGACTTTATCCTGCACAACTTTCTGAAATAGGTTGATCCAAGACATTTCATTCAGAAATGAAAAGTTATAATTTTAGTAATTAGCAATGTAGATTTTTAATGATTTAATTTTTTGACTAATTGGTGCAATTGTTTTTTGACATAAAGACGTCAGTCTTCATTTTTTACATATAATATCAATTCTTAACATTTTTTAGAAATATATAAAATTTATTGATTAAATTTTGGCTACTAAAATCTAAACTTATAGATAGAAAATTATTGGAAATTGCAAGTTAAGTTTTATTTATTTAAAAATTAAGTATAATATAAAATGTTAATAAAGATTATAAATCCAACTTTAAACTTTTTTTAGAAAAAAAAATATAATCAATAAATACACAAAATTTCTACATCTTAGCTTTACATTATTAATTTTAAAAAGTAAAAATATCACAAAAATATTAATTTTTGCTTATACAATTTGATTAAATGCCTTGACTTTCCTAACATAATTTAGAACATGTCACATATATTTTTAGAAGAACTTGACTGAGTAACAATTTTATCCCTATTTGTACTACATACTTTATCCCGGTGCGGACATGCCTGCGATTGTCAAAAATTCAAAGATCGCAGTTACTTGACAAAAATAAGTATATTGCATATTTTGAGCTACAAGTAAGGGTAGAGAAATACCAAAATATTTTAAAGTTTCAAATTTGTAGATACATTTTTCAATTTCTACTAGCCTGAAATTTTATATTCACGTAAACATTTTATTTCATAAATTTCAAAATATTGTTAATATTCATTCATAAATATTGATTCGTCGGTAATTTCCCTTAAATATTCAATATATGATTTTTCTATTAAAAAATTCTTATTATCGTCATTAATTGTTATGAAAAACTGTTATCTTTCTAATTCCAATAATTTATTTAAAATTTATTCAAACACAATTTGAACATAAAATATTGAGAACAATAAAAATGCAATCAAATCACATTTTAATAAAATATATTGTTAATTATTTTAAAATAAAAAATTTCAAATTTCTTTTTACACGTTTAAAAATAACTGGATTTACATAATTTGCCTTATAAATTTCACAAAGGTGTTACGTGAGTGATTAATCAATTACCGGATTCTTGTAATGATTAAGGTTAAGAAAATTTTACCTTAACCCAGTTGTGAAATTGCAAGACAAAGACAAAACTGCAAGTTTCGATCAAATGTAATTTACTGATTAATAATGTGAGAGGGAGAGGTCATTAATCAGAAAGATTGCCAAAAATTATTCGTGTCAATTCGAGCTTGAGCCTCGGGCTTGAATGAGTAATTTTTCTGCTCCCTTGTCCGAGTTCCACATCTTGAATTCCTATTTAAAATACTACCCTCAGCACTTGAAACTTACATCGGATTTTTATTCTATGATAGGCTACCGGCATCCTCGTAAATTCAATTATTTGTTCACTTTAAATTAGTTTGGTGCATGTTAGACGCTGGAATTTAAATTATTGTTTCAAAATATTCGTAGTCGATGTCGTGTACCATAAAAGACTATAAATGTTGTATAAAATTCTGTTTAATATTCTTTAAAGTACTCATTTTGAGTATACATAAACATTTTTAGTACACATGCAAACTAAAATATAAAAACTAAAATATAAATACTAAATTGTTTAACAAAAGTTCTGTTATAATTACGTGTATTTCATAAATTAAAATACTGAACATAAAGTTACATTTAATAAATAAAGTAATAAAATATAAATAAACAAATAAGACATTATTAACATTATTAACGTTGTAAAAATCCATCATTATTATAGTAATTAGAATAAATCTTTTTTTTAATCCATCATTGTATTCACAAATAAAAAATTATATTAGAATTTAATAAATTTCTAAAAATGTAATTAAAAGTTACGTTATGAAAAATCAGTGTGTACATATACAATGTTTATACATAGTAAATAAGAAATTTTTTTTTTTTTAAATCCGAGTACTTTTAACAGGATTATTTATTTCAAAGTACTTAAAAAAAAATTGTAAATCCAGTTTGTTTATTAATGATTTATTAAATTTAAAATTTTCTTATATATTTTTTAATATACTTATTCAGTATGATATATGCATGTAGATATATTGAAAGGGGATGAAATAGAATATAAATAAGTCCTCATATTTATATCAATTATTTATTTTCCATACAAATTATAAACATGTTTTTCAAATACTGTACATATACTGAATTCTATTTTATATTTAAACCTCTAATTTAATGATATATCATTTCATTTTATTCCATTTATTCGTTAAAATCAACTACTTTGATCCTCGTTCGTTTCATTAATGATAATTATATAATATACAGGTAAGTTTCGTCGACCTTGTATTTCATTTTTATTTTTTCTTCACGCAAAATTTATTTTTTTTTTGTTTTTTTTTGTTTTTTTTTTTTTTTTTTTTTATGAACAAGCTCAATTCTTTTGATATGGCAGTTCCAGTATATGGATAAAAGACAAGCAGTAATTAAAAATAAGTTTAGATTAGCCAAATTTTCTATTTAAACGAGTATGGGATCGTAATAGTCAGCTCACCATCTATGAAAATCACTTCGATACGATCACTGTTATTTTAAGATAAAATCGCTCACATATCTTTTTAAATTGTCACAGTAAAAAATAGTAAAGTTATATATTTGTTTAAAGGACAGAAAACGACCGCTGGAACTTCATTTTTTTTCAATATAATTTTTTTCAAGATATTTTTATGCAAGTATATACAAAGTTAATCAACAAATTTGAATATGGATTGTTTGGTGAATTATTTATTATACACGTTTCGAGCTGTTTTTTTTTTTATTTTTTTTTTTAAATTTTTTTTTTTTTAAATTAACGCTGCTGATGTTTGTGTCCTTATCAGTTCTTTCGATTCAGATATTTTTTTTTTATTTTTTAAATTTTTTTGATATCATCAATATAGAAGTGAGAGAGTACTATTTTCTATCTTCACAGAAGACATAGATAAATATATATTTTCATAATCTTTGCTTATAAATGTAATTCACTTATTTTAAATTCATTATCTTCTAATATTAATAATATTAGCGTCGGTGCTTGATTCATCGAATTCATCTTCGGTCGGTCTTTTTTTCTATACTTTCGTATGCTGAAACACACGTAAGACAAGTGAAAATTTCTCTTTAAGTTTATAAGATATTGCATATTACAAAAAGTGAGTTTCATTTATTATTATTACATTTTCTTTCCACGAAAAATTTACATAACTCGACTTTTAGCCCAGAGATGCTAAAAATTTCTGTTAGGATTTTGGCATTAACGGACTTTAAGTAACTTTAAAAAAGAGATCATTCATTAGCGTCGCGGACATTGCGCATGCACAGAGTATATTAACTGGTGGCCTTTTCTTTACATTTGCAAACGAAACGACCGATCGTCGATAATCTCTCTTGAACGTGCAAATGTTACTGTTGGATTCGTGATCGTCGTTATGGCTTTCAAATTTGATCAATCATTTATTTTGTTCAGCACCCCGCCTTAAATCAAACTATAAAAATAAAACAATAACTAAAGATACAGAAAAGCTGCCAATTCCTTTTTTCCTCCTCTAAGCGATTGTTTTAAATCAATTTTTCACAATAATAATGGACGTATAAAACTCCGGATTGCATTTATCCAATAATAAATCACTCAGTATAATTTATGTCTCACCCTGAATAAAAAAGAAAAAAAAAAAGAGAAAGAAAAAAAAAAAAAAAAAAAAAAAAAAAAAAAACAGACATATTTCTGACTAAAAGAGAGAGATCAAAATACATTGCCACTTGTTTCGTAAACGTTAATTAAAGTAACAGTACAGTAATTAAATTAACATAATCTTAAAGTAAGGTGTATTTTCCTTCTTCTTCTTTATGTTAGTGTTCAATGCTCGGAAGGCAAGTTCTGTTGCGAAAAAAGACGCTGACTTTGAAATAAAGAAACACGCGAATGAAAATTTTTTGTTTATCGTAAAAAAAAGTTAAGAGCCCGTTTTGATTTTTCACGTTTGGAAAATCAAAACGGCATTCAAAGATGTGTCGACAAGTTTCTTAGAGTTTTCTCTTATTTAAGTACGAAAGTCGAATCTTGAGCATCGATTTTCTCGAACGCAAATACAGTCAATAGTCTATCGAAAGAAGACAAAAGTGCAGTACGGTCTAATATTGTCTCTGTAAACGTAATAAAAAGTAAAAACAAACTGTACGCTAAGTAAGAAATTCATCGACGTATAAGAACTATAGAAAAAAGGAGCCTTAACAAGTACAAAGGTGATTATAAGAAATACAAACAAATCTCCCTAAAACTACGCATCGATGCCTATAAAATGGGTGGGATTGCACGAAAGTGTGGCATAGGTAAATCTGTCTTAAAAAACAATCGAAAACGTGAAAAAAAAGTAGCTTCGCGACGAGCCCTTCTCTGTTTTACTCAAGTTGCATTTTAAAATGCACAAGCACGCTTTCTTCTGCTCAACTGCTCAACTCTTCGCACAATGCTTATAAATGTTGAATGTGTATAAAGTATAGATTTTCCTTACACTGATTACATTGATTTCAAAAAAAAAATAAGACAAAAAGAGATTTTTAGAGATTATCAGACATTCGCAAATAGCATCTCTTTAGCGCTTCCTTATGTTTCGGCCTGTTTGTAAACGTAAAACATCACTTATATAGCTTTATACACGATCATTTGTAACAATGTGAGTCGTAATCATTGCATCTATATTTAACATACATATATATAATATTATATATGTCTTACATATTTATACTCAAGTGTTTGTGTTTTGTTTTCATTTTCCATGTTTTTAAAAATGAAATTATAATACTAAAGTCATGTTCGTGCCAACCCCTTCCGAGATGTCGTTAATTTTCTTACATTAATTAATCCAATATATACCAAGTATATAAAAAAAAAGAAGAAAAAAAAGAAAAAATACACGTGTTTGTTTTTATTGTCAATTTTCCTCCCTTGACCGAACGAAAAACTTGATCAATAAAAAAATACAAATTATACACCACGCCAGATTACATGTTCCATTTGATCAAGTACAAAAAATACTTGCTTGATAAACAAAAACAATGGTTTTTTTGTGCAACAACTTCTTTATCGATTCTTCTGAAACGAATCCGAGATCTGCGGATTGGTTGGCACGCGTTTGTGCATCTGTGCACACCTGTGCGTGTGTTTCTTCAGTAATGCATGCGTATATCTGTTTCTGCATATGTATCATTTCTTAAGCATATTTTTAAAAGTTTTACTTATGTATGCTTCGTTAAAACTATTTAATCGAAAACCAAAATTTCTATATCTTCCTACTTTTCCTACACATGTTCTGTCGGCTTATTGATGTGTGTGACTCTATGAATGCATGGTTGTGTGTCGATGGTCTCAGTGGTCGTGTCTCGTGTGTTGTGTGTTTCGCTTAAGCGCGTGTGGGTGTGGGTGTGGGTGTGGATGGGTGTCCGTTGGAGGTGTGCGTATTATTTTGCGTGCGGGAGTATGTGTGCGTTTTAAGACGCCAAGTCACGCGTTATTAATGAGCGTGTGTACGTGGTTAATGTTGTGATAGGCACTGATGGGGGTGGATGGCTGCACGGCGAGCAGAATTATCAAGGCTAATCCTTGACTAGTCTGTATATGTGATGCTGAGCACCGTGTCCAGACGTTGAGACCTCGAAGACGTACGCTGTGCAGAGTAACGTTTCCTGGGTATCTCTGTTTGTGACAACCTGGGGAAGCAAACAAATAATGTTACACAAATCGTCTCGACATTTATGCAAATATTCATTTTCAATGCATTTACTTTAAAGGTGGTGCATGGTTTTTCATACTTAAGATTTTTTTTTTTTTTTTTTTTTTTTTTTTTTTTTT